>JAVHZZ010000030.1:1200000-1731000 GCA_036250195.1 Mixophyes australis
ATGATTCAATTCATGATTCATGATTCGATTCATGATTCATGATTCAATTAATGATTCATAATTCAATTCATGATTCAATTCATGATTCATGATTCAATTCATGATTCATGATTCATGATTCATTATTCGATTCATGATTCATGATTCATTATTCATGATTCGATTCATGATTCATGATTCGATTCATGATTCATGATTCGATTCCTGATTCTTGATTCATGATTTAATTCATGATTCATGATTCAAGATTCAATTCATGATTCATGATTCATGATTCGATTCATGATTCATGGTTCAATTCATGATTCATGATTCAATTCATGATTCATGATTCATGATTCAATTCATGATTCATGATTCATGATTCAATTCATGATTCATAATTCATGATTCAATTCATGATTCAATTCATGATTCATGATTCAATTCATGATTCATGATTCGATTCATGAATCATGATTCAATTCATGATTCAATTCATAATTCAATATTCGATTCATGATTCATGATTCATGATTCAATTCATGATTCATGATTCATGATTCAATTCATGATTCATGATTCATGATTCATGATTCATGATTCAATTCATGATTCAATTCATGATTCATGATTCAATTTATGATTCATGATTTATGATTCAATTCATGATTCAATTCATGATTCATGATTCGATTCATGATTCATGATTCGATTCATGATTCATGATTTATGATTGAATTCATGATTCATGATTCATGATGTGATTTATGATTCATGATTCATGATTCAAGTCATGATTCATGATTCATGATTCAATGCATGATTCAATTCATGATTCATGATTCAATTCATGATTCAATTCATGATTCATGATTCGATTCATGATTCATGATTCATGATTCATGATTCAATTCATGATTCAATTCATGATTCATGATTCGATTCATGATTCATGATTCATGATTCAATTCATGATTCATGATTCATGATTTGATTCATGATTCATGATTCATGATTCAATTCATGATTCATGATTAATGATTCAATTCATGATTCATGTTTCGATTCATGATTTTTGATCCATGATTCATGATTCTATTCATGATTCATGATTCATAATTCAATTCATGATTCATGATTCATGATTTATGATTTGATTCATGATTCATGATTCAATATATGAACCATGAATCATGATTCAATTCATGATTCAATTCATAATTCAATATTCGATTCATGATTCATGATTCATGATTCAATTCATGATTCATGATTCATGATTCATGATTCAATTCATGATTCATGATTCATGATTCATGATTCAATTCATGATTCAATTCATGATTCATGATTCAATTTATGATTCATGATTTATGATTCAATTCATGATTCAATTCATGATTCATGATTCAATTCATGATTCATGATTCATGATTCATGATTAATGATTTAATTCATAATTTAATTCATGATTCATGATTCGATTCATGATTCAATTCATTATTCATGATTCGATTTATGATTCATGATTCAATTCATGATTCAATTCATGATTCATGATTCGATTCATGATTCATGATTCATGATTCGATTCATGATTCATGATTCATGATTCGATTCATGATTCATGATTTATGATTCAATTCATGATTCATGATGTGATTTATGGTTCATGATTCATGATTCAAGTCATGATTCATGATTCAATTCATGATTCATGATTCAATTCATGATTCAATTCATGATTCATGATTCGATTCATGATTCATGATTCAATTCATGATTCAATTCATGATTCATGATTCATGATTCAATTCATGATTCATGATTCATGATTCATGATTCATGATTCGATTCATGATTCATGATTCATGATTCATGATTCATGATTCAATTCATGATTCATGATTAATGATTCAATTCATGATTCATGTTTCGATTCATGATTTTTGATCCATGATTCATGATTCTATTCATGATTCATGATTCATAATTCAATTCATGATTCATGATTCATAATTTATGATTCGATTCATGATTCATGATTCAACATATGAACCATGAATCATGATTCAATTCATTATTCATGATTCATGATTCATGATTCAATTCATTATTCATGATTCATGATTCATGATTTAATTCATGATTCATGATTTATGATTCAATTCATGATTCATGATTTAATTCATGATTCATGATTTAATTCATGATTCCTGATTTATTATTCAATTCATGATTCATGATTCATGATTCATGATTCAATTCATGATTCATGATTCGATTTATGATTCTTGATTCATGATTCATGATTCATGATTTAATTCATGATTCATGATTTAATTCATGATTCCTGATTTATGATTCAATTCATGATTCATGATTCATGATTCATGATTCAATTCATGATTCATGATTCGATTTATGATTCTTGATTCATGATTCATGATTCGATTCATGATTCATGATTCATGAATCAATTCATTATTCATGATTCATGATTCAAGATTCATGATTCGATTCATTATTCATGATTCATGATTCATGATTCAATTCATGATTCATGATTCGATTTATGATTCATGATTCATGATTTAATTCATGATTCATAATTCATGATTCAATTCATGATTCATGATTCGATTCATGATTCATGATTCAATTCATGATTCAATTCATGATTCATGATTCATGATTCGATTCATGATTCATGATTTGATTCATGATTCATGATTCAATTCATGATTCATGATTCAATTCATGATTCATGATTCATGATTCGATTCATGATTCATGATTTAATTCATGATTCATGATTCATGATTCAATTCATAATTCAAGATTCGATTCATGATTCATGATTCAATTCATAATTCAAGATTCGATTCATGATTCATGATTCATGATTCAATTCATGATTCATGATTCATGATTCAATTCATGATTCATGATTCATGATTCAATTCATGATTCAATTCATAATTCATGATTCAATTTATGATTCATGATTTATGATTCAATTCATGATTCAATTCATGATTCATGATTCAATTCATGATTAACGATTCACGATTCAATTTATGATTCATAAATCATGAATCATGATTTAATTCATGATTCATGATTCATGATTTAATTCATAATTGAATTCATGATTCATGATTCAATTCATGATTCAATTCATTATTTATGATTCGATTCATGATTCATGATTCAATTCATAATTCAATTCATGATTCATGATTCGATTCATGATTCATGATTCATGATTCATGATTCGATTCATGATTCATGATTCATGATTCGATTCATGATTCATGATTTATGATTGAATTCATGATTCATGATTCATGATGTGATTTATGATTCATGATTCATGATTCAAGTCATGATTCATGATTCATGATTCAATGCATGATTCAATTCATGATTCATGATTCATGATTCAATTCATGATTCAATTCATGATTCATGATTCATGATTCAATTCATGATTCAATTCATGATTCATGATGCGATTCATGATTCATGATTCAATTCATGATTCAATTCATGATTCATGATTCGATTCATGATTTATGATTGAATTCATGATTCATGATTCATGATGTGATTTATGATTCATGATTCAAGTCATGATTCATGATTCAATGCATGATTCAATTCATGATTCATGATTCAATTCATGATTCAATTCATGATTCATGATTCGATTCATGATTCATGATTCATGATTCAATTCATGAATCAATTCTTGATTCATGATTCGATTCATGATTCATGATTCATGATTCAATTCATGATTCATGATTCATGACTCATGATTCATGATTCGATTCATGATTCATGATTCGATTCATGATTCATGATTCATGATTCAATTCATGATTCATCATTAATGATTCAATTCATGATTCATGTTTCGATTCATGATTTTGGATCCATGATTCATGATTCTATTCATGATTCATGATTCATAATTCAATTCATGATTCATGATTCATTATTTATGATTCGATTCATGATTCATGATTTAATATATGAATCATGAATCATGATTTAATTCATGATTCATTTCATGATTGAATTCATTATTCAATATTCGATTCATGATTCATGATTCAATTCATGATTCATGATTCATGATTCATGATTCAATTCATGATTCATGATTCATGATTCAATTCATGATTCAATTCATGATTCATGATTCAATTTATGATTCATGATTTATGATTCAATTCATGATTCAATTCATGATTCATGATTCAATTCATGATTAATGATTCATGATTCAATTTATGATTCATAATTCATGAATCATGATTTAATTCATGATTCATGATTCATGATTAATGATTTAATTAATAATTCAATTCATGATTTATGATTCGATTCATGATTCAATTCATTATTTATGATTCGATTTATGATTCATGATTCAATTCATGATTCAATTCATGATTCATGATTCGATTCATGATTCATGATTCGATTCATGATTCATGATTCATGATTCGATTCATGATTCATGATTTATGATTCAATTAATGATTCATGATTCATGATTCAATTCATGATTCATGATTTAATTCATGATTCAATTCATGATTCATGATTCGATTCATAATTCATGATTCATGATTCAATTCATGATTCATGATTCATGATTCATGATTCATGATTCGATTTATGATTCATGATTCATGATTCAATTCATGATTCATGATTAATGATTCAATTCATGATTCATGTTTCGATTCATGATTTTTGATCCATGATTCATGATTCTATTCATGATTCATGATTCATAATTCAATTCATGATTCAAGATTCATGATTTATGATTCGATTCATGATTCATGATTCAATATATGAACCATGAATCATGATTCAATTCATTATTCATGATTCATGATTCATGATTCAATTCATTATTCATGATTCATGATTCATGATTTAATTCATGATTCATGATTTATGATTCAATTCATGATTCATGATTTAATTCATGATTCATGATTTAATTCATGATTCCTGATTTATGATTCAATTCATGATTCATGATTCATGATTCATGATTCAATTCATGATTCATGATTCGATTTATGATTCTTGATTCATGATTCATGATTTAATTCATGATTCATGATTTATGATTCAATTCATGATTCATGATTCATGATTCATGATTCATGATTTGATTTATGATTCTTGATTCATAAATCATGATTCGATTCATGATTCATGATTCATGATTTATGATTCATGAATCAATTCATTATTCATGATTCATGATTCAAGATTCATGATTCGATTCATGATTTATGATTCATGATTCAATTCATGATTCATGATTCGATTTATGATTCATGATTCATGATTTAATTCATGATTCATAATTCATGATTCAATTCATGATTCATGATTCGATTCATTAATTCATGATTTAATTCATGATTCATGATTCATGATTCATGATTCATGATTCAATTCATGATTCATGATTCATGATTCACGTCATGATTCATGATTCATGATTCATGATTCAATTCATGATTCAATTCATGATTTATGATTCAATTCATGATTCATGATTCAATTCATGATTCATGATGTGATTTATGATTCATGATTCAAGTCATTATTCATGATTCATGATTCAATTCATGATTCAATTCATGATTCATGATTCAAATCTTGATTCAATTCATGAATCATGATTCGATTCATGAATTATGATTCAATTCATGATTCAATTCATGATTCATGATTCGATTCATGATTCATGATTTGATTCATGATTCAATTCATGATTCATGATTCATGATTCGACTCATGATTCATGATTCATGATTTGATTCATGATTCATGATTCATGATTCAATTCATGATTCATGATTAATGATTCAATTCATGATTCATGTTTTGATTCATGATTTTTGATCCATCATTCATGATTCTATTCATGATTCATGATTCATAATTCAATTCATGATTCATGATTCATGATTTATGATTCATGATTTATGATTCGGTTCATGATTCATGATTCAATATATGAACCATGAATCATGATTCAATTCATGACACATGATTCAATTCATGATCCATGATTCATGATTCAATATATGAACCATGAATCATGATTTAATTCATGATTCATGATTTATGATTCAATTCATTATTCATGATTCATGATTTTATTCATGATTCATGATTTAATTCATGATTCCTGATTTATGATTCGATTCATGATTCATGATTTTTGATCCATGATTCATGATTCTATTCATGATTCATGATTCATAATTCAATTCATGATTCAAGATTCATGATTTATGATTCGATTCATGATTCATGATTCAATATATGAACCATGAATCATGATTCAATTCATTATTCATGATTCATGATTCAATTCATTATTCATGATTCATGATTCATAATTTAATTCATGATTCATGATTTATGATTCAATTCATGATTCATGATTTAATTCATGATTCATGATTTAATTCATGATTCCTGATTTATGATTCAATTCATGATTCATGATTCATGATTCAATTCATGATTCATGATTCGATTTATGATTCTTGATTCATGATTCATGATTCATGATTTAATTAATGATTCCTGATTTATGATTCAATTCATGATTCATGATTCATGATTAATGATTCAATTCATGATTCATGTTTCGATTCATGATTTTTGATCCATGATTCATGATTCTATTCATGATTCATGATTCATAATTCAATTCATGATTCAAGATTCATGATTTATGATTCGATTCATGATTCATGATTCAATATATGAACCATGAATCATGATTCAATTCATTATTCATGATTCATGATTCATGATTCAATTCATTATTCATGATTCATGATTCATGATTTAATTCATGATTCATGATTTATGATTCAATTCATGATTCATGATTTAATTCATGATTCATGATTTAATTCATGATTCCTGATTTATGATTCAATTCATGATTCATGATTCATGATTCATGATTCAATTCATGATTCATGATTCGATTTATGATTCTTGATTCATGATTCATGATTTAATTCATGATTCATGATTTATGATTCAATTCATGATTCATGATTCATGATTCATGATTCATGATTTGATTTATGATTCTTGATTCATAAATCATGATTCGATTCATGATTCATGATTCATGATTTATGATTCATGAATCAATTCATTATTCATGATTCATGATTCAAGATTCATGATTCGATTCATGATTCATGATTCATGATTCAATTCATGATTCATGATTCGATTTATGATTCATGATTCATGATTTAATTCATGATTCATAATTCATGATTCAATTCATGATTCATGATTCGATTCATTAATTCATGATTTAATTCATGATTCATGATTCATGATTCATGATTCATGATTCAATTCATGATTCATGATTCATGATTCACGTCATGATTCATGATTCATGATTCATGATTCAATTCATGATTCAATTCATGATTTATGATTCAATTCATGATTCATGATTCAATTCATGATTCATGATGTGATTTATGATTCATGATTCAAGTCATTATTCATGATTCATGATTCAATTCATGATTCAATTCATGATTCATGATTCAAATCTTGATTCAATTCATGAATCATGATTCGATTCATGAATTATGATTCAATTCATGATTCAATTCATGATTCATGATTCGATTCATGATTCATGATTTGATTCATGATTCAATTCATGATTCATGATTCATGATTCGACTCATGATTCATGATTCATGATTTGATTCATGATTCATGATTCATGATTCAATTCATGATTCATGATTAATGATTCAATTCATGATTCATGTTTTGATTCATGATTTTTGATCCATCATTCATGATTCTATTCATGATTCATGATTCATAATTCAATTCATGATTCATGATTCATGATTTATGATTCATGATTTATGATTCGGTTCATGATTCAATATATGAACCATGAATCATGATTCAATTCATGACACATGATTCAATTCATGATCCATGATTCATGATTCAATATATGAACCATGAATCATGATTTAATTCATGATTCATGATTTATGATTCAATTCATTATTCATGATTCATGATTTTATTCATGATTCATGATTTAATTCATGATTCCTGATTTATGATTCGATTCATGATTCATGATTTTTGATCCATGATTCATGATTCTATTCATGATTCATGATTCATAATTCAATTCATGATTCAAGATTCATGATTTATGATTCGATTCATGATTCATGATTCAATATATGAACCATGAATCATGATTCAATTCATTATTCATGATTCAAGATTCAATTCATTATTCATGATTCATGATTCATAATTTAATTCATGATTCATGATTTATGATTCAATTCATGATTCATGATTTAATTCATGATTCATGATTTAATTCATGATTCATGATTTATGATTCAATTCATGATTCATGATTCATGATTCAATTCATGATTCATGATTCGATTTATGATTCTTGATTCATGATTCATGATTCATGATTTAATTAATGATTCCTGATTTATGATTCAATTCATGATTCATGATTCATGATTTATGATTCAATTCATGATTCATGATTCGATTTATGATTCTTGATTCATGATTCATGATTCGATTCATGATTCATGATTCATAATTCATGATTCATGAATCAATTCATTATTCATGATTCAAGATTCATGATTCGATTCATGATTCATGATTCATGATTCAATTCATGATTCATGATTTGATTTATGATTCATGATTCATGATTTAATTCATGATTCATAATTCATGATTCAATTCATGATTCATGATTCGATTCATTAATTCATGATTCAATTCATGATTCATGTTTCGATTCATGATTTTTGATCCATGATTCATGATTCTATTCATGATTCATGATTCATAATTCAATTCATGATTCATGATTCATGATTTATGATTCGATTCATGATTCATGATTCAATATATGAACGATGAATCATGATTCAATTCATTATTCATGATTCATGATTCATGATTCAATTCATGATTCATGATTCGATTTATGATTCATGATTCATGATTCAATTCATGATTCAATTCATGATTTATGATTCATAATTCATGATTTGATTCATGATTCTTGATTCATGATTCTTGATTCATGATTCAATTCATGATTCATGATTCAATTCATGATTCATGATTCATGATTCATGATTTAATTTATGATTCATGATTCATGATTTAATTTATGATTCAATTCATGATTCATGATTCATGATTCAATTCATGATTCATAATTCGTAAATCATGATTCAATTCATGATTCATAATTCATTATTCATAATTCAATTCATGATTCATGATTCAATTCATTATTGATGATTTATGATTCATGATTCAATTCATGATTCATGATTCAATTCATGATTCATGATTCAATTGATGATTTAATTCCTGATTCAATTCATGATTCATGATTCAATTCATAATTCATTATTCATGATTCAATTCATGATTCATGATTCAATTCATGATTCAATTCATGATTCATGATTCAATTCATGATTCAATTCATGATTCATGATTCGATTCATCATTCATGATTTATTTCATGATTCAATTCATGATTCATGATTCATGATTCATGATTCGATTCATGATTCATGATTGAAGTCATCATTCAATTTATGATTCAATTCATGATTCCTGATTCCTGATTCCTGATTCATGATTCAATTCATGATTTATAATTCATGATTCATGATTAAATTCATGATTTAATTCCTGATTCAATTTATGATTCATGATTCAATTCATGATTCATGATTCATGATTCAATTCATGATTCATGATTCAATTCATGATTCATGATTCATTATTCAATTCATGATTGAATTCATGATTCATGATTCAATTCATGATTCATGATTCATGATTCATAATTCATGATTCATGATTCATGATTCAATTTATGATTCATGATTCATGATTCATAATTCATGATTTAATTCATGAATCATGATTCATAATTTATGATTTAATTCATGAATCATGATTCAATTCATGATTCGATTCATGATTTAATTCATGATTCGATTCATGATTTAATTCATGATTCAATTCATGATTCATGATTCGATTTATGATTCATGATTCAATTCATGATCCATGATTCAATTAATGATTCATGATTCATGATTCAATTCATGATTCATAATTCATGATTCATGATTCAATTCATGATTCATAATTCATGATTCTTGATTCATGATTCGATTTATGATTTATGATTCATGATTCAATTCATAATTCATGATTCATGATTCATGATTCTTGATTCGATTCATGATTCATGATTCATGATTCATGATTCGATTCATGATTCATGATTCAATTCATGATTTATGATTCATGATTCATGATTCAATTCATGATTAATGATTTGATTCATGATTCATAATTGATGATTCATGATTTGATTCATGATTCATGATTCATTAATTCAATTCATGATTCATGATTTAATTCATGATTCATGATTCATGATTTGATTCATGAATCTTGATTCATGATTCGATTCATGATTCATGATTCATGATTCAATTCATGATTCATAATTCATGATTCATGATTCAATTCATGATTCATAATTCATGATTCATGATTCAATTCATGATTCATGATTCAATTCCTGATTCAATTCCTGATTCAATTCATGATTCAATTCATGATTCATGATTCATTATTCAATTCATGATTCATGTTTCATGATTCATGATTCAATTCATGATTCATGATTCATTATTCAATTCATGATTCAATTAATGATTCATGATTCATGACTCAATTCATTATTCAATTCATGATTCATGATTCATGATTCATGATTCAATTCATGATTCATAATTCATGATTCATGATTCAATTCATGATTCATAATTCATGATTCATGATTCAATTCATGATTCATAATTCATGATTCTTGATTCATGATTCATGATTCATGATTCAATTCATGATTCATAATTCATGATTCATGATTCAATTCATGATTCATAATTCATGATTCATGATTCAATTCATGATTCATAATTCATGATTCTTGATTCATGATTCGATTTATGATTTATGATTCATGATTCAATTCATAATTCATGATTCATGATTCATGATTCGATTCATGATTTATGATTCATGATTCATGATTCAATTCATGATTCATGATTTGATTCATGATTCTTAATTCATGATTCATGATTTGATTCATGATTCATGATTTATTAATTCAATTCATGATTCATGATTCAATTCATGATTCATGATTCATGATTTGATTCATGATTCTTGATTCATGATTCGATTCATGTTTCATGATTCATGATTCAATTCATTATTCATGATTCATGATTCATTATTCAATGCATGATTCATAATTCATTATTCATGATTCATGATTCGATTCATGATTCATGATTCAATTCATGATTCATGATTCATGATTCAATTCATGATTCAATTCATGATTCATGATTCATGATTCAATTCATGATTCATAATTCATGATTCATGATTTCATTCGATTTATGATTTATGATTCATGATTCAATTCATAATTCATGATTTATGATTCATGATTCATGATTCGATTCATGATTTATGATTCATGATTCATGATTCAATTCATGATTCATGATTTGATTCATGTTTCATGATTCATGATTCAATTCATTATTCATGATTCATTATTCAATGCATGATTCCTAATTCATTATTCATGATTCAATTCATGATTCATGATTCGATTCATGATTCATGATTCAATTCATGATTCATGATTCATGATTCAATTCATGATTCAATTCATGATTCATGATTCATGATTCATGATTCATGATTTATGATTCATGATTCATGATTCAATTCATGATTCATGATTCGATTCATGTTTCATGATTCATGATTCAATTCATTATTCATGATTCATGATTCATTATTCAATGCATGATTCATAATTCATTATTCATGATTCAATTCATGATTCATGATTCGATTCATGATTCATGATTCAATTCATGATTCATGATTCATGATTCAATTCATGATTCAATTCATGATTCATGATTCAATTCATGATTCATGATTCAATTCATGATTCATGATTCAATTCATGATTCATAATTCAATTCATGATTCAATTCATGATTCAATTCCTGATTCAATTCATGATTCATGATTCAATTCATGATTCATGATTCATGATTCAATTCATGATTCATGAATCATGATTCAATTCATGATTCATGATTCATGATTTAATTCATGATTCATGATTCATGATTCAATTCATGATTCAATTCATGATTCATGATTCAATTCATGATTCATGATTCATGATTCAATTCATGATTCAATTCATGATTCATGATTCAATTCATGATTAATGATTTGATTCATGATTCTTAATTGATGATTCATGATTTGATTCATGATTCATGATTCATGATTCATGATTTGATTCATGAATCTTGATTCATGATTCGATTCATGATTCATGATTCATGATTCAATTCATGATTCATAATTCATGATTCATGATTCAATTCATGATTCATAATTCATGATTCATGATTCATTATTCAATTCATGATTCATGTTTCATGATTCATGATTCAATTCATGATTCATGATTCATTATTCAATTCATAATTCACTTCATGATTCATGATTCATGATTCGATTTATGATTCATGATTCAATTCATGATCCATGATTCAATTAATGATTCATGATTCATGATTCAATTCATTATTCAATTCATGATTCATGATTCATGATTCATGATTCAATTCATGATTCATAATTCATGATTTATGATTCAATTCATGATTCATAATTCATGATTCATGATTCAATTCATGATTCATAATTCATGATTCTTGATTCATGATTCGATTTATGATTTATGATTCATGATTCAATTCATAATTCATGATTCATGATTCATGATTCGATTCATGATTTATGATTCATGATTCATGATTCAATTCATGATTCATGATTTGATTCATGATTCTTAATTCATGATTCATGATTTGATTCATGATTCATGATTCATTAATTAAATTCATGATTCATGATTCAATTCATGATTCATGATTCATGATTTGATTCATGATTCTTGATTCATGATTCGATTCATGTTTCATGATTCATGATTCAATTCATTATTCATGATTCATGATTCATTATTCAATGTATGATTCATAATTCATTATTCATGATTCAATTCATGATTCATGATTCGATTCATGATTCATGATTCATTATTCAATGTATGATTCATAATTCATTATTCATGATTCAATTCATGATTCATGATTCGATTCATGATTCATGATTCAATTCATGATTCATGATTCATGATTCAATTCATGATTCATGATTCAATTCATGATTCATGATTCATGATTCATGATTCAATTCATGATTCATAATTCAATTCATGATTCAATTCATGATTCAATTCCTGATTCAATTTATGATTCATGATTCAATTCATGATTCATGATTCATGATTCAATTCATGATTCTTGAATCATGATTCCATTCATGATTCATGATTCATGATTTAATTCATGATTCATGATTCATGATTCGATTCATGATTCATGATTCATGATTCAAGTCATCATTTAATTTATGATTCAATTCATGATTCATGATTCATGAGTTATTTCATGATTCAATTCATGATTCATGATTTAATTCATGATTCATGATTTGATTCATGATTCATGATTTATTTCATGATTCAATTCATGATTCATGATTCATGATTTGATTCATGATTCATGATTTATGATTCAAGTCATCATTCAATTTATGATTCAATTCATGATTCATTATTCAATTCATGATTTAATTCATGATTCATGATTCAATTCATGATTCATGATTCAATTTATGATTCATGATTCATAATTCATGATTGAATTCATGATTCCTAATTCATGATTCTATATATGATATGATTCATGATTCATGATTCAATTCATGATTCAATTCATGATTCATGATTCATGATTCAATTTATGATTCATGATTCATGATTTATGATTCAATTCATGATTCATGATTCAATTCATGATTCAATTCATTATTCATGATTCATGATTCATGATTCATGATTCAATTCATGATTCAATTCATGATTCATGATTCATGATTCAATTTATGATTCATGATTCATGATTCATGATTTATGATTCAATTCATGATTCATGATTCAATTCATGATTCAATTCAGGATTCATGATTCATCATTCATGATTCATGATTCATGATTCATGATTTAATTCATGATTCATGATTCATTATTCAATTCATGATTCATGATTCAATTAATGATTCATGATTCAATTCATGATTCAATTCAGGAATCATGATTCATCATTCATGATTCATGATTTAATTCATGATTCATGATTCATGATTCAATTCATGATTCATGATTCAATTCATGATTCATGATTCATGATTTATGATTCAATTCATGATTCCTAATTCATGATTCATGATTCAATTCATGATTCATGATTCAATTCATGATTCATGATATAATTCATGATTCATGATTCAATTCCTGATTTAATTCCTGATTCAATTCATGATTCATGATTCATGATTCAATTCATTATTCAATTTATGATTCATGATTCATGATTCATGATTCAATTCATGATTCATAATTCATGATTCATGATTCAATTCATGATTCATAATTCATGATTCTTGATTCATGATTCGATTTATGATTTATGATTCATGATTCAATTCATAATTCATGATTCATGATTCATGATTCTTGATTCGATTCATGATTCATGATTCTTGATTCGATTCATGATTCATGATTCATGATTCATGATTCGATTCATGATTCATGATTCAATTCATGATTTATGATTCATGATTCATGATTCAATTCATGATTAATGATTTGATTCATGATTCTTAATTGATGATTCATGATTTGATTCATGATTCATGATTCATTAATTCAATTCATGATTCATGATTCAATTCATGATTAATGATTCATGATTTGATTCATGATTCTTGATTCATGATTCGATTCATGATTCATGATTCATGATTCAATTCATGATTCATAATTCATGATTCATGATTCAATTCATGATTCATAATTCATGATTCATGATTCAATTCATGATTCATGATTCAATTCCTGATTCAATTCCTGATTCAATTCATGATTCATGATTCAATTCATGATTCATGATTCATTATTCAATTCATGATTCATGTTTCATGATTCATGATTCAATTCATGATTCATGATTCATTATTCAATTCATGATTCACTTCATGATTCATGATTCATGATTCAATTTATGATTCATGATTCATGATTCATAAATCATGATTCATGATTCATGATTCATTTTATGATTCATGATTCATGATTCATAATTCATGATTTAATTCATGAATCATGATTCAATTCATGATTCGATTCATAATTTAATTCATGATTTAATTCATGATTTAATTCATGATTCATGATTCGATTTATGATTCATGATTCAATTCATGATCCATGATTCAATTAATGATTCATGATTCATGATTTAATTCATTATTCAATTCATGATTCATGATTCATGATTCATGATTCAATTCATGATTCATAATTCATGATTCATGATTCAATTTATGATTCATAATTCATGATTCATGATTCAATTCATGATTCATAATTCATGATTCTTTATTCATGATTCGATTTATGATTTATGATTCATGATTCAATTCATAATTCATGATTCATGATTCATGATTCATGATTCATGATTCGATTCATGATTTATGATTCATGATTCATGATTCAATTTATGATTCATGATTTGATTCGTGATTCTTAATTCATGATTCATGATTCATGATTCGATTCATGATTTATGATTCATGATTTATGATTCAATTCATGATTCATGATTCAATTCATGATTCAATTCAGGATTCATGATTCATGATTCATGATTCATGATTCATGATTCATGATTTAATTCATGATTCATGATTCATGATTCAATTCATGATTCATGATTCAATTCATGATTCATGATTCAATTCATGATTCAATTCAGGATTCATGATTCATGATTCATGATTCATGATTCATGATTCATGATTCATGATTTAATTCATGATTCATGATTCATGATTCAATTCATGATTCATGATTCAATTCATGATTCATGATTCAATTCATGATTCAATTCATGATTCATGATTCATGATTTATGATTCAATTCATGATATAATTTATGATTCATGATACAATTCCTGATTTAATTCCTGATTCAATTCATGATACATGATTCAATTCATGATTCATGGTTCACGATTCAATTCATTATTCAATTTATGATTCATGATTCATGATTGATGATTCAATTCATGATTCATAATTCATGATTCATGATTCAATTCATGATTCATAATTCAGGATTCATGATTCAATTCATGATTCATAATTCATGATTCTTGATTCATGATTCGATTTATGATTTATGATTCATGATTCAATTCATAATTCATGATTCATGATTCATGATTCTTGATTCGATTCATGATTCATGATCTAGATTCATGATTCGATTCATGATTCATGATTCAATTCATGATTTATGATTCATAATTCATGATTCAATTCATGATTAATGATTTGATTCATGATTCTTAATTGATGATTCATGATTTGATTCATGATTCATGATTCATGATTCATGATTTGATTCATGAATCTTGATTCATGATTCGATTCATGATTCATGATTCATGATTCAATTCATGATTCATAATTCATGATTCATGATTCAATTCATGATTCATAATTCATGATTCATGATTCATTATTCAATTCATGATTCATGTTTCATGATTCATGATTCAATTCATGATTCATGATTCATTATTCAATTCATAATTCACTTCATGATTCATGATTCATGATTCGATTTATGATTCATGATTCAATTCATGATCCATGATTCAATTAATGATTCATGATTCATGATTCAATTCATTATTCAATTCATGATTCATGATTCATGATTCATGATTCAATTCATGATTCATAATTCATGATTTATGATTCAATTCATGATTCATAATTCATGATTCATGATTCAATTCATGATTCATAATTCATGATTCTTGATTCATGATTCGATTTATGATTTATGATTCATGATTCAATTCATAATTCATGATTCATGATTCATGATTCGATTCATGATTTATGATTCATGATTCATGATTCAATTCATGATTCATGATTTGATTCATGATTCTTAATTCATGATTCATGATTTGATTCATGATTCATGATTCATTAATTAAATTCATGATTCATGATTCAATTCATGATTCATGATTCATGATTTAATTCATGATTCATGATTCATGATTCGATTCATGATTCATGATTCATGATTCAAGTCATCATTTAATTTATGATTCAATTCATGATTCATGATTCATGAGTTATTTCATGATTCAATTCATGATTCATGATTTAATTCATGATTCATGATTTGATTCATGATTCATGATTTATTTCATGATTCAATTCATTATTCATGATTCATGATTTGATTCATGATTCATGATTTATGATTCAAGTCATCATTCAATTTATGATTCAATTCATGATTCATTATTCAATTCATGATTTAATTCATGATTCATGATTCAATTCATGATTCATGATTCAATTTATGATTCATGATTCATAATTCATGATTGAATTCATGATTCCTAATTCATGATTCTATATATGATATGATTCATGATTCATGATTCAATTCATGATTCAATTCATGATTCATGATTCATGATTCAATTTATGATTCATGATTCATGATTTATGATTCAATTCATGATTCATGATTCAATTCATGATTCAATTCATTATTCATGATTCATGATTCATGATTCATGATTCAATTCATGATTCAATTCATGATTCATGATTCATGATTCAATTTATGATTCATGATTCATGATTCATGATTTATGATTCAATTCATGATTCATGATTCAATTCATGATTCAATTCAGGATTCATGATTCATCATTCATGATTCATGATTCATGATTCATGATTTAATTCATGATTCATGATTCATTATTCAATTCATGATTCATGATTCAATTAATGATTCATGATTCAATTCATGATTCAATTCAGGAATCATGATTCATCATTCATGATTCATGATTTAATTCATGATTCATGATTCATGATTCAATTCATGATTCATGATTCAATTCATGATTCATGATTCAATTCATGATTCATGATTCATGATTTATGATTCAATTCATGATTCCTAATTCATGATTCATGATTCAATTCATGATTCATGATTCAATTCATGATTCATGATATAATTCATGATTCATGATTCAATTCCTGATTTAATTCCTGATTCAATTCATGATTCATGATTCATGATTCAATTCATTATTCAATTTATGATTCATGATTCATGATTCATGATTCAATTCATGATTCATAATTCATGATTCATGATTCAATTCATGATTCATAATTCATGATTCTTGATTCATGATTCGATTTATGATTTATGATTCATGATTCAATTCATAATTCATGATTCATGATTCATGATTCTTGATTCGATTCATGATTCATGATTCTTGATTCGATTCATGATTCATGATTCATGATTCATGATTCGATTCATGATTCATGATTCAATTCATGATTTATGATTCATGATTCATGATTCAATTCATGATTAATGATTTGATTCATGATTCTTAATTGATGATTCATGATTTGATTCATGATTCATGATTCATTAATTCAATTCATGATTCATGATTCAATTCATGATTAATGATTCATGATTTGATTCATGATTCTTGATTCATGATTCGATTCATGATTCATGATTCATGATTCAATTCATGATTCATAATTCATGATTCATGATTCAATTCATGATTCATAATTCATGATTCATGATTCAATTCATGATTCATGATTCAATTCCTGATTCAATTCCTGATTCAATTCATGATTCATGATTCAATTCATGATTCATGATTCATTATTCAATTCATGATTCATGTTTCATGATTCATGATTCAATTCATGATTCATGATTCATTATTCAATTCATGATTCACTTCATGATTCATGATTCATGATTCAATTTATGATTCATGATTCATGATTCATAAATCATGATTCATGATTCATGATTCATTTTATGATTCATGATTCATGATTCATAATTCATGATTTAATTCATGATTCATGATTCATGATTCGATTCATGATTAATGATTTATGATTCAAGTCATCATTCAATTTATGATTCAATTCATGATTCATGATTCAATTCATGATTTAATTCATGATTCATGATTCGATTCATGATTCATGATTTATTTCATGATTCAATTCATGATTCATGATTCATGATTCGATTCATGATTTATGATTCAAGTCATCATTCAGTTTATGATTCAATTCATGATTCCTGATTCATGATTCAATCCATGAATTATGATTCATGATTCATGATTCAATTCATGATTCATAATTCATGATTCAATTCATGATTCATGTTTGAATTCATGATTCATGATTTATGATTCAATTAATGATTCAGGAATCGATTCATGATTCATGATTCAATTCATGATTCAATTCATGATTCATGATTCATGATTCAATTTATGATTCATGATTCATGATTTATGATTCAATTCATGATTCATGATTCAATTCATGATTCAATTCATTATTCATGATTCATGATTCATGATTCATGATTCATAATTCATGATTCATGATTCAATTCATGATTCAATTCATGATTCATGATTCATGATTCAATTTATGATTCATGATTCATGATTCATGATTTATGATTCAATTCATGATTCATGATTCAATTCATGATTCAATTCAGGATTCATGATTCATGATTCATGATTCATGATTCATGATTTAATTCATGATTCATGATTCATGATTCAATTCATGATTCATGATTCAATTCATGATTCATGATTCAATTCATGATTCATGATTCATGATTCAATTCATTATTCAATTTATGATTCATGATTCATGATTGATGATTCAATTCATGATTCATAATTCATGATTCAATTCATGATTCATAATTCATGATTCATAATTCAATTCATGATTCATAATTCATGATTCTTGATTCATGATTCGATTTATGATTTATGATTCATGATTCAATTCATAATTCATGATTCATGATTCATGATTCAATTCATGATTAATGATTTGATTCATGATTCTTAATTGATGATTCATGATTTGATTCATGATTCATTAATTCAATTCATGATTCATGATTCAATTCATGATTCATGATTCATGATTCAATTCATGATTCATGATTCAATTCATGATTCAATTCAGGATTCATGATTCATGATTCATGATTCATGATTCATGATTCATGATTTAATTCATGATTCATGATTCATGATTCAATTCATGATTCATGATTCAATTCATGATTCATGATTCAATTCATGATTCAATTCAGGATTCATGATTCATGATTCATGATTCATGATTCATGATTTAATTCATGATTCATGATTCATGATTCAATTCATGATTCATGATTCAATTCATGATTCATGATTCAATTCATGATTCATGATTCATGATTTATGATTCAATTCATGATTCCTAATTCATGATTCATGATTCAATTCATGATTCATGATTCAATTCATGATTCATGATATAATTCATGATTCATGATTCAATTCCTGATTTAATTCCTGATTCAATTCATGATACATGATTGAATTCATGATTCATGATTCAATTCATTATTCAATTTATGATTCATGATTCTTGATTGATGATTCAATTCATGATTCATAATTCATGATTCATGATTCAATTCATGATTCATAATTCATGATTCATGATTCAATTCATGATTCATAATTCATGATTCTTGATTCATGATTCGATTTATGATTTATGATCCATGATTCAATTCATAATTCATGGTTCATGATTCATGATTCTTGATTCGATTCATGATTCATGATTCATGATTCATGATTCATGATTCATGATTCGATTCATGATTCATGATTCAATTCATGATTTATGATTCATGATTCATGATTCAATTCATGATTAATGATTTGATTCATGATTCTTAATTGATGATTCATGATTTGATTCATGATTCATTAATTCAATTCATGATTCATGATTCAATTCATGATTTGATTCATGATTCTTGATTCATGATTCGATTCATGATTCATGATTCATGCTTCAATTCATGATTCATAATTCATGATTCATGATTCAATTCATGATTCATAATTCATGATTCATGATTCAATTCATGATTCATGATTCAATTCCTGATTCAATTCCTGATTCAATTCATGATTCATGATTTAATTCATGATTCATGATTCATTATTCAATTCATGATTCATGTTTCATGATTCATGATTCAATTCATGATTCATGATTCATTATTCAATTCATGATTCACTTCATGATTCATGATTCATGATTCAATTTATGATTCATGATTCATGATTCATGATTCATGATTCAATTCATGATTCATGATTCAATTTATGATTCATGATTAATAATTCATGATTTAATTCATGAATCATGATTCAATTCATGATTCGATTCATAATTTAATTCATGATTCAATTCATGATTTAATTCATGATTCAATTCATGATTCATGATTCGATTTATGATTCATGATTCAATTCATGATCCATGATTCAATTAATGATTCATGATTCATGATTCATGATTCAATTCATGATTCATAATTCATGATTCATGATTCAATTCATGATTCATAATTCATGATTCATGATTCAATTCATGATTCATAATTCATGATTCTTTATTCATGATTCGATTTATGATTTATGATTCATGATTCAATTCATAATTCATGATTCATGATTCATGATTCGATTCATGATTTATGATTCATGATTCATGATTCAATTCATGATTCATGATTTGATTCATGATTCTTAATTCATGATTCATGATTTGATTCATGATTCATGATTCATTAATTCAATTCATGATTCATGATTCAATTCATGATTCATGATTCATGATTCATGATTTGATTCATGATTCTTGATTCATGATTCGATTCATGTTTCATGATTCATGATTCAATTCATTATTCATGATTCATGATTCATGATTCAATTCATGATTCATAATTCATTATTCATGATTCAATTCATGATTCATGATTCGATTCATAATTCATGATTCAATTCATGATTCATGATTCATGATTCAATTCATGATTCAATTCATGATTCATGATTCATGATTCAATTCATGATTCATAATTCATGATTCATGATTTTATTCATGATTCATAATTCAATTCATGATTCATGATTCAATTCATGATTCATGATTCATGATTCATGATTCAATTCATGATTCATAATTCAATTCATGATTCAATTCATGATTCAATTCCTGATTCAATTCATGATTCATGATTCAATTCATGATTCATGAATCATGATTCAATTCATGATTCATGATTCAATTCATGATTCATGATTCATGATTCAATTCATGATTTAATTCATGATTTAATTCATGATTCATGATTCAATTCATCATTCAAATCATGATTCATGATTCAATTCATGATTTATGATTTATTTCATGATTCAATTCATGATTCATGATTCGATTCATGATTCATGATTCATGATTCAAGTCATCATTTAATTTATGATTCAATTCATGATTCATGATTCATGATTTAATTCATGATTCAATTCATGATTCATGATTCATGATTTAATTCATGATTCATGAGTTGATTCATGATTCATGATTTATTTCATGATTCAATTCATGATTCATGATTCATTATTCGATTCATGATTAATGATTTATGATTCAAGTCATCATTCAATTTATGATTCAATTCATGATTCATGATTCAATTCATGATTTAATTCATGATTCATGATTCGATTCATGATTCATGATTTATTTCATGATTCAATTCATGATTCATGATTCATGATTCGATTCATGATTCATGATTTATGATTCAAGTCATCATTCAATTTATAATTCAATTCATGATTCCTGATTCATGATTCAATCCATGATTCATGATTCATGATTCAATTTATGATTCATGATTTATGATTCATGATTCATGATTCATGATTCAATTCATGATTCATGATTCAATTTATGATTCATGATTCATGATTCATGATTCAATTCATGATTCAATTCATGATTCATGAATCAATTCATGATTTATGATTCATGATTCATGATTTGATTCATGATTCTTGATTCATGATTCGATTCATGATTCATGATTCAATTCATGATTCATGATTCATGATTCAATTTATGATTCATGATTCATGATTCATGATTCAATTCATGATTCAATTCATGATTCATGAATCAATTCATGATTTATGATTCATGATTCATGATTTGATTCATGATTCTTGATTCATGATTCGATTCATGATTCATGATTCAATTCATGATTCATGATTCATGATTCAATTCATGATTCATGATTCAATTTATGATTCATGATTCATAATTCATGATTGAATTCATGATTCATAATTCATGATTGAATTCATGATTCATAATTCATGATTCAATATATGATATGATTCATGATTCAATTCATGATTCAATTCATGATTCATGATTCCTGATTCAATTTATGATTCATGATTCATGATTTATGATTCAATTCATGATTCATGATTCAATTCATGATTCAATTCATTATTCATGATTCATGATTCATGATTCATGATTCAATTTATGATTCATGATTCATGATTCATGATTTATGATTCAATTCATGATTCATGATTCAATTCATGATTCAATTCAGGATTCATGATTCATCATTCATGATTCATGATTCATGATTCAATTTATGATTCATGATTCATAATTCATGATTCATGATTCATGATTCAATTTATGATTCATGATTCATGATTCATAATTCATGATTTAATTCATGAATCATGATTCAATTCATGATTCGATTCATAATTTAATTCATGATTCAATTCATGATTTAATTCATGATTCAATTCATGATTCATGATTCGATTTATGATTCATGATTCAATTCATGATCCATGATTCAATTAATGATTCATGATTCATGATTCAATTCATTATTCAATTCATGATTCATGATTCATGATTCATGATTCAATTCATGATTCATAATTCATGATTCATGATTCAATTCATGATTCATAATTCATGATTCATGATTCAAATTATGATTCATAATTCATGATTCTTGATTCATGATTCGATTTATGATTTATGATTCATAATTCAATTCATAATTCATGATTCATGATTCATGATTCGATTCATGATTTATGATTCATGATTCATGATTCAATTCATGATTCATGATATGATTCATGATTCTTAATTCATGATTCATGATTTGATTCATGATTCATGATTCATTAATTCAATTCATGATTCATGATTCATTATTCAATTCATGATTCATAATTTATTATTCATGATTCAATTCATGATTCATGATTCGATTCATGATTCATGATTCAATTCATGATTCATGAATCACAATTTAATTCATGATTCAATTCATGATTCATGATTCATGATTCAATTCATGATTCATAATTCATGATTCATGATTTCATTCATGATTCAATTCATGATTCATAATTCATGATTCATGATTCAATTCATGATTCATGATTCATGATTCATGATTCAATTCATGATTCAATTCATGATTCATAATTCAATTCATGATTCAATTCATGATTCAATTCCTGATTCAATTCATGATTCATGATTCATGATTCAATTCATGATTTAATTCATGATTCATAATTCAATTCATGATTCAATTCATGATTTAATTCCTGATTCAATTCATGATTCATGATTCAATTCATGATTCATGATTCATGATTCAATTCATGATTTAATTTATGATTTAATTCATGATTCATGATTCAATTCATGATTCAATTCATGATTCATGATTCAATTCATGATTCATGATTCAATTCATGATTCATGATTTATTTCATGATTCAATTCATGATTCATGATTCCTGAGTTATTTCATGATTCAATTCATGATTCATGATTCATGATTCATGATTTAATTCATGATTCATGATTTGATTCATGATTCATGATTTATTTCATGATTCAATTCATGATTCATGATTCAATTCATGATCCATGATTCAATTAATGATTCATGATTCATGATTCATGATTCAATTCATGATTCATAATTCATGATTCATGATTCAATTCATGATTCATAATTCATGATTCATGATTTAAATTATGATTCATAATTCATGATTCTTGATTCATGATTCGATTTATGATTTATGATTCATAATTTAATTCATAATTCATGATTCATGATTCATGATTCATGATTCATGATTCAATTCATGATTTATGATACATGATTCATGATTCAATTCATGATTCATGATATGATTCATGATTCTTAATTCATGATTCATGATTTGATTCATGATTCATGATTCATTAATTCAATTCATGATTCATGATTTAATTCATGATTCATGATTCATGATTCATGATTTGATTCATGATTCTTGATTCATGATTCGATTCATGTTTCATGATTCATGATTCAATTCATTATTCATGATTCATGATTCATTATTCAATTCATGATTCATAATTCATTATTCATGATTCAATTCATGATTCATGATTCGATTCATGATTCATGATTCAATTCATGATTCATGATTCATGATTCAATTCATGATTCAATTCATGATTCATGATTCATGATTCAATTCATGATTCATAATTCATGATTCATGATTTCATTCATGATTCATGATTCATGATTCAATTCATGATTCATGATTCAATTCATGATTCATGATTCATGATTCATGATTCAATTCATGATTCATAATTCAATTCATGATTCAATTCATGATTCAATTCCTGATTCAATTCATGATTCATGATTCAATTCATGATTCATGATTCATGATTCAATTCATGATTCAATTTATGATTTAATTCATGATTCATGATTCAATTCATGATTCAATTCATGATTCAATTCATGATTCATGAGTTATTTCATGATTCAATTCATGATTCATGATTCATGATTCAATTCATGATTCAATTCATGATTCAATTCATGATTCATGAGTTATTTCATGATTCAATTCATGATTCATGATTTATGATTCATGATTTAATTCATGATTCATGATTTGATTCATGATTCATGATTTATTTCATGATTCAATTCATGATTCGATTCATGATTAATGATTTATGATTCAAGTCATCATTCAATTTATGATTCAATTCATGATTCATGATTCAATTTATGATTTAATTCATGATTCATGATTCGATTCATGATTCATGATTTATTTCATGATTCAATTCATGATTTATGATTCGATTCATGATTCATGATTTATGATTCAAGTCATCATTCAATTTTTGATTCAATTCATGATTCCTGATACATGATTTAATCCATGATTCATGATTCATGATTCATGATTCAATTCATGATTCATAATTCATGATTCAATTCATGATTCATGTTTGAATTCATGATTCATGATTTATGATTCAATTAATGATTCATGAATCGATTCATGATTCATGATTCATGATTCAATTCATGATTCATGATTCAATTCATGATTCATGATTCAATTTATGATTCATGATTTATGATTCATGATTCATGATTCATGATTCAATTCATGATTCATGATTCAATTTATGATTCATGATTCATGATTCATGATTCAATTCATGATTCAATTCATGATTCATGATTCATGATTTATGATTCATGATTCAATTCACGATTCATGATTCAATTCATGATTCATGAATCAATTCATGATTTATGATTCATGATTCATGATTTGATTCATGATTCTAGATTCATGATTCGATTCATGGTTCATGATTCAATTCATGATTCATGATTCATGATTCAATTCATGATTCATGATTCAATTTATGATTCATGATTCATAATTCATGATTGAATTCATGATTCCTAATTCATGATTCAATATATGATATGATTCATGATTCATGATTCAATTCATGATTCAATTCATGATTCATGATTCATGATTCAATTTATGATTCATGATTCATGATTCATGATTCATGATTCATGATTCATGATTCATAATTCATGATTCATGATTCAATTCATGATTCAATTCATGATTCATGATTCATGATTCAATTTATGATTCATGATTCATGATTCATGATTTATGATTCAATTCATGATTCATGATTCAATTCATGATTCAATTCAGGATTCATGATTCATCATTCATGATTCATGATTCATGATTCATGATTTAATTCATGATTCATTATACAATTCATGATTCATGATTCAATTCATGATTCATGATTCAATTCATGATTCAATTCAGGATTCATGATTCATGATTCATGATTCATGATTCATGATTTAATTCATGATTCATGATTCATGATTCAATTCATGATTCATGATTCAATTCATGATTCATGATTCAATTCATGATTCAATTCATGATTCATGATTCATGATTTATGATTCAATTCATGATTCCTAATTCATGATTCATGATTCAATTCATGATTCATGATTCAATTCATGATTCATGATATAATTCATGATTCATGATTCAATTCCTGATTTAATTCCTGATTCAATTCATGATACATGATTCAATTCATGATTCATGATTCATGATTCAATTCATTATTCAATTTATGATTCATGAATCATGATTCAATTCATGATTCATGATTCAATTCATGATTCATGATTCATGATTTAATTCATGATTCAATTCATGATTTAATTCATGATTCATGATTCAATTCATCATTCAATTCATGATTCATGATTCAATTCATGACTCATGATTCATGATTCGATTCATGATTCATGATTCAAGTCATCATTTAATTTATGATTCAATTCATGATTCATGATTCATGATTTATTTCATGATTCAATTCATGATTCATGATTCATGATTCATGATTTAATTCATGATTCATGATTTGATTCATGATTCATGATTTATTTCATGATTCAATTCATGATTCATGATTCATGATTCGATTCATGATTAATGATTTATGATTCAAGTCATCATTCAATTTATGATTGAATTCATGATTCATGATTCAATTCATGATTTAATTCATGATTCATGATTCGATTCATGATTCATGATTTATTTCATGATTCAATTCATGATTCATGATTCATGATTCGATTCATGATTCATGATTTATGATTCAAGTCATCATTCAATTTATGATTCAATTCATGATTCCTGATTCATGATTCAATCCATGATTCATGATTCATGATTCATGATTCAATTCATGATTCATAATTCATGATTCAATTTATGATTCATGTTTGAATTCATGATTCATGATTTATGATTCAATTAATGATTCATGAATCGATTCATGATTCATGATTCATGATTCAATTCATGATTCATGATTCAATTCATGATTCATGATTCAATTTATGATTCATGATTTATGATTCATGATTCATGATTCATGATTCAATTCATGATTCATGATTCAATTTATGATTCATGATTCATGATTCATGATTCAATTCATGATTCAATTCATGATTCATGAATCAATTCATGATTTATGATTCATGATTTGATTCATGATTCTTGATTCATGATTCGATTCATGATTCATGATTCAATTCATGATTCATGATTCAATTCATGATTCATGATTCAATTTATGATTCATGATTCATAATTCATGATTCAATTCATGATTCATAATTCATGATTGAATTCATGATTCATAATTCATGATTCAATATATGATATGATTCATGATTCATGATTCAATTCATGATTCAATTCATGATTCATGATTCCTGATTCAATTCATGATTCATGATTCATGATTC
This sequence comes from Mixophyes australis, assembly GCA_036250195.1. NCBI lineage: Eukaryota > Metazoa > Chordata > Amphibia > Anura > Limnodynastidae > Mixophyes > Mixophyes australis. The sequence goes on from JAVHZZ010000030.1 coordinate 1,229,211, forward strand.
AATTCATTATTCAATTTATGATTCATGAATCATGATTCAATTCATGATTCATGATTCAATTCATGATTCATGATTCATGATTTAATTCATGATTCAATTCATGATTTAATTCATGATTCATGATTCAATTCATCATTCAATTCATGATTCATGATTCAATTCATGACTCATGATTCATGATTCGATTCATGATTCATGATTCAAGTCATCATTTAATTTATGATTCAATTCATGATTCATGATTCATGATTTATTTCATGATTCAATTCATGATTCATGATTCATGATTCATGATTTAATTCATGATTCATGATTTGATTCATGATTCATGATTTATTTCATGATTCAATTCATGATTCATGATTCATGATTCGATTCATGATTAATGATTTATGATTCAAGTCATCATTCAATTTATGATTGAATTCATGATTCATGATTCAATTCATGATTTAATTCATGATTCATGATTCGATTCATGATTCATGATTTATTTCATGATTCAATTCATGATTCATGATTCATGATTCGATTCATGATTCATGATTTATGATTCAAGTCATCATTCAATTTATGATTCAATTCATGATTCCTGATTCATGATTCAATCCATGATTCATGATTCATGATTCATGATTCAATTCATGATTCATAATTCATGATTCAATTTATGATTCATGTTTGAATTCATGATTCATGATTTATGATTCAATTAATGATTCATGAATCGATTCATGATTCATGATTCATGATTCAATTCATGATTCATGATTCAATTCATGATTCATGATTCAATTTATGATTCATGATTTATGATTCATGATTCATGATTCATGATTCAATTCATGATTCATGATTCAATTTATGATTCATGATTCATGATTCATGATTCAATTCATGATTCAATTCATGATTCATGAATCAATTCATGATTTATGATTCATGATTTGATTCATGATTCTTGATTCATGATTCGATTCATGATTCATGATTCAATTCATGATTCATGATTCAATTCATGATTCATGATTCAATTTATGATTCATGATTCATAATTCATGATTCAATTCATGATTCATAATTCATGATTGAATTCATGATTCATAATTCATGATTCAATATATGATATGATTCATGATTCATGATTCAATTCATGATTCAATTCATGATTCATGATTCCTGATTCAATTTATGATTCATGATTCATGATTTATGATTCAATTCATGATTCATGATTCAATTCATGATTCAATTCATGATTCATGATTCATGATTCATGATTCATGATTCAATTTATGATTCATGATTCATGATTTATGATTCAATTCATGATTCATGATTCAATTCATGATTCAATTCAGGATTCATGATTCATCATTCATGATTCATGATTCATGATTCAATTTATGATTCATGATTCATAATTTATGATTCATGATTCATGATTCAATTTATGATTCATGATTTATGATTCATAATTCATGATTTAATTCATGAATCATGATTCAATTCATGATTCGATTCATAATTTAATTCATGATTCAATTCATGATTTAATTCATGATTCAATTCATGATTCATGATTCGATTTATGATTCATGATTCAATTCATGATCCATGATTCAATTAATGATTCATGATTCATGATTCAATTCATTATTCAATTCATGATTCATGATTCATGATTCATGATTCAATTCATGATTCATAATTCATGAGTCATGATTCAATTCATGATTCATAATTCATGATTCATGTGTCACGGGCACTAGGAGTCTTTACCCAGGGATCACCAGGTGGTAGGCTTACCAGAGCAATGTAGATGGTAATAGGGTACTCTGGTAGCTGGGTGATCACGGAACAGAAAATGGTAACTGATGAGATGCTCAGGAAAGTCTATGACTAGCAGCACTGGTAATATGGAGGTAATAGTACACGAGGAACTGTATGGACAAGGGCACGTGAAGGTAGTCAGTGGTCTGCGATAGCAAGTTGTACCACTGCTATAGTGAGGAGGAATGTCCAACAGAGACAAGGAGGTGATGAGAGTCAGCGGTCTGCGGATAGCAAGTTGTACCGCTGTCTGAGTGAAGGAATGGAATCCAAGTGGAGGTATCCGGGTAGTCAGTGGTCTGCGGTAGCAAGTTGTACCACTGCTATGTGAGAGGATACTGGAACAGGTGATACAGGAAACAGGAATCAGTGGTCTGTCATGAGCAAGTTGTACCACTGAATATATATGTGAGGAGGTGCATGGGGAGAGACTGCAACACAGGATGTACACAGGCACCTTATACACGATCCACAGTAATATGCACAATATATATATATATAAATGACTGAGCAGGTCTGCAAATCTAGAAAGTCACTTGAAATAGTCCAGCACAAGATAACACAGTCAATGATGGCAAAAGACTCAGCGGATAGCAGACTCCAGAGAGAACCAAACACAGTCCAGCAAGATATGCAATACACCAGCACAGTCAATGAGAAGTATGCATACCGTGGTTCAGAAGCAGGCAGTCAGATAGGAGTGCAGCGATACCTGAGCGGCAGGAGGCCGACTGGATGAGAAGTCCCTGGATGGATGAGGCAGCGGTCTAGTAGGTGCAGCGCACAGGTAAGTAAACCAACAGGGACACGAATCCACAGGAATCAGTAACACGTGGAACTGGACTCATAGAGGACCCAGGAGAATGGAGATGATCCAGCAGAGGAGTAGTTGTTGAGATACGAATCCAATGCTGACAGGAGGGTAGAGACCAGCGGGACACGTGAAGGCGTGGAGAGCGGATCAGCAGGAGATGGACGATAGCGCTGACGGCAGCAGCAGGACTCTGCGCCCACGGAGATAACCAGGGGCAACCAACAGGACCCACAGTGATGGAACACGGGATGGCAGAGTAGACCAGGAGCTGTAGATCCAGAAGTGTAGCGGATGGCAACGTGAGCAGTAGACTGGAAACACAGGAGAGCTGAGATGAGGCGGCAATGCACAGGGGCAGCGGATAGGAATCAGCTGACAGTCACGATGATGAACACAGGCGAGTTGCAAGCTGGAGACTGTAGTGCACGGAGGCAGCGGATAGGAATCAGCTAACAGTCACGATGATGAACACAGGCGAGTTGCAAACTGGAGACTGTAGTGCACGGAGGCAGCGGATAGGAATCAGCTCAGGAACTTGATGATGATCAGGTGAGTGGATGTGAAGTGAAGGCTGGAGTGCACGGAGGCAGCAGATAGAAATCAGCAAACAGCCACAATGATAATAATAGCGTTGAAGTGATTTAGAAGACTGTAGTGCACGGAGGCAGCGGATAGGAATCAGCAAACAGTCACGATGATGTATAATAGCGGTGAAGTGGTTTAGAAGACTGTAGTGCACGGAGGCAGCAGATAGGAATCAGCAAACAGTCACGATGATACAGTTGATGGTAGAAGTGGTATGGGAACCACAGTAGTAGAAGTGGTTTGGAAACCACAGAGATAGAAGTGGTTTGGAAACCACAGGAATCAGCAGCGCTGAATACACGAGGAATACAGGAACACCTTCAGAGACTCATGGGGAATGAGACTCCAAGATCAGGCCACGTGGTGTTGACCACAGGTGCTTAATATAGGGAGTGTTGCCTGATCTGCCAATTGAGTTAAAGGGACATACACTGAAGTATAGGAAAGGGCTGCGCATGCGCAGACCCTCAGGATGGAGGATGGCCACGGTTCCTAAATGTCCGAGAAGAGGCACTCACGGTCCGGTGAGTGACAGTACCCCCCCTTTTAAAGGTGGGCACAGAACGCCTGGAACCGGGCTTGTCCGGATTTTTGGCATAAAACTTCTTCAAGAGGGCAGGAGCATTAAGATCTTCAGCTTTGATCCAAGAGCGCTCCTCAGGACCAAAGCCCTTCCAATGAACGAGGAAATGAAGACCTCCTCGCGAAATTTTTGCGTCTAGCACCTCAGTAATCTCGAAATCCTCCTCCTGATGGACTTGAACTGGCTGCGGAGCTGAGGGAGGAGTTGAGAAACGGTTGATAATCAGAGGTTTGAGCAAGGATACGTGGAAGGCATTAGAAATCCGAAGATTCTTAGGAAGAAGAAGTTTCACACATACTGGATTGATTACTTGAATGATCCTATATGGACCAATAAAACGAGGGGCGAATTTCATGGATGGAACCTTCAACCGAATATTTTTGGTGGATAACCAGACACGATCTCCAATTTTTAGTGGGGGAATAGCCCGCCTCTTCTTATCTGCGAAAGATTTATATTTGATAGATGTCTTCTTTAAACAGGTTTTGACCTGAGACCAGATATTTTTAAAGGTCTGACAAACAGTTTCCACCGCAGGAACTTGGGTGGGCAGGAGGGCAGGAAATTCCGGAAAAGACGGATGGTGACCGTAGACCACAAAAAATGGAGTTTTGGATGATGACTCATGGTACATGTTGTTATGGGCGAATTCAGCCCAAGGAAGCAACTCTACCCAGTTGTCTTGATTGGCTGATGAAAACATTCTTATAAAAGTCTCAAGATCTTGATTGACACGTTCAGTTTGTCCGTTAGATTGCGGATGGTAAGAAGATGAGAGTGCTAATCGTATGCCCAAGGTTTTACAAAGGGCTCGCCAGAATCTGGAAACGAATTGTACTCCTCTATCAGACACAATCTCAGACGGACATCCATGGATACGGAAGATCTCTTTAATGAAATGTTCAGCCAAGATGGACGAGGAAGGCAAACCAGGCAGAGGGATGAAATGAGCCATCTTCGAAAATCTGTCCACCACCACCCAAATAGTGTTATGATTCTTACTAGGTGGTAAGTCAGTAATGAAATCCATACTAATATGGGTCCATGGTTTGGACGGAATGGGTAGTGGTCGTAGCAACCCTGCTGGAGTTCTACGGGAGGATTTGAACTGAGAACATAGTTCACAGGAAGCAATGAACTCTTTGACGTCTCTCCTCATTGAAGGCCACCAGTAACTTCGAGAGAGGATCTCAAAGGTCTTGTGTTCACCGGCGTGTCCAGAAAAACGAGAGGCATGGAACCACGAAAGGATTTTCCTCCTTAGAGTAGGAGGCACGAGGGTCTTCCCAAATGGTAGCGTTTTGGTGGATGAAGCAGCCAGTGAGATACATTTGGGATCTAGAATGGTATGGTTGGAAACCTCTTCTATATCAGAGGACGTCACAAAGGCTCTAGATAAAGCATCAGCTTTTTTGTTCTTAGCAGCTGGTTTGAAGGTAATTATTAATTCAAAACGGGAAAAGAAAAGAGACCATCTTGCTTGACGAGGGTTCAAGCATTGGGCAGACTGGAGATATGACAAGTTCTTATGATCCGTGAAGATCGTCACCGGATGGCGAGCTCCCTCCAATAAGTATCTCCATTCCTCTAATGCGGCTTTGATAGCCAGTAATTCCTTGTCCCCGATGGTATAATTCTTCTCTGCGGGCAGGAGACCCCGAGAATAGAAGGCACAAGGATGGAACTTTTGCTGTTCAGAGCGTTGGGAGAGAATAGCTCCTAAGCCCACATTAGAGGCATCTACTTCTAGAAAGAAGGGGAGTGTCACATCAGGCTGTCGAAGGATTGGAGCCGAAGAGAAGGACTCTTTTAGTGTTTGAAAGGCTTGAAGAGCCTCAGGTGACCATTGCTTAGGATTAGCCCCTTTTCGAGTCAGGGCCACAATAGGAGAAGCAATGGAGGAAAAGTCTTGAATGAAGCGTCTATAGTAATTGGCAAAACCTAAAAAACGCTGGATAGCACGAAGAGTAGTTGGCTGGGGCCAATGTAGTACAGCACTCACTTTGTCTGGATCCATCTTCAGGCCAACTCCGGAAACTATATACCCCAAGAATGGAATCTGGGGTAATTCGAATGAACATTTTTCTAATTTACAGAACAATGAATTTTTCCGTAGTCTGGAGAGGACCTCTGCCACATGTTGGTGATGAGAAGGCAGGTCCTGTGAAAAGATCAGTATGTCGTCCAGGTAGACGACGACACATACATATAATAAGTCCCGAAAGATCTCATTGATGAAGCCTTGAAAAACAGCGGGGGCATTACACAGCCCGAAAGGCATTACCAGATATTCGTAATGCCCGTCTCTGGTGTTAAACGCTGTCTTCCATTCGTCACCGGAACGGATTCTGATTAAATTGTAGGCACCACGAAGATCCAACTTAGTAAAGATACGGGCTCCCTTGATGCGATCGAATAGCTCAGTGATCAACGGAATGGGATACCGATTCTTGATAGTAATGGCATTGAGTCCACGAAAATCTATGCAAGGGCGTAATGATCCATCCTTCTTTTTGACGAAGAAGAACCCAGCTCCAGCGGGCGAGGTGGAAGGTCGAATGAACCCACGCTGGAGGTTCTCCTGTATATACTCAGAAGTAGCTTGAGTCTCAGGTAACGAGAGTGGATAGACCCGGCCCCTGGGGGGAGTCTTGCCAGGAAGAAGGTCGATCGGACAATCCCAAGAACGATGAGGAGGAAGACGTTCAGACTGAGCTTTATCAAAAACATCGGTAAATGAAGCATATTGAGGAGGGAGTCCCGATGAGGTAGATGAGATGGAAGATTGCTGTACTTTGAGAGGAATGACTTGGGAAAGGCAATGATGGTGACATTCAGACCCCCAAGACGTGACTTGAGGGGTGCGCCAGTCAATCTGGGGAGAGTGACACTGAAGCCATGGAAGGCCTAAGACAATCGGACTTGTCGTAACAGGAAGGATTAAAAACGATATTTCTTCATGATGCAGGGCACCAATCTGAAGGGTTACTGGAGACGTACTCTGGGTGATGAGACCGTTGATGAGACGTGATCCATCGATAGCCGTCACAGTAATGGGTGTTTTTAAAGTAATCACTGGTAGAGACCATTGCTTTACTAATGATTTGGAAATGAAATTTCCTGCTGCTCCGGAATCAATCAATGCCTGTGACTCAAAGGTTTGAGTAGCAAAGGAAATTGTAACATCAAAAGCGCAGATTTTAGATTTCATAGAAGATGGAGAGGACTCCAGGGACCCTAACTTCACCTCTCCAGAACTAGTTAGGGCCTGGCATTTCCCGATCTCTTAGGGCAGGAGCTGAGAACATGAGTGGAATCAGCACAATAGATACAGAGTCTATTCTTGACTCTTCGTTTCCTCTCCTCAGAAGATAATTTGGAACGTCCTATCTCCATGGGAATCACAGTGGGTGACACTGGACGAAATTGAGGGTTAGAACGAAGAGGTGCTTTAGCAGAAGTCGTTTTCTCAGCCTCTCTTTCACGAAATCTCATATCAACACGATGGCATAGAGAGATCAAATCCTCAAGTGACGAAGGAAGCTCCTGAGTAGTCAGTGCATCTTTAATTTTATCGGAGAGCCCCTGCCAGAAGGCGGCAACTAGGGCTTCAGTGTTCCACTGAAGTTCAGAGGCTAAGATCCTAAATTGAATGACGTACTGGCCTACTGTCTGAGATCCTTGTCGCAGACGGAGGATGCTGGAAGCAGCGGAGGTCACACGACCTGGTTCATCGAACACACTTCGGAATGTAGAAATGAATTTGGCACTATCTTGTAGTATTGGATCGTGTCTCTCCCACAGAGGGGAGGCCCAAGCCAGGGCTTGTCCTGAAAACAAAGAGATAAGATAGGCCACTCTGGAACGATGGGTAGAAAAATTTTGAGGTTGGAGCTCAAAATGGACTGAACATTGGTTGAGGAAACCACTACAAGTTTTGGGGTCTCCATCGTACTTTGACGGAGTAGGCAGGTGAAGCGTGGAAGCTGTAGACACCTGGGATGGCAATGGGGAAACGGAGGAAAGCACAGGAGCCTCAGTAGTAGCTGTCACAGTCTGTCCAGATGTTCCTTGGGAGGTTAATGACTGATAACACTGAAGTAACAGCTGTTGGCGGGCATCCTGTTGCTCCACACGGCTAACCAGATGCTGCAGCATCTCTTTGGCAGTAGGTTCCGTATCTGGGTCTGTCATGGCCTGATCTTACTGTCACGGGCACTAGGAGTCTTTACCCAGGGATCACCAGGTGGTAGGCTTACCAGAGCAATGTAGATGGTAATAGGGTACTCTGGTAGCTGGGTGATCACGGAACAGAAAATGGTAACTGATGAGATGCTCAGGAAAGTCTATGACTAGCAGCACTGGTAATATGGAGGTAATAGTACACGAGGAACTGTATGGACAAGGGCACGTGAAGGTAGTCAGTGGTCTGCGATAGCAAGTTGTACCACTGCTATAGTGAGGAGGAATGTCCAACAGAGACAAGGAGGTGATGAGAGTCAGCGGTCTGCGGATAGCAAGTTGTACCGCTGTCTGAGTGAAGGAATGGAATCCAAGTGGAGGTATCCGGGTAGTCAGTGGTCTGCGGTAGCAAGTTGTACCACTGCTATGTGAGAGGATACTGGAACAGGTGATACAGGAAACAGGAATCAGTGGTCTGTCATGAGCAAGTTGTACCACTGAATATATATGTGAGGAGGTGCACGGGGAGAGACTGCAACACAGGATGTACACAGGCACCTTATACACGATCCACAGTAATATGCACAATATATATATATATAAATGACTGAGCAGGTCTGCAAATCTAGAAAGTCACTTGAAATAGTCCAGCACAAGATAACACAGTCAATGATGGCAAAAGACTCAGCGGATAGCAGACTCCAGAGAGAACCAAACACAGTCCAGCAAGATATGCAATACACCAGCACAGTCAATGAGAAGTATGCATACCGTGGTTCAGAAGCAGGCAGTCAGATAGGAGTGCAGCGATACCTGAGCGGCAGGAGGCCGACTGGATGAGAAGTCCCTGGATGGATGAGGCAGCGGTCTAGTAGGTGCAGCGCACAGGTAAGTAAACCAACAGGGACACGAATCCACAGGAATCAGTAACACGTGGAACTGGACTCATAGAGGACCCAGGAGAATGGAGATGATCCAGCAGAGGAGTAGTTGTTGAGATACGAATCCAATGCTGACAGGAGGGTAGAGACCAGCGGGACACGTGAAGGCGTGGAGAGCGGATCAGCAGGAGATGGACGATAGCGCTGACGGCAGCAGCAGGACTCTGCGCCCACGGAGATAACCAGGGGCAACCAACAGGACCCACAGTGATGGAACACGGGATGGCAGAGTAGACCAGGAGCTGTAGATCCAGAAGTGTAGCGGATGGCAACGTGAGCAGTAGACTGGAAACACAGGAGAGCTGAGATGAGGCGGCAATGCACAGGGGCAGCGGATAGGAATCAGCTGACAGTCACGATGATGAACACAGGCGAGTTGCAAGCTGGAGACTGTAGTGCACGGAGGCAGCGGATAGGAATCAGCTAACAGTCACGATGATGAACACAGGCGAGTTGCAAACTGGAGACTGTAGTGCACGGAGGCAGCGGATAGGAATCAGCTCAGGAACTTGATGATGATCAGGTGAGTGGATGTGAAGTGAAGGCTGGAGTGCACGGAGGCAGCAGATAGAAATCAGCAAACAGCCACAATGATAATAATAGCGTTGAAGTGATTTAGAAGACTGTAGTGCACGGAGGCAGCGGATAGGAATCAGCAAACAGTCACGATGATGTATAATAGCGGTGAAGTGGTTTAGAAGACTGTAGTGCACGGAGGCAGCGGATAGGAATCAGCAAACAGTCACGATGATACAGTTGATGGTAGAAGTGGTATGGGAACCACAGTAGTAGAAGTGGTTTGGAAACCACAGAGATAGAAGTGGTTTGGAAACCACAGGAATCAGCAGCGCTGAATACACGAGGAATACAGGAACACCTTCAGAGACTCATGGGGAATGAGACTCCAAGATCAGGCCACGTGGTGTTGACCACAGGTGCTTAATATAGGGAGTGTTGCCTGATCTGCCAATTGAGTTAAAGGGACATACACTGAAGTATAGGAAAGGGCTGCGCATGCGCAGACCCTCAGGATGGAGGACGGCCACGGTTCCTAAATGTCCGAGAAGAGGCACTCACGGTCCGGTGAGTGACATCATGATTCAAATTATGATTCATAATTCATGATTCTTTATTCATGATTCGATTTATGATTTATGATTCATAATTCAATTCATAATTCATGATTCATGATTCATGATTCATGATTCGATTCATGATTTATGATTCATGATTCATGATTCAATTCATGATTCATGATATGATTCATGATTCTTAATTCATGATTCATGATTTGATTCATGATTCATGATTCATTAATTCAATTCATGATTCATGATTCAATTCATGATTCATGATTCATGATTCATGATTTGATTCATGATTCTTGATTCATGATTCGATTCATGTTTCATGATTCATGATTCAATTCATTATTCATGATTCATGATTCATTATTCAATTCATGATTCATAATTCATTATTCATGATTCAATTCATGATTCATGATTCGATTCATGATTCATGATTCAATTCATGATTCATGATTCATGATTCAATTCATGATTCAATTCATGATTCATGATTCATGATTCAATTCATGATTCATAATTCATGATTCATGATTTCATTCATGATTCATGATTCATGATTCATGATTTAATTCATGATTCATGATTCAATTCATGATTCATGATTCATGATTCATGATTCAATTCATGATTCATAATTCAATTCATGATTCAATTCATGATTCAATTCATGATTCATGATTCAATTCATGATTCATGATTCATGATTCAATTCATGATTCAATTTATGATTTAATTCATGATTCATGATTCAATTCATGATTCAATTCATGATTCATGATTCAATTCATGATTCATGATTTATTTCATGATTCAATTCATGATTCATGAGTTATTTCATGATTCAATTCATGATTCATGATTCATGATTCATGATTTAATTCATGATTCATGATTTGATTCATGATTCATGATTTATTTCATGATTCAATTCATGATTCATGATTCATGATTCGATTCATGATTAATGATTTATGATTCAAGTCATCATTCAATTTATGATTCAATTCATGATTCATGATTCAATTCATGATTTAATTCATGATTCATGATTCGATTCATGATTCATGATTTATTTCATGATTCAATTCATGATTCATGATTCGATTCATGATTCATGATTTATGATTTAAGTCATCATTCAATTTATGATTCAATTCATGATTCCTGATACATGATTTAATCCATGATTCATGATTCATGATTCATGATTCAATTCATGATTCATAATTCATGATTCAATTCATGATTCATGTTTGAATTCATGATTCATGATTTATGATTCAATTAATGATTCATGAATCGATTCATGATTCATGATTCATGATTCAATTCATGATTCATGATTCAATTCATGATTCATGATTCAATTTATGATTCATGATTTATGATTCATGATTCATGATTCATGATTCAATTCATGATTCATGATTCAATTTATGATTCATGATTCATGATTCATGATTCAATTCATGATTCAATTCATGATTCATGATTCATGATTTATGATTCATGATTCAATTCACGATTCATGATTCAATTCATGATTCATGAATCAATTCATGATTTATGATTCATGATTCATGATTTGATTCATGATTCTTGATTCATGATTCGATTCATGATTCATGATTCAATTCATGATTCATGATTCATGATTCAATTCATGATTCATGATTCAATTTATGATTCATGATTCATAATTCATGATTGAATTCATGATTCCTAATTCATGATTCAATATATGATATGATTCATGATTCATGATTCAATTCATGATTCAATTCATGATTCAATTCATGATTCATGATTCATGATTCAATTTATGATTCATGATTCATGATTTATGATTCAATTCATGATTCATGATTCAATTCATGATTCAATTCATTATTCATGATTCATGATTCATGATTCATGATTCATGATTCATAATTCATGATTCATGATTCAATTCATGATTCAATTCATGATTCATGATTCATGATTCAATTTATGATTCATGATTCATGATTCATGATTTATGATTCAATTCATGATTCATGATTCAATTCATGATTCAATTCAGGATTCATGATTCATCATTCATCATTCATGATTCATGATTCATGATTTAATTCATGATTCATTATACAATTCATGATTCATGATTCAATTCATGATTCATGATTCAATTCATGATTCAATTCAGGATTCATGATTCATGATTCATGATTTAATTCATGATTCATGATTCATGATTTAATTCATGATTCATGATTCATGATTCAATTCATGATTCATGATTTAATTCATGATTCATGATTCAATTCATGATTCAATTCATGATTCATGATTCATGATTTATGATTCAATTCATGATTCATGATTCAATTCATGATTCATAATATAATTCATGATTCATGATTCAATTCCTGATTTAATTCCTGATTCAATTCATGATTCATGATTCAATTCATTATTCAATTTATGATTCATGATTCATTATTGATGATTCAATTCATGATTCATAATTCATGATTCATGATTCAATTCATGATTCATAATTCATGATTCATGATTCAATTCATGATTCATAATTTATGATTCTTGATTCATGATTCGATTTATGATTTATGATTCATGATTCAATTCATAATTCATGATTCATGATTCATGATTCTTGATTCGATTCATGATTCATAATTCATGATTCATGATTCATGATTCGATTCATGATTCATGATTCAATTCATGATTCATGATTCATGATTCTTGATTCATGATTCGATTCATGATTCATGATTCATGATTCAATTCATGATTCATAATTCATGATTCATGATTCAATTCATGATTCATAATTCATGATTCATGATTCAATTCATGATTCATGATTCAATTCCTGATTCAATTCCTGATTCAATTCATGATTCATGATTCAATCCATGATTCATGATTCATTATTCAATTCATGATTCATGTTTCATGATTCATGACTCAATTCATGATTCATGATTCATTATTCAATTCATGATTCACTTCATGATTTATGATTCATGATTCAATTTATGATTCATGATTTATGATTCATAATTCATGATTCATGATTCATGATTCAATTTATGATTCATGATTCATGATTCATAATTCATGATTTAATTCATGATTCAATTCATGATTTAATTCATGATTCAATTCATGATTCATGATTCGATTTATGATTCATGATTCAATTCATGATCCATGATTCAATTAATGATTCATGATTCATGATTCAATTCATTATTCAATTCATGATTCATGATTCATGATTCATGATTTAAATCATGATTCATAATGCATGATTCATGATTCAATTCATGATTCATAATTCATGATTCATGATTCAATTCATGATACATAATTCATGATTCTTTATTCATGATTCGATTTATGATTTATGATTCATGATTCAATTCATAATTCATGATTCATGATTCATGATTTGATTCAAGATTTATGATTCATGATTCATGATTCAATTTATGATTCATGATTTGATTTATGATTCTTAATTCATGATTCATGATTTGATTCATGATTCATGATTCATGATTTGATTCATGATTCTTGATTCATGATTCGATTCATTATTCATGATTCATGATTCATGATTCAATTCATGATTCATGATTTGATTCATGATTCATGATTCATGATTCATGATTTGATTCATGATTCTTGATTCATGATTCAATTCATTATTCATGATTCATGATTCATGATTCAATTCATGATTCATAATTCATTATTCATGATTCAATTCATGATTCATGATTCGATTCATGATTCAATTCATGATTCATGATTCAATTCATGATTCAATTCATGATTCATGATTCATGATTCAATTCATGATTCATAATTCATGATTCATGATTTCATTCATGATTCATGATTCCTGATTCATGATTCAATTCATGATTCATGATTCAATTCATGATTCATGATTCATGATTCATGATTCAATTCATGATTCATAATTCAATTCATGATTCAATTCATGATTCAATTCCTGATTCAATTCATGATTCATGATTCAATTCATGATTCATGATTCATGATTCAATTCATGATTCATGAATCATGATTCAATTCATGATTCATGATTCATGATTCAATTCATGATTCATGATTCATGATTCAATTCATGATTCAATTCATGATTTAATTCATGATTCATGATTCAATTCATGACTCAATTCATGATTCATGATTCAATTCATGATTCATGATTTATTTCATGATTCAATTCATGATTCATGATTCATGATTCGATTCATGATTCATGATTCAAGTCATCTTTTAATTTATGATTCATGATTCATGATTCGATTCATGGTTCATGATTCATGATTCAAGTCATCATTTAATTTATGATTCAATTCATGATTCATGATTCATGATTTATTTCATGATTCAATTCATGATTAATGATTCATAATTCATGATTTAATTCATGATTCATGATTTGATTCATGATTCATGATTTATTTCATGATTCAATTCATGATTCATGATTCATGATTCGATTCATGATTAATGATTTATGATTCAAGTCATCATTCAATTTATGATTCAATTCATGATTCATGATTCAATTCATGATTTAATTCATGATTTATGATTTGATTCATGATTCATGATTTATTTCATGATTCAATTTATGATTCATGATTCATGATTCGATTCATGATTCATGATTTATGATTCAAGTCATCATTCAATTTATGATTCAATTCATGATTCCTGATTCATGATTCAATCCATGATTCATGATTCATGATTCATGATTCAATTCATGATTCATAATTCATGATTCAATTCATGATTCATGTTTGAATTCATGATTCATGATTTATGATTCAATTAATGATTCAGGAATCGATTCATGATTCATGATTCAATTCATGATTCAATTCATGATTCATGATTCATGATTCAATTTATGATTCATGATTCATGATTTATGATTCAATTCATGATTCATGATTCAATTCATGATTCAATACATTATTCATGATTCATGATTCATGATTCATGATTCATGATTCATAATTCATGATTCATGATTCAATTCATGATTCATGATTCATAATTCAATTTATGATTCATGATTCATGATTCATGATTTATGATTCAATTCATGATTCATGATTCAATTCATGATTCAATTCAGGATTCATGATTCATCATTCATGATTCATCATTCATGATTCATGATTTAATTCATGATTCATGATTCAATTCATGATTCATGATTCAATTCATGATTCATGATTCAATTCATGATTCAATTCAGGATTCATGATTCATGATTCATGATTCATGATTCATGATTTAATTCATGATTCATGATTCATGATTCAATTCATGATTCATGATTCAATTCATGATTCATGATTCAATTCATGATTCAATTCATGATTCACGATTCATGATTTATGATTCAATTCATGATATAATTCATGATTCATGATTCAATTCCTGATTTAATTCCTGATTCAATTCATGATACATGATTCAATTCATGATTCATGATTCATGATTCAATTCATTATTCAATTTATGATTCATGATTCATGATTGATGATTCAATTCATGATTCATAATTCATGATTCATGATTCAATTCATGATTCATAATTCATGATTCATGATTCAATTCATGATTCATAATTCATTATTCTTGATTCATGATTCGATTTATGATTTATGATTCATGATTCAATTCATAATTCATGATTCATGATTCATGATTCTTGATTTGATTCATGATTCATGATTCATGATTCGATTCATGATTCATGATTCAATTCATGTTTATTGATTCATGATTCATGATTCAATTCATGATTAATGATTTGATTCATGATTCTTAATTGATGATTCATGATTTGATTCATGATTCATTAATTCAATTCATGATTCATGATTCAATTCATGATTCATGATTCATGATGCATGATTTGATTCATGATTCAATTCATGATTCAATTCAGGATTCATGATTCATCATTCAGGATTCATGATTCATGATTTAATTCATGATTCATGATTCATGATTCAATTCATGATTCATGATTCAATTCATGATTCAATTCAGGATTCATGATTCATGATTCATGATTCATGATTCATGATTCATGATTTAATTCATGATTCATGATTCATGATTCAATTCATGATTCATGATTCAATTCATGATTCATGATTCAATTCATGATTCAATTCATGATTCATGATTCATGATTTATGATTCAATTCATGATTCCTAATTCATGATTCATGATTCATGATTCAATTCATGATTCATGATATAATTCATGATTCATGATTCAATTCCTGATTTAACTCCTGATTCAATTAATGATACATGATTGAATTCATGATTCATGATTCATGATTCAATTCATTATTCAATTTATGATTCATGATTCATGATTGATGATTCAATTCATGATTCATAATTCATGATTCATGATTCAATTCATGATTCATAATTCATGATTCAATTCATGATTCATAATTCATGATTCTTGATTCATGATTCGATTTATGATTTATGATTCATGATTCAATTCATAATTCATGATTCATGATTCATGATTCTTGATTCGATTCATGATTCATGATTCATGATTCATGATTCGATTCATGATTCATGATTCATGATTCATGATTCAATTCATGATTAATGATTTGATTCATGATTCTTAATTGATGATTCATGATTTGATTCATGATTCATTAATTCAATTCATGATTCATGATTCAATTCATGATTCATGATTCATGATTCAATTCATGATTCATGATTCATGCTTTAATTCATGATTCATAATTCATGATTCGATTCATGATTCATAATTCATGATTCATGATTCAATTCATGATTCATGATTTAATTCATGATTCATGATTCATTATTCAATTCATGATTCATGATTCATGTTTCATGATTCATGATTCAATTCATGATTCATGATTCGATTTATGATTCATGATTCAATTCATGATCCATGATTCAATTCATGATTCATGATTCAATTCATGATTCATAATTCATGATTCATGATTCAATTCATGATTCATAATTCATGATTCATGATTCAATTCATGATTCATAATTCATGATTCTTTATTCATGATTCGATTTATGATTTATGATTCATGATTCAATTCATAATTCATTATTCATGATTCATGATTCATGATTCGATTCATGATTTATGATTCATGATTCATGATTCAATTCATGATTCATGATTTGATTCATGATTCTTAATTCATGATTCATGATTTGATTCATGATTCATTAATTCAATTCATGATTCATGATTCAATTCATGATTCATGATTCATGATTCATGATTTGATTCATTATTCATGATTCATGATTCAATTCATGATTCATAATTCATTATTCATGATTCAATTCATGATTCATGATTCGATTCATAATTCATGATTCAATTCATGATTCATGATTCATGATTCAATTCATGATTCAATTCATGATTCATGATTCATGATTCAATTCATGATTCATAATTCATGATTCATGATTTCATTCATGATTCATGATTCATGATTCATGATTCAATTCATGATTCATGATTCAATTCATGATTCATGATTCATGATTCATGATTCAATTCATGATTCATAATTCAATTCATGATTCAATTCATGGTTCAATTCCTGATTCAATTCATGATTCATGATTTAATTCATGATTCATGATTCATGATTCAATTCATGATTCATGAATCATGATTCAATTCATGATTCATGATTCATGATTCAATTCATGATTCATGATTCATGATTCAATTCATGATTCAATTCATGATTTAATTAATGATTCATGATTCAATTCATCATTCAATTCATGATTCATGATTCAATTCATGATTCATGATTTATTTCATGATTCAATTCATGATTCATGATTCATGATTCGATTCATGATTCATGATTCATGATTCAAGTCATCATTTAATTTATGATTCAATTCATGATTCATGATTCATGATTTATTTCATGATTCAATTCATGATTCATGATTCAATTCATGATTTAATTCATGATTCATGATTCGATTCATGATTCATGATTTATTTCATGATTCAATTCATGATTCATGATTCGATTCATGATTCATGATTTATGATTCAAGTCATCATTCAATTTATGATTCAATTCATGATTCCTGATTCATGATTCAATCCATGATTCATGATTCAATTCATGATTCATAATTCATGATTCAATTCATGATTCATGTTTGAATTCATGATTCATGATTTATGATTCAATTAATGATTCATGAATCGATTCATGATTCATGATTCAATTCATGATTCAATTCATGATTCATGATTCATGATTTAATTTATGATTCATGATTCATGATTTATGATTCAATTCATGATTCATGTTTCAATTCATGATTCAATTCATTATTCATGATTCATGATTCATGATTCATGATTCATGATTCATAATTCATGATTCATGATTCAATTCATGATTCAATTCATGATTCATGATTCATGATTCAATTTATGATTCATGATTCATGATTTATGATTCAATTCATGATTCATGATTCAATTCATGATTCAATTCAGGATTCATGATTCATCATTCATGATTCATGATTTAATTCATGATTCATGATTCATGATTCAATTCATGATTCATGATTCGATTCATGATTCATGATTCAATTCATGATTCAATTCAGGATTCATGATTCATGATTCATGATTCATGATTCGTGATTCATGATTTAATTCATGATTTAATTCATGATTCATGATTCATGATTCAATTCATGATTCATGATTCAATTCATGATTCATGATTCAATTCATGATTCAATTCATGATTCATGATTCATGATTTATGATTCAATTCATGATTCCTAATTCATGATTCATGATTCAATTCATGATTCATGATTCAATTCATGATTCATGATATAATTCATAATTCATGATTCAATTCCTGATTTAATTCCTGATTCAATTCATGATACATGATTCAATTCATGATTCATGATTCATGATTCAATTCATTATTCAATTTATGATTCATGATTCATGATTGATGATTCAATTCATGATTCATAATTCATGATTCATGATTCAATTCATGATTCATAATTCATGATTCATGATTCAATTCATGATTCATAATTCATGATTCATGATTCATGATTCAATTCATGATTCATAATTCATGATTCTTGATTCATGATTCGATTTATGATTTATGATTCATGATTCATGATTCTTGATTCGATTCATGATTCATGATTCATGATTCGATTCATGATTCATGATTCAATTCATGATTTATGATTCATGATTCATGATTCAATTCATGATTAATGATTTGATTCATGATTCTTAATTGATGATTCATGATTTGATTCATGATTCAATTCATGATTCATAATTCATGATTCATGATTCATGATTCATTATTCAATTCATGATTCACTTCATGTGTCATGATTCATGATTCAATTTATGATTCATGATTCATGATTCATAATTCATGATTCATGATTCATGATTCAATTTATGATTCATGATTCATGATTCATGATTCTTGATTCGATTCATGATTCATGATTCATGATTCATGATTCGATTCATGATTCATTAATTCAATTCATGATTCATGATTCAATTCATGATTCATGATTCATGATTTGATTCATGATTCTTGATTCATGATTCGATTCATGATTCATGATTCAATTCATGATTCATAATTCATGATTCATGATTCATGATTCATGATTCAATTCATGATTCATAATTCATGATTCATGATTCAATTCATGATTCATAATTCATGATTCATGATTCAATTCATGATTCATAATTCATGATTCATGATTCAATTCATGATTCATAATTCATGATTCATGATTCAATTCATGATTCATAATTCATGATTCTTTATTCATGATTCGATTTATGATTTATGATTCATGATTCAATTCATAATTCATGATTCATGATTCATGATCCATGATTCGATTCATGATTTATGATTCATGATTCATGATTCAATTCATGATTCTTGATTCATGATTCGATTCATTATTCATGATTCAATTCATGATTCATGATTCATGATTCAATTCATGATTCATGATTCAATTTATGATTCATGATTCATAATTCATGATTGAATTCATGATTCCTAATTTATGATTCAATATATGATATGATTCATGATTCATGATTCAATTCATGATTCAATTCATGATTCATGATTCATGATTCAATTTATGATTCATGATTCATGATTTATGATTCAATTCATAATTCATGATTCAATTCATGATTCAATTCATTATTCATGATTCATGATTCATGATTCATGATTCAATTTATGATTCATGATTCATGATTCATGATTTATGATTCAATTCATGATTCATGATTCAATTCATGATTCAATTCAGGATTCATGATTCATCATTCATGATTCATCATTCATGATTCATGATTTAATTCATGATTCATGATTCATGATTCAATTCATGATTCAATTCATGATTCATGATTCAATTCATGATTCAATTCAGGATTCATGATTCATCATTCATGATTCATCATTCATGATTCATGATTTAATTCATGATTCATGATTCATGATTCAATTCATGATTCATGATTCAATTCATGATTCATTAATCAATTCATGATTCATGATTCATGATTTATGATTCAATTCATGATTCCTAATTCATGATTCATGATTCAATTCATGATTCATGATTCAATTCATGATTCATGATATAATTCATGATTCATGATTCAATTCCTGATTTAATTCCTGATTCAATTCATGATACATGATTCAATTCATGATTCATGATTCATGATTCAATTCATGATTCATGATTCATGATTAATGATTCATGATTCAATTCATGGTTCATGATTCATGATTCAATTCATGATTCATAATTCAATTCATGATTCAATTCATGATTCAATTCCTGATTCAATTCATGATTCATGATTTAATTCATGATTCATGATTCATGATTCAATTCATGATTCATGAATCATGATTCAATTCATGATTCATGATTCAATTCATGATTCATGATTCATGATTCAATTCATGATTCAATTCATGATTTAATTCATGATTCATGATTCAATTCATGATTCAATTTAATGATTCATGATTTGATTCATGATTCATGATTTATTTCATGATTCAATTCATGATTCATGATTCATGATTCGATTCATGATTCATGATTCATGATTAAAGTCATCATTTAATTTATGATTCAATTCATGATTCATGATTTATGATTTATTTCATGATTCAATTCATGATTCATGATTCATGATTCATAATTTAATTCATGATTTAATTCATGATTCATGATTCGATTCATGATTCATGATTTATTTCATGATTCAATTCATGATTCATGATTCATGATTTAATTCATGATTTAATTCATGATTCATGATTCGATTCATGATTCATGATTTATTTCATGATTCAATTCATGATTCATGATTCATGATTCGATTCATGATTAATGATTTATGATTCAAGTCATCATTCAATTTATGATTCATTTCATGATTCATGATTCAATTAATGATTTAATTCATGATTCATGATTCGATTCATGATTCATGATTTATTTCATGATTCAATTCATGATTCATGATTCATGATTCGATTCATGATTCATGATTTATGATTCAAGTCATCATTCAATTTATGATTCAATTCATGATTCATGATTCAATTAATGATTTAATTCATGATTCATGATTCGATTCATGATTCAATTCATGATTCATGATTCATGATTCAATTCATGATTCATGTTTGAATTCATGATTCATGATTTATGATTCAATTAATAATTCATGAATCGATTCATGATTCATGATTCATGATTCAATTCATGATTCATGATTCAATTCATGATTCATGATTCAATTTATGATTCATGATTTATGATTCATGATTCATGATTCATGATTCAATTCATGATTCATGATTCAATTTATGATTCATAAATCATGATTCATGATTCAATTCATGATTCAATTCATGATTCATGATTTATGATTCATGATTCAATTCACGATTCATGATTCGATTCATGAATCAATTCATGATTTATAATTCATGATTCATTATTTGATTCATGATTCTTGATTCATGATTCGATTCATGATTCATGATTCAATTCATGATTCATGATTCATGATGCAATTCATGATTCATGATTGAATTCATGATTCCTAATTCATGATTCAATATATGATATGATTCATGATTCAATTCATGATTCAATTCATGATTCATGATTCAATTTATGATTCAGGATTCATAATTCATGATTTATGATTCAATTCATGATTCATGATTCAATTCATGATTCAATTCATTATTCATGATTCATGATTCATGATTCATGATTCATAATTCATGATTCATGATTCAATTCATGATTCAATTCATGATTCATGATTCATGATTCAATTTATGATTCATGATTCATGATTTATGATTCAATTCATGATTCATGATTCAATTCATGATTCAATTCAGGATTCATGATTCATCATTCATGATTCATCATTCATGATTCATGATTTAATTCATAATCATGATTCATGATTCAATTCATGATTCATGATTCAATTCATGATTCCTAATTCATGATTCATGATTCAATTCATAATTCATGATTTAATTCATGATTCATGATATAATTCATGATTCATGATTCAATTCCTGATTTAATTCGTGATTCAATTCATGATACATGATTCAATTCATGATTCATGATTCATGATTCAATTCATGATTCATGATTCATGATTCAATTCATGATTCATGATTCAATTCATGATTCAATTTATGATTCAATTCATGATTCATGATTCATGATTCAATTTATGATTCATGATTCATGATTCAAATCATGATTCATGATTCATGATTCATGGTTCAATTCATGATTCATAATTCATAATTCATGATTCAATTTATGATTCATGATTCATGATTCAATTCATGAATCATGATTCAATTCATGATTCGATTCATGATTTAATTCATGATTCGATTTATTATTTATGATTCGATTCGTGATTCATGATTCAATTCATGATCCATGATTCAATTAATGATTAATGATTCATGATTCAATTCATGATTCAATTCATGATTCATGATTCATGATTCATGATTCATGATTCAATTCATGATTCATAATTCATGATTCTTGATTCAATTCATGATTCATAATTCATGATTTTTGATTTATGATTCGATTCATGATTCATGATTCGATTCATGATTCATGATTCATGATTCAATTCATGATTCATGATTCAATTCATGATTCATGATTCATGATTCAATTCATGATTCATGATTCAATTCATGATTCGAATCCTGATTCAATTCATGATTCATGATTCGATTTATGATTAATGATTCATGATTCAATTCATGATTCATGACTCATGATTCATGATTCATGATTCGATTTATGATTCATGATTCATGATTCATGATTCATAATTCGTTTCATGATTCATGAATTAATTAATGATTCATGATTCATGATTCAATTCATAATTCATGAGTCGATTCATGATTCATGATTTAATTCATGATTAAATTCATGATTTATGATTCATAATTCATGATTCAATTCATGATTCATGATTCATGATTCATGATTTATGATTTAATTTATGATTCATGATTCATGATTCATGATTTAATTCATGATTCAATTCATGATTCATGATTCATGATTCATGATTCAATTCATGATTCATAATTCATGAATCATGATTCATTTCATGATTCATAATTCATTATTCATGATTCAATTCATTATTGATGATTTATGATTCATAATTCAATTCATGATTCATGATTCAATTCATGATTCATGATTCAATTCATGATTTAATTCCTGATTCAATTCATGATTCATGATTCAATTCATAATTCATGATTCATGATTCAATTCATGATTCATGATTCAATTCATGATTCATTTCATGATTCAATTCATGATTCATGATTCAATTCATGATTCAATTCATGATTCATGATTTGATTCATCATTCATGATTTATTTCATGATTCAATTCATGATTCATGATTCATGTTTCATGATTCATGATTAGATTCATGATTCATGATTCAATTCATAATTCATGATTCATAATTTAATTCATGATTCATAATTCATGATTCATGATTCAATTCATGATTCATGATTCATGATTCAATTCATGATTTATGATTCATGATTCATGATTCAATTCATGATTCGTGATTCATTATTCAATTCATGATTCAATTCATGATTCGTGATTCATTATTCAATTCATGATTCAATTCATAAATCATGATTCAATTTATGATTCATGATTCATGATTCATAATTCATGATTCATGATTCATGATTCAATTTATGATTCATGATTCATGATTCATAATTCATGATTTAATTCATGAATCATGATTCAATTCATGATTCGATTCATGATTTAATTCATGATTCGATTCATGATTTAATTCATGATTCAATTCATGATTCATAAATCGATTTATGATTCATGATTCAATTCATTATTCAATTTATGATTCATGATTCATGATTTATGATTCAATTCATGATTCATGATTCTTGATTCATGATTCGATTTATGATTTATGATTCATGATTCAATTCATAATTCATGATTCATGATTCATGATTCATGATTCGATTCATGATTCATGATTCATGATTCATGATTCATGATTCGATTCATGATTCATGATTCAATTCATGATTTATGATTCATGATTCATGATTCAATTCATGATTAATGATTTGATTCATGATTCTTAATTCATGATTCATGATTTGATTCATGATTCATGATTCATTAATTCAATTCATGATTCATGATTCAATTCATGATTCATGATTCATGATTCATGATTTGATTCATGATTCTTGATTCATGATAGGATTCATGATTCATGATTCATGATTCAATTCATTATTCATGATTCATGATTCATGATTCAATTCATGATTCATAATTCATGATTCATGATTCAATTCATGATTCATAATTCATGATTCATGATTCATGATTCAATTAATGATTCATGATTCATGATTCAATTCATTATTCAATTTATGATTCATGATTCATGATTTATGATTCAATTCATGATTCATGATTCTTGATTCATGATTCGATTCATGATTCATGATTCATGAGTCATGATTCATGATTCGATTCATGATTCATGATTCAATTCATGATTTATGATTCGATTCATGATTCATGATTCATGATTCATGATTCATGATTCGATTCATGATTCATGATTCAATTCATGATTTATGATTCATGATTCATGATTCAATTCATGATTAATGATTTGATTCATGATTCTTAATTCATGATTCATGATTTGATTCATGATTCATGATTCATTAATTCAATTCATGATTCATGATTCAATTCATGATTCATGATTCATGATTCATGATTTGATTCATGATTCTTGATTCATGATAGGATTCATGATTCATGATTCAATTCATTATTCATGATTCATGATTCATGATTCAATTCATGATTCATAATTCATGATTCATGATTCAATTCATGATTCATAATTCATGATTCATGATTCAATTTATGATTCATGATTCAATTCCTGATTTAATTCATGATTCATGATTCATTATTCAATTCATGATTCACTTCATGATTCATGATTCAATTTATGATTCATGATTCATGATTCATAATTCATGATTCATGATTCATGATTCAATTTATGATTCATGATTCATAATTCATGATTTAATTCATGAATCACGATTCAATTCATGATTCAATTCATGATTTAATTCATGATTTAGTTCATGATTTAATTCATGATTCAATACATGATTCATGATTCGATTTATGATTCATGATTCAATTCATGATCCATGATTCAATTAATGATTCATGATTCATGATTCAATTCATTATTCAATTCATGATTCATGATTCATGATTCAATTCATGATTCATAATTCATGATTCATGATTCAATTCATGATTCATAATTCATGATTCATGATTCGAATCCTGATTCAATTCATGATTCATGATTCGATTTATGATTTATGATTCATGATTCAATTCATGATTCATGACTCATGATTCATGATTCATGATTCGATTTATGATTCATGATTCATGATTCATGATTCATGATTCGATTTATGATTCATGATTCATGATTCATAATTCGTTTCATGATTCATGAATTAATTAATGATTCATGATTCATGATTCAAATCATAATTCATGAGTCGATTCATGATTCATGATTCAATTCATGATTCAATTCATGATTTATGATTCATAATTCATGATTTGATTCATGATTCTTGATTCATGATTCGATTCATGATTCATGATTCATGATTCAATTCATGATTCATGATTCATGATTCATGATTCAATTCATGATTCATAATTCATGATTTGATTCATGTTTCATGATTCAATTCATGATTCATGATTCAATTCATGATTCATGATTCATGATTTAATTTATGATTCATAATTCATGATTCATGATTCAATTTATGATTCATGATTCAATTCCTGATTCAATTCCTGATTCAATTCATGATTCATAATTCGTTTCATGATTCATGAATTAATTAATGATTCATGATTCATGATTCAATTCAAAATTCATGAGTCGATTCATGATTCATGATTCATGATTCAATTTATGATTCAATTCATGATTTATGATTCATAATTCATGATTTGATTCATGATTCTTGATTCATGATTCGATTCATGTTTCATGATTCATGATTCAATTCATGATTCATGATTCATGATTCAATTCATGATTCATAATTCATGATTCGATTCATGTTTCATGATTCAATTCATGATTCATGATTCAATTCATGATTCATGATTCATGATTCATGATTTATGATTTAATTTATGATTCATGATTCATGATTCATGATTTAATTCATGATTCAATTCATGATTCATGATTTAATTCATGATTCAATTCATGATTCATGATTCATGATTCATGATTCAATTCATGATTCATAATTCATGAATCATGATTCAATTCATGATTCATAATTCATTATTCATGATTCAATTCATGATTCATGATTCAATTCATTATTGATGATTTATGATTTATGATTCAATTCATGATTCATGATTCAATTCATGATTCATGATTCAATTCATGATTTAATTCCTGATTCAATTCATGATTCATGATTCAATTCATAATTCATGATTCATGATTCAATTCATGATTCATGATTCAATTCATGATTCATGATTCAATTCATGATTCATGATTCAATTCATGATTCAATTCATGATTCAATTCATGATTCATGATTCAATTCATTATTCAATTCATGATTCATGATTCATGATTCAATTTATGATTTATGATTCATGATTCATAATTCATGATTTAATTCATGAATCATGATTCAATTCATGATTCGATTCATGATTTAATTCATGATTCGATTCATGATTTAATTCATGATTCAATTCATGATTCATTATTCGATTTATGATTCATGATACAATTCATGATCCATGATTCAATTAATGATTCATGATTCATGATTCCATTCATTATTCAATTTATGATTCATGATTCATGATTCATAATTCATGATTCATGATTCAATTCATGATTCATAATTTATGATTCATGATTCAATTCATGATTCATAATTCATGATTCTTGATTCATGATTCGATTTATGATTTATGATTCATGATTCAATTCATAATTCATGATTCATGATTCATGATTCATGATTCGATTCATGATTCATGATTCATGATTCATGATTCATGATTCGATTCATAATTCATGATTCAATTCATGATTTATGATTCATGATTCAATTCATGATTAATGATTTGATTCATGATTCTTAATTGATGATTCATGATTTGATTCATGATTCATGATTCATGATTCATGATTCATGATTCGATTCATGATTCATGATTCATGATTCATGATTCGATTCATGATTCATGATTCAATTCATGATTTATGATTCATGATTCATGATTCAATTCATGATTAATGATTTGATTCATGATTCTTAATTGATGATTCATGATTTGATTCATGATTCATGATTCATTAATTCAATTCATGAATTATGATTCAATTCATGATTCATGATTCATGATTTGATTCATGATTCTTGATTCATGATTCGATTCATGATTCATGATTCATGATTCAATTCATTATTCATGATTCATGATTCAATTCATGATTCATAATTCATGATTCATGATTCAATTCATGATTCATGATTCGATTCATCATTCATGATTTATTTCATGATTCAATTCATGATTCATGATTCATGATTCATGATTCATGATTCGATTCATGATTCATGATTGAAGTCATCATTCAATTTATGATTCAATTCATGATTCCTGATTCCTGATTCATGATTCATGATTCATGATTCAATTCATGATTCATAATTCATGATTCATGATTTAATTCATGATTCAATTCATGATTCATGATACAATTCCTGATTCAATTCCTGATTCAATTTATGATTCATGATTCAATTCATGATTCATGATACAATTCATGATTCATGATTCATGATTCAATTCATGATTCAATTTATGATTCATGATTCAATTCATGATTCATGATTCATGATTCATAATTCATGATTCATGATTCATGATTCAATTTATGATTCATGATTCATGATTCATAATTCATGATTTAATTCATGAATCATGATTCAATTCATGATTCGATTCATGATATAATTCATGATTCGATTCATGATTTAATTCATGATTCAATTCATGATTCATGATTCGATTTATGATTCATGATTCAATTCATGATCCATGATTCAATTAATGATTCATGATTCATGATTCAATTCATTATTCAATTTATGATTCATGATTCATGATTCATGATTCAATTCATGATTCATGATTCATGATTCAATTCATGATTCATAATTCATGATTCATGATTCAATTCATGATTCATAATTCATGATTCTTGATTCATGATTCGATTTATGATTTATGATTCATGATTCAATTCATAATTCATGATTCATGATTCATGATTCATGATTCGATTCATGATTCATGATTCATGATTCATGATTCATGATTCGATTCATGATTCATGATTCAATTCATGATTTATGATTCATGATTCATGATTCATGATTCGATTCATGATTCATGATTCAATTCATGATTTATGATTCATGATTCATGATTCAATTCATGATTAATGATTTGATTCATGATTCTTAATTGATGATTCATGATTTGATTCATGATTCATGATTCATTAATTCAATTCATGATTCATGATTCAATTCATGATTCATGATTTGATTCATGATTCTTGATTCATGATTCGATTCATGATTCATGATTCAATTCATTATTCATGATTCATGATTCAATTCATGATTCATAATTCATGATTCATGATTCAATTCATGATTCATAATTCATGATTCATGATTCAATTCATGATTCATGATTCAATTCCTGATTCAATTCCTGATTCAATTCATGATTCATGATTCAATTCATGATTCATGATTCATTATTCAATTCATGATTCATGATTCAATTCATGATTCATGATTCATTATTCAATTCATAATTCACTTCATGATTCATGATTCATGATTCATGATTCATGATTCAATTTATGATTCATGATTCATGATTCATAATTCATGATTCATGATTCATGATTAAATTTATGATTCATGATTCATGATTCATAATTCATGATTTAATTCATGATTCATGATTTGATTCATGATTCGATTCATGATTTAATTCATGATTCAATTCATGATTTAATTCATGATTCAATTCATGATTCGTGATTCGATTTATGATTCATAAATCAATTCATGATCCATGATTCAATTAATGATTCATGATTCATGATTCAATTCATTATTCAATTCAAGATTCATGATTCATGATTCAATTCATGATTCATAATTCATGATTCATGATTCAATTCATGATTCATAATTCATGATTCATGATTCATAATTCATGATTCTTGATTCATGATTCGATTTATGATTTATGATTCATGATTCAATTCATAATTCATGATTCATGATTCATGATTCATGATTTGATTCATGATTCATAATTTGATTCATGATTCTTAATTCATGATTCATGATTTGATTCATGATTCATGATTCATTAATTCAATTCATGATTCATGATTCAATGCATGATTCATGATTCATAATTCATGATTTGATTTATGATTCTTGATTCATGATTCGATTCATGATTCATGATTCATTATTCATGATTCATGATTCATGATTCAATTCATGATTCATAATTCATTATTCATGATTCAATTCATGATTCATGATTCGATTCATTATTCATGATTCAATTCATGATTCATGATTCAATTCATGATTCATGATTCATGATTCAATTCATGATTCATAATTCATGATTCATGATTTCATTCATGATTTATAATTCATTATTCATGATTCAATTCATGATTCATAATTCAATTCATGATTCATGATTCATGATATAATTCATGATTCATGATTTAATTCATGATTCATAATTCATTATTCATGATTCAATTCATGATTCACGATTCAATTCATGATTCATGATTCATGATTCATGATTCAATTCATGATTCCTAATTCAATTCCTGATTCAATTAATGATTCAATTCCTGATTCAATTCATGATTCATGATTCAATTCATGATTCATGAATCATGATTCAATTCATGATTCATGATTCAATTCATGATTCATGATTCATGATTCATGATTCAATTCATGATTCAATTCATGATTTAATTCATGATTCATGATTCAATTCATGATTCAATTCATGATTCATGATTCGATTCATGATTCATGATTCATGATTTATGATTCATGATTCAATTCATGATTCATGATTCAATTCATGATTCATGAATCAATTCATGATTTATGATTCATGATTCATGATTTGATTCATGATTCTTGGTTCATGATTCGATTCATGATTCATGATTCAATTCATGATTTATGATTCATGATTTGATTCATGATTCTTGGTTCATGATTCGATTTATGATTTATGATTCATGATTCAATTCATGATTCATGACTCATGATTCATGATTCATGATTCGATTTATGATTCATGATTCATGATTCAATTCATGATTCATGATTCAATTCATGATTCAATTCATGATTTATGATTCATAATTCATGATTTGATTCATGATTCTTGATTCATGATTTGATTCACGATTCATGATTCATGATTCTATTCATGATTCATGATTCATGATTCAATTCATGATTCATAATTCATGATTCGATTCATGTTTCATGATTCAATTCATGATTCATGATTCAATTCATGATTCATGATTCATGATTCATGATTCATGATTTAATTTATGATTCATGATTCATGATTCATGATTTAATTCATGATTCAATTCATGATTCAATTCATGATTCACGATTCAATTCATGATTCATGATTCATGATTCATGATTCAATTCATGATTCCTAATTCAATTCCTGATTCAATTAATGATTCAATTCCTGATTCAATTCATGATTCATGATTCAATTCATGATTCATGAATCATGATTCAATTCATGATTCATGATTCAATTCATGATTCAATTCATGATTCATGATTCATGATTCATGATTCAATTCATGATTCCTAATTCATGATTCATGATTCAATTCATGATTAATGATTCAATTCATGATTCATGATATAATTCATGATTCATGTTTCAATTCCTGATTTAATTCCTGATTCAATTCATGATACATGATTCAATTCATGATTCATGATTCAATTCATGATTCATGATTCATGATTCAATTCATGATTTATGATTCAATTCATGATTCAATTCATGATTCAATTCATGATTCAATTCATGATTCATGATTTATGATTCAATTTATGATTCATGATTCATGATTCAATTCATGATTCATGATTCATGGTTCAATTCATGATTCATAATTCATAATTCATGATTCAATTCATGATTCATGATTCATGATTCAATTCATGTTTCATAATTCATGATTCATGATTCAATTCATGATTCATAATTCATGATTCATGATTCAATTCATGATTCATAATTCATGATTTTTGATTCATTATTCGATTCATGATTCATGATTCATGATTCATGATTCATGATTCAATTCAAGATTCATGATTCATGATTCAATTCATGATTCATGATTCATGATTCAATTCATGATTCATGATTCAATTCATGATTCAAATACTGATTCAATTCATGATTCATGATTCGATTTATGATTTATGATTCATGATTCAATTCATGATTCATGACTCATGATTCATGATTCATGATTCGATTTATGATTCATGATTCATGATTCAATTCATAATTCATGAGTCGATTCATGATTCATGATTCATGATTCAATTCATGATTCAATTCATGATTTATGATTCATAATTCATGATTTGATTCATGATTCTTGATTCATGATTTGATTCACGATTCATGATTCATGATTCTATTCATGATTCATGATTCATGATTCATGATTAAATTTATGATTCATGATTCATGATTCATAATTCATGATTTAATTCATGATTCATGATTTGATTCATGATTCGATTCATGATTTAATTCATGATTCAATTCATGATTTAATTCATGATTCAATTCATGATTCGTGATTCGATTTATGATTCATAAATCAATTCATGATCCATGATTCAATTAATGATTCATGATTCATGATTCAATTCATTATTCAATTCAAGATTCATGATTCATGATTCAATTCATGATTCATAATTCATGATTCATGATTCAATTCATGATTCATAATTCATGATTCATGATTCATAATTCATGATTCTTGATTCATGATTCGATTTATGATTTATGATTCATGATTCAATTCATAATTCATGATTCATGATTCATGATTCATGATTTGATTCATGATTCATAATTTGATTCATGATTCTTAATTCATGATTCATGATTTGATTCATGATTCATGATTCATTAATTCAATTCATGATTCATGATTCAATGCATGATTCATGATTCATAATTCATGATTTGATTTATGATTCTTGATTCATGATTCGATTCATGATTCATGATTCATTATTCATGATTCATGATTCATGATTCAATTCATGATTCATAATTCATTATTCATGATTCAATTCATGATTCATGATTCGATTCATTATTCATGATTCAATTCATGATTCATGATTCAATTCATGATTCATGATTCATGATTCAATTCATGATTCATAATTCATGATTCATGATTTCATTCATGATTTATAATTCATTATTCATGATTCAATTCATGATTCATAATTCAATTCATGATTCATGATTCATGATATAATTCATGATTCATGATTTAATTCATGATTCATAATTCATTATTCATGATTCAATTCATGATTCACGATTCAATTCATGATTCATGATTCATGATTCATGATTCAATTCATGATTCCTAATTCAATTCCTGATTCAATTAATGATTCAATTCCTGATTCAATTCATGATTCATGATTCAATTCATGATTCATGAATCATGATTCAATTCATGATTCATGATTCAATTCATGATTCATGATTCATGATTCATGATTCAATTCATGATTCAATTCATGATTTAATTCATGATTCATGATTCAATTCATGATTCAATTCATGATTCATGATTCGATTCATGATTCATGATTCATGATTTATGATTCATGATTCAATTCATGATTCATGATTCAATTCATGATTCATGAATCAATTCATGATTTATGATTCATGATTCATGATTTGATTCATGATTCTTGGTTCATGATTCGATTCATGATTCATGATTCAATTCATGATTTATGATTCATGATTTGATTCATGATTCTTGGTTCATGATTCGATTTATGATTTATGATTCATGATTCAATTCATGATTCATGACTCATGATTCATGATTCATGATTCGATTTATGATTCATGATTCATGATTCAATTCATGATTCATGATTCAATTCATGATTCAATTCATGATTTATGATTCATAATTCATGATTTGATTCATGATTCTTGATTCATGATTTGATTCACGATTCATGATTCATGATTCTATTCATGATTCATGATTCATGATTCAATTCATGATTCATAATTCATGATTCGATTCATGTTTCATGATTCAATTCATGATTCATGATTCAATTCATGATTCATGATTCATGATTCATGATTCATGATTTAATTTATGATTCATGATTCATGATTCATGATTTAATTCATGATTCAATTCATGATTCAATTCATGATTCACGATTCAATTCATGATTCATGATTCATGATTCATGATTCAATTCATGATTCCTAATTCAATTCCTGATTCAATTAATGATTCAATTCCTGATTCAATTCATGATTCATGATTCAATTCATGATTCATGAATCATGATTCAATTCATGATTCATGATTCAATTCATGATTCAATTCATGATTCATGATTCATGATTCATGATTCAATTCATGATTCCTAATTCATGATTCATGATTCAATTCATGATTAATGATTCAATTCATGATTCATGATATAATTCATGATTCATGTTTCAATTCCTGATTTAATTCCTGATTCAATTCATGATACATGATTCAATTCATGATTCATGATTCAATTCATGATTCATGATTCATGATTCAATTCATGATTTATGATTCAATTCATGATTCAATTCATGATTCAATTCATGATTCAATTCATGATTCATGATTTATGATTCAATTTATGATTCATGATTCATGATTCAATTCATGATTCATGATTCATGGTTCAATTCATGATTCATAATTCATAATTCATGATTCAATTCATGATTCATGATTCATGATTCAATTCATGTTTCATAATTCATGATTCATGATTCAATTCATGATTCATAATTCATGATTCATGATTCAATTCATGATTCATAATTCATGATTTTTGATTCATGATTCGATTCATGATTCATGATTCATGATTCATGATTCATGATTCAATTCAAGATTCATGATTCATGATTCAATTCATGATTCATGATTCATGATTCAATTCATGATTCATGATTCAATTCATGATTCAAATCCTGATTCAATTCATGATTCATGATTCGATTTATGATTTATGATTCATGATTCAATTCATGATTCATGACTCATGATTCATGATTCATGATTCGATTTATGATTCATGATTCATGATTCAATTCATAATTCATGAGTCGATTCATGATTCATGATTCATGATTCAATTCATGATTCAATTCATGATTTATGATTCATAATTCATGATTTGATTCATGATTCTTGATTCATGATTTGATTCACGATTCATGATTCATGATTCTATTCATGATTCATGATTCATGATTCATGATTCAATTCATGATTCATAATTCATGATTCGATTCATGTTTCATGATTCAATTCATGATTCATGATTCAATTCTTGATTCATGATTCATGATTCATGATTCATGATTTAATTTATGATTCATGATTCATGATTCATGATTTAATTCATGATTCAATTCATGATTCAATTCATGATTCACGATTCAATTCATGATTCATGATTCATGATTCATGATTCAATTCATGATTCCTAATTCAATTCCTGATTCAATTAATGATTCAATTCCTGATTCAATTCATGATTCATGATTCAATTCATGATTCATGAATCATGATTCAATTCATGATTCATGAATCATGATTCAATTCATGATTCATGATTCAATTCATGATTCATGATTCATGATTCAATTCATGATTCAATTCATGATTTAATTCATGATTCATGATTCAATTCATGATTCAATTCATGATTCATGATTCGATTCATGATTCATGATTCATGATTTATGATTCATGATTCAATTCACGATTCATGATTCAATTCATGATTCATGAATCAATTCATGATTTATGATTCATGATTCATGATTTGATTCATGATTCTTGATTCATGATTCGATTCATGATTCATGATTCAATTCATGATTCATGATTCATGATTCAATTCATGATTCATGATTCAATTTATGATTCATGAATCAATTAATGATTTATGATTCATGATTCATGATTTGATTCATGATTCTTGATTCATGATTCGATTCATGATTCATGATTCATTTCATGATTCATGAATCATGATTCAATTCATGATTCATGATTCAATTCATGATTCATGATTCATGATTCAATTCATGATCCAATTCATGATTTAATTCATGATTCATGATTCAATTCATGATTCAATTCATGATTCAATTCATGATTCGTGATTCATGATTCATGATTTATGATTCATGATTCAATTCACGATTCATGATTCAATTCATGATTCATGAATCAATTCATGATTTATGATTCATGATTCATGATTTGATTCATGATTCTTGATTCATGATTCGATTCATGATTCATGATTCAATTCATGATTAATGATTCATGATTCAATTCATGATTCATGATTCATGATTCAATTCATGATTCATGATTCAATTTATGATTCATGATTCATAATTCATGATTGAATTCATGATTCCTAATTCATGATTCAATATATGATATGATTCATGATTCAATTCATGACTCAATTCATGATTCATGATTCAATTTATGATTCATGATTCATGATTCATGATTTATGATTCAATTAATGATTCATGATTTATGATTCAATTCATGATTCATGATTCAATTCATGAATTAATTCATTATTCATGATTCATGAATCATGATTCATGATTCATAATTCATGATTCATGATTCAATTCATGATTCAATTCATGATTCATGATTCATGATTCAATTTATGATTCATGATTCATGATTCATGATTTATGATTCAATTCATGAATCATGATTTAATTCATGATTCATGATTCATGATTCAATTCATGATTCCTAATTCATGATTCATGATTCAATTCATGATTAATGATTCAATTCATGATTCATGATATAATTCATGATTCATGATTCAATTCCTGATTTAATTCCTGATTCAATTCATGATACATGATTCAATTCATGATTCATGATTCATGATTCAATTCATGATTCATGATTCATGATTCATGATTCAATTCATGATTCATGATTCATGATTCAATTCATGATTCATGATTCAATTTATGATTCATGATTCATAATTCATGATTCAATTCATGATTCCTAATTCATGATTCAATATATGATATGATTCATGATTCAATTCATTACTCAATTCATGATTCATGATTCATGATTCAATTTATGATTCATGATTCATGATTCATGATTTATGATTCAATTAATGAATCATGATTTATGATTCAATTCATGATTCATGATTCAATTCATGATTCAATTCATTATTCATGATTCATGATTCATGATTCATGATTCATAATTCATGATTCATGATTCAATTCATGATTCAATTCATGATTTATGATTCAATTTATGATTCATGATTCATGATTCATGATTTATGATTCAATTCATGATTCATGATTCAATTCATGATTCAATTCAGGATTCATGATTCATCATTCATGATTCATGAATCATGATTTAATTCATGATTCATGATTCATGATTCAATTCATGATTCATGATTCAATTCATGATTCAATTCATGATTCATGATTCATGATTCATGATTCAATTCATGATTCCTAATTCATGATTCATGATTCAATTCATGATTAATGATTCAATTCATGATTCATGATATAATTCATGATTCATGTTTCAATTCCTGATTTAATTCCTGATTCAATTCATGATACATGATTCAATTCATGATTCATGATTCATGATTCAATTCATGATTCATGATTCATGATTCAATTCATGATTTATGATTCAATTCATGATTCAATTCATGATTCAATTCATGATTCAATTCATGATTCATGATTTATGATTCAATTTATGATTCATGATTCATGATTCAATTCATGATTCATGATTCATGATTCATGGTTCAATTCATGATTCATAATTCATAATTCATGATTCAATTCATGATTCATGATTCATGATTCATGATTCAATTCATGAATCATGATTCAATTCATGATTCGATTCATGATTTAATTCATGATTCGATTTATTATTCATGATTCAATTCGTGAATTATGATTCAATTCATGATTCAATTCATGATTCATGATTCATGATTCAATTCATGATTCCTAATTCATGATTCATGATTCAATTCATGATTAATGATTCAATTCATGATTCATGATATAATTCATGATTCATGTTTCAATTCCTGATTTAATTCCTGATTCAATTCATGATACATGATTCAATTCATGATTCATGATTCATGATTCAATTCATGATTCATGATTCATGATTCAATTCATGATTTATGATTCAATTCATGATTCAATTCATGATTCAATTCATGATTCAATTCATGATTCATGATTTATGATTCAATTTATGATTCATGATTCATGATTCAATTCATGATTCATGATTCATGATTCATGGTTCAATTCATGATTCATAATTCATAATTCATGATTCAATTCATGATTCATGATTCATGATTCATGATTCAATTCATGAATCATGATTCAATTCATGATTCGATTCATGATTTAATTCATGATTCGATTTATTATTCATGATTCAATTCGTGAATTATGATTCAATTCATGATTCAATTCATGATTCATGATTCATGATTCAATTCATGTTTCATAATTCATGATTCATGATTCAATTCATGATTCATAATTCATGATTCATGATTCAATTCATGATTCATAATTCATGATTTTTGATTCATGATTCGATTCATGATTCATGATTCATGATTCATGATTCATGATTCAATTCAAGATTCATGATTCATGATTCAATTCATGATTCATGATTCATGATTCAATTCATGATTCATGATTCAATTCATGATTCAAATCCTGATTCAATTCATGATTCATGATTCGATTTATGATTTATGATTCATGATTCAATTCATGATTCATGACTCATGATTCATGATTCATGATTCGATTTATGATTCATGATTCATGATTCAATTCATAATTCATGAGTCGATTCATGATTCATGATTCATGATTCAATTCATGATTCAATTCATGATTTATGATTCATAATTCATGATTTGATTCATGATTCTTGATTCATGATTTGATTCACGATTCATGATTCATGATTCTATTCATGATTCATGATTCATGATTCATGATTCAATTCATGATTCATAATTCATGATTCGATTCATGTTTCATGATTCAATTCATGATTCATGATTCAATTCATGATTCATGATTCATGATTCATGATTTAATTTATGATTCATGATTCATGATTCATGATTTAATTCATGATTCAATTCATGATTCAATTCATGATTCACGATTCAATTCATGATTCATGATTCATGATTCATGATTCAATTCATGATTCCTAATTCAATTCCTGATTCAATTAATGATTCAATTCCTGATTCAATTCATGATTCATGATTCAATTCATGATTCATGAATCATGATTCAATTCATGATTCAATTCATGATTCATGATTCATGATTCAATTCATGATTCAATTCATGATTTAACTCATGATTCATGATTCAATTCATGATTCAATTCATGATTCATGATTCGATTCATGATTCATGATTCATGATTTATGATTCATGATTCAATTCACGATTCATGATTCAATTCATGATTCATGAATCAATTCATGATTTATGATTCATGATTCATGATTTGATTCATGATTCTTGATTCATGATTCGATTCATGATTCATGATTCAATTCATGATTCATGATTCATGATTCAATTCATGATTCATGATTCAATTTATGATTCATGAATCAATTCATGATTTATGATTCATGATTCATGATTTGATTCATGATTCTTGATTCATGATTCGATTCATGATTCATGATTCATTTCATGATTCATGAATCATGATTCAATTCATGATTCATGATTCAATTCATGATTCATGATTCATGATTCAATTCATGATTCAATTCATGATTTAATTCATGATTCATGATTCAATTCATGATTCAATTCATGATTCAATTCATGATTCATGATTCATGATTCATGATTTATGATTCATGATTCAATTCACGATTCATGATTCAATTCATGATTCATGAATCAATTCATGATTTATGATTCATGATTCATGATTTGATTCATGATTCTTGATTCATGATTCGATTCATGATTCATGATTCAATTCATGATTAATGATTCAATTCATGATTAATGATTCATGATTCAATTCATGATTCATGATTCATGATTCAATTCA
Organism: Mixophyes australis; assembly: GCA_036250195.1. NCBI lineage: Eukaryota > Metazoa > Chordata > Amphibia > Anura > Limnodynastidae > Mixophyes > Mixophyes australis. Next base: position 1,269,866 of record JAVHZZ010000030.1, read on the forward strand.
TGATTCATGATTCAATTTATGATTCATGATTCATAATTCATGATTGAATTCATGATTCCAAATTCATGATTCAATATATGATATGATTCATGATTCAATTCATGACTCAATTCATGATTCATGATTCAATTTATGATTCATGATTCATGATTCATGATTTATGATTCAATTAATGATTCATGATTTATGATTCAATTCATGATTCATGATTCAATTCATGATTCAATTCATTATTCATGATTCATGAATCATGATTCATGATTCATAATTCATGATTCATGATTCAATTCATGATTCAATTCATGATTCATGATTCATGATTCAATTTATGATTCATGATTCATGATTCATGATTTATGATTCAATTCATGATTCATGATTCAATTCATGATTCAATTCAGGATTCATGATTCATCATTCATGATTCATGAATCATGATTTAATTCATGATTCATGATTCATGATTCAATTCATGATTCCTAATTCATGATTCATGATTCAATTCATGATTAATGATTCAATTCATGATTCATGATATAATTCATGATTCATGATTCAATTCCTGATTTAATTCCTGATTCAATTCATGATACATGATTCAATTCATGATTCATGATTCATGATTCAATTCATGATTCATGATTCATGATTCAATTCATGATTTATGATTCAATTCATGATTCAATTCATGATTCAATTCATGATTCAATTCATGATTCATGATTTATGATTCAATTTATGATTCATGATTCAATTCATGATTCATGATTCATGATTCATGATTCAATTCATGAATCATGATTCAATTCATGATTCGATTCATGATTTAATTCATGATTCGATTTATTATTCATGATTCAATTCGTGAATTATGATTCAATTCATGATTCAATTCATGATTCATGATTCATGATTCATGATTCAGTTCATGTTTCATAATTCATGATTCATGATTCAATTCATGATTCATAATTCATGATTCATGATTCAATTCATGATTCATAATTCATGATTCATGATTCATGATTCAATTCAAGATTCATGATTCATGATTCAATTCATGATTCATGATTCATGATTCCATTCATGATTCATGATTCAATTCATGATTCAAATCCTGATTCAATTCATGATTCATGATTCGATTTATGATTTATGATTCATGATTCAATTCATGATTCATGACTCATGATTCATGATTCATGATTCGATTTATGATTCATGATTCATGATTCAATTCATAATTCATGAGTCGATTCATGATTCATGATTCAATTCATGATTCAATTCATGATTTATGATTCATAATTCATGATTTGATTCATGATTCTTGATTCATGATTTGATTCATGATTCATGATTCATGATTCTATTCATGATTCATGATTCATGATTCATGATTCAATTCATGATTCATAATTCATGATTCGATTCATGTTTCATGATTCAATTCATGATTCATGATTCAATTCATGATTCATGATTCATGATTTAATTTATGATTCATGATTCATGATTCATGATTTAATTCATGATTCAATTCATGATTCAATTCATGATTCATGATTCATTATTCATGATTCATGATTCATTATTCATGATTCAATTCATGATTCATGATTCAATTCATTATTGATGATTTATGCTTCATGATTCAATTCATGAGTTATGATTCAATTCATGATTCATGATTCAATTCATGATTTAATTCCTGATTCAATTCATGATTCATGATTCAATTCATAATTCATGATTCATGATTAAATTCATGATTCATGATTCAATTCATGATTCATGATTCAATTCATGATTCAATTCATGATTCAATTCATGATTCATGATTCAATTCATGATTCATGATTTGATTCATCATTCATGATTTTTTTCATGATTCAATTCATGATTCATGATTCATGATTCATGATTCATGATTCATGATTCGATTCATGATTCATGATTGAAGTCATCATTCAATTTATGATTCAATTCATGATTCCTGATTCCTGATTCATGATTCATGATTCAATTCATGATTCATAATTCATGATTCATGATTTAATTCATGATTCATGATTCAATACATGATTCATAATTCATGATTCATGATTTAATTCATGATTCATAATTCATGAATCATGATTCAATTCATGATTCATGATTCAATTCATGATTCATGATTCAATTCCTGATTCAATTCATGATTCATAATTCAATTCATGATTCATGATTCAATTCATGATTCATGATTCATGATTCATGATTCAATTCATGATTCATAATTCATGATTCATGATTTAATTCATGATTCATAATTCATGATTCATGATTCAATTCATGATTTATGATTCAATTCATGATTCATGATTCAATTCCTGATTCAATTCCTGATTCAATTCATGATTCAATTCATGATTCATGATTTATGATTCATGATTCAATTCATGATTCAATTCATGATTCATGATTCAATTTATGATTCATGATTCATGATTCATGATTCAATTCATGATTCATGATTTATGATTCATTATTCAATTCATGATTCAATTCATGATTCATGATTCAATTTATGATTCATGATTCAATTTATGATTCATGATTCATGATTCATAATTCATGATTCATGATTCATGATTCAATTTATGATTCATGATTCATGATTCATAATTCATGATTTAATTAATGAATCATGATTCAATTCCTGATTCGATTCATGATTTAATTCATGATGCAATTCATGATTTAATTCATGATTCAATTCATGATTCATGATTCGATTTATGATTCATGATTCAATTCATGATACATGATTCAATTAATGATTCATGATTCATGATTCAATTCGTTATTCAATTTATGATTCATGATTCATGATTCATGATTCAATTCATGATTCATAATTCATAATTCATGATTCAATTCATGATTCATAATTCATGATTCATGATTCAATTCATGATTCATAATTTATGATTCTTGATTCATGATTCGATTTATGATTTATGATTCATTATTCAATTCATAATTCATGATTCATGATTCATGATTCGATTCATGATTCATGATTCATGATTCATGATTCATGATTCATGATTCAATTCATGATTTATGATTCATGATTCATCATTCAATTCATGATTAATGATTTGATTCATGATTCATAATTCATGATTCATGATTTGATTCATGATTCATGATTCATTAATTCAATTCATGATTCATGATTCAATTCATGATTCATGATTCATGATTTGATTCATGATTCTTGATTCATGATTTGATTCATAATTCATGATTCAATTCATGATTCATGATTCATGATTTGATTCATGATTTTTGATTCATGATTCGATTCATGATTCATGATTCATGATTCATGATTCATGATTCAATTCATTATTCATGATTCATGATTCATGATTCAATTCATGATTCATAATTCATGATTCATGATTCAATTCATGATTCATAATTCATGATTCATGATTCAATTCATGATTCATGATTAAATTCCTGATTCAATTCATGATTCATGATTCAATTCATGATTCATGTTTCATGATTCATGATTCATGTTTCATGATTCATGATTCAATTCATGATTCATGATTCATTATTCAATTCATGATTCACTTCATGATTCATGATTCATGATTCATGATTCAATTTATGATTCATGAATCATGATTCATAATTCATGATTTAAATTATGAATCATGATTCAATTCATGATTCGATTCATGATTTAATTCATGATTCAATTCATGATTTAATTCATGATTCAATTCATGATTCATGATTCGATTTATGATTCATGATTCAATTCATGATTCATGATTCATGATTCGATTCATGATTCATGATTTATGATTCAAGTCATCATTCAATTTATGATTCAATTCATGATTCCTGATTCATGATTCAATCCATGATTCATGATTCATGATTCATGATTCAATTCATGATTAATGATTCATGATTCAATTCATGATTCATGTTTGAATTCATGATTCATGATTTATGATTCAATTAATGATTCATGAATCGATTCATGATTCATGATTCATGATTCAATTCATGATTCATGATTCAATTCATGATTCATGATTCAATTTATGATTCATGATTCATGATTTATGATTCATGATTCATGATTCAATTATGATTCATGATTCAATTTATGATTCATGATTCATGTTTCATGATTCAATTCATGATTCAATTCATGATTCATGATTCATGATTCATGATTCAATTCACGATTCATGATTCAATTCATGATTCTTGATTCATGATTCATGATTCAATTCATGATTCATGATTCATGATTCAATTCATGATTCATGATTCAATTTATGATTCATGATTCATAATTCATGATTGAATTCATGATTCCTAATTCATGATTCTTGATTCATGATTTATGATTCAATTCATGATTCATGATTTATGATTCAATTCATGATTCATGATTTATGATTCAATTCATGATTCATGATTCAATTCATGATTCAATTTATTATTCATGATTCATGATTCATGATTCATGATTCATAATTCATGATTCATGATTCAATTCATGATTCAATTCATGATTCATGATTCATGATTCAATTTATGATTCATGATTCATAAATTCATGATTTATGATTCAATTCATAATTCATGATTCAATTCATGATTCAATTCAGGATTCATGATTCATCATTCATGATTCATGAATCATGATTTAATTCATGATTCATGATTCATGATTCAATTCATGATTCATGATTCAATTCATGATTTAATTCATGATTCATGATTCATGATTCATGATTCAATTCATGATTCCTAATTCATGATTCATGATTCAATTCATGATTAATGATTCAATTCATGATTCATGATATAATTCATGATTCATGATTAAATTCCTGATTTAATTCCTGATTCAATTCATGATACATGATTCAATTCATGATTCATGATTCATGATTCAATTCATGATTCATGATTCATGATTCAATTCATGATTTATGATTCAATTCATGATTCAATTCATGATTCAATTTATGATTCAATTCATGATTCATGATTTATGATTCAATTTATGATTCATGATTCATGATTCAATTCATGATTCATGGTTCAATTCATGATTCATAATTCATAATTCATGATTCAATTCATGATTCATGATTCATGATTCATGATTCAATTCATGATTCATGATTCATGATTCATGGTTCAATTCATGATTCATAATTCATAATTCATGATTCAATTCATGATTCATGATTCATGATTCAATTCATGAATCATGATTCAATTCATGATTCGATTCATGATTTAATTCATGATTCGATTTATTATTCATGATTCAATTCGTGAATTATGATTCAATTCATGATTCAATTCATGATTCATGATTCATGATTCATGATTCAGTTCATGTTTCATAATTCATGATTCATGATTCAATTCATGATTCATAATTCATGATTCATGATTCAATTCATGATTCATAATTCATGATTTTTGATTCATGATTCGATTCATGATTCATGATTCATGATTCATGATTCATGATTCAATTCAAGATTCATGATTCATGATTCATGATTCATGATTCGATTTATGATTCATGATTCATGATTCAATTCATAATTCATGAGTCGATTCATGATTCATGATTCAATTCATGATTCAATTCATGATTTATGATTCATAATTCATGATTTGATTCATGATTCTTGATTCATGATTTGATTCATGATTCATGATTCATGATTCTATTCATGATTCATGATTCATGATTCAATTCATGATTCATAATTCATGATTCGATTCATGTTTCATGATTCAATTCATGATTCATGATTCAATTCATGATTCATGATTCATGATTCATGATTTAATTTATGATTCATGATTCATGATTCATGATTTAATTCATGATTCAATTCATGATTCAATTCATGATTCATGATTCATTATTCATGATTCATGATTCATTATTCATGATTCAATTCGTGATTCATGATTCAATTCATTATTGATGATTTATGATTCATGATTCAATTCATGAGTTATGATTCAATTCATGATTCATGATTCAATTCATGATTTAATTCCTGATTCAATTCATGATTCATGATTCAATTCATAATTCATGATTCATGATTCAATTCATGATTCATGATTCAATTCATGATTCATGATTCAATTCATGATTCAATTCATGATTCAATTCATGATTCATGATTCAATTCATGATTCAATTCATGATTCATGATTTGATTCATCATTCATGATTTATTTCATGATTCAATTCATGAGTCATGATTCATGATTCATCATTCATGATTCGATTCATTAATCATGATTGAAGTCATCATTCAATTTATGATTCAATTCATGATTCCTGATTCATGATTCAATTCATGATTCATAATTCATGATTCATGATTTAATTCATGATTCATAATTCATGATTCATGATTCAATTCATGATTCATGATTCAATTCATGATTCATGATTCAATTCCTGATTCAATTCATGATTCATGATTCAATTCATGATTCATGATTCATGATTCAATTCATGATTCATGATTCATGATTCAATTCATGATTCATAATTCATGATTCATGATTTAATTCATGATTCATAATTCATGATTCATGATTCAATTCATGATTTATGATTCAATTCATGATTCATGATTCAATTCCTGATTCAATTCCTGATTCAATTCATGATTCATGATTCAATTCATGATTCATGATTCATGATTCAATTCATGATTCATGATTCATGATTCATTATTCAATTCATGATTCAATTCATGATTCATGATTCAATTTATGATTCATGATTCATGATTCATAATTCATGATTCATGATTCATGATTCAATTTATGATTCATGATTCATGATTCATAATTCATGATTTAATTAATGAATAATGATTCAATTCCTGATTCGATTCATGATTTAATTCATGATTCAATTCATGATTTAATTCATGATTCAATTCATGATTCAATTCATGATTCAATTCATGATTCATGATTCAATTCATGATTCATGATTTGATTCATCATTCATGATTTTTTTCATGATTCAATTCATGATTCATGATTCATGATTCATGATTCATGATTCATGATTCGATTCATGATTCATGATTGAAGTCATCATTCAATTTATGATTCAATTCATGATTCCTGATTCCTGATTCATGATTCATGATTCAATTCATGATTCATAATTCATGATTCATGATTTAATTCATGATTCATGATTCAATACATGATTCATAATTCATGATTCATGATTTAATTCATGATTCATAATTCATGAATCATGATTCAATTCATGATTCATGATTCAATTCATGATTCATGATTCAATTCCTGATTCAATTCATGATTCATAATTCAATTCATGATTCATGATTCAATTCATGATTCATGATTCATGATTCATGATTCAATTCATGATTCATAATTCATGATTCATGATTTAATTCATGATTCATAATTCATGATTCATGATTCAATTCATGATTTATGATTCAATTCATGATTCATGATTCAATTCCTGATTCAATTCCTGATTCAATTCATGATTCAATTCATGATTCATGATTTATGATTCATGATTCAATTCATGATTCAATTCATTATTCATGATTCAATTTATGATTCATGATTCATGATTCATGATTCAATTCATGATTCATGATTTATGATTCATTATTCAATTCATGATTCAATTCATGATTCATGATTCAATTTATGATTCATGATTCAATTTATGATTCATGATTCATGATTCATAATTCATGATTCATGATTCATGATTCAATTTATGATTCATGATTCATGATTCATAATTCATGATTTAATTAATGAATCATGATTCAATTCCTGATTCGATTCATGATTTAATTCATGATGCAATTCATGATTTAATTCATGATTCAATTCATGATTCATGATTCGATTTATGATTCATGATTCAATTCATGATACATGATTCAATTAATGATTCATGATTCATGATTCAATTCGTTATTCAATTTATGATTCATGATTCATGATTCATGATTCAATTCATGATTCATAATTCATAATTCATGATTCAATTCATGATTCATAATTCATGATTCATGATTCAATTCATGATTCATAATTTATGATTCTTGATTCATGATTCGATTTATGATTTATGATTCATTATTCAATTCATAATTCATGATTCATGATTCATGATTCATGATTCGATTCATGATTCATGATTCATGATTCATGATTCATGATTCATGATTCAATTCATGATTTATGATTCATGATTCATCATTCAATTCATGATTAATGATTTGATTCATGATTCTTAATTCATGATTCATGATTTGATTCATGATTCATGATTCATTAATTCAATTCATGATTCATGATTCAATTCATGATTCATGATTCATGATTTGATTCATGATTCTTGATTCATGATTTGATTCATAATTCATGATTCAATTCATGATTCATGATTTGATTCATGATTTTTGATTCATGATTCGATTCATGATTCATGATTCATGATTCATGATTCATGATTCAATTCATTATTCATGATTCATGATTCATGATTCAATTCATGATTCATAATTCATGATTCATGATTCAATTCATGATTCATAATTCATGATTCATGATTCAATTCATGATTCATGATTAAATTCCTGATTCAATTCATGATTCATGATTCAATTCATGATTCATGTTTCATGATTCATGATTCATGTTTCATGATTCATGATTCAATTCATGATTCATGATTCATTATTCAATTCATGATTCACTTCATGATTCATGATTCATGATTCATGATTCAATTTATGATTCATGAATCATGATTCATAATTCATGATTTAAATTATGAATCATGATTCAATTCATGATTCGATTCATGATTTAATTCATGATTCAATTCATGATTTAATTCATGATTCAATTCATGATTCATGATTCGATTTATGATTCATGATTCAATTCATGATTCATGATTCATGATTCGATTCATGATTCATGATTTATGATTCAAGTCATCATTCAATTTATGATTCAATTCATGATTCCTGATTCATGATTCAATCCATGATTCATGATTCATGATTCATGATTCAATTCATGATTAATGATTCATGATTCAATTCATGATTCATGTTTGAATTCATGATTCATGATTTATGATTCAATTAATGATTCATGAATCGATTCATGATTCATGATTCATGATTCAATTCATGATTCATGATTCAATTCATGATTCATGATTCAATTTATGATTCATGATTCATGATTTATGATTCATGATTCATGATTCAATTATGATTCATGATTCAATTTATGATTCATGATTCATGTTTCATGATTCAATTCATGATTCAATTCATGATTCATGATTCATGATTCATGATTCAATTCACGATTCATGATTCAATTCATGATTCTTGATTCATGATTCATGATTCAATTCATGATTCATGATTCATGATTCAATTCATGATTCATGATTCAATTTATGATTCATGATTCATAATTCATGATTGAATTCATGATTCCTAATTCATGATTCTTGATTCATGATTTATGATTCAATTCATGATTCATGATTTATGATTCAATTCATGATTCATGATTTATGATTCAATTCATGATTCATGATTCAATTCATGATTCAATTTATTATTCATGATTCATGATTCATGATTCATGATTCATAATTCATGATTCATGATTCAATTCATGATTCAATTCATGATTCATGATTCATGATTCAATTTATGATTCATGATTCATAAATTCATGATTTATGATTCAATTCATAATTCATGATTCAATTCATGATTCAATTCAGGATTCATGATTCATCATTCATGATTCATGAATCATGATTTAATTCATGATTCATGATTCATGATTCAATTCATGATTCATGATTCAATTCATGATTTAATTCATGATTCATGATTCATGATTCATGATTCAATTCATGATTCCTAATTCATGATTCATGATTCAATTCATGATTAATGATTCAATTCATGATTCATGATATAATTCATGATTCATGATTAAATTCCTGATTTAATTCCTGATTCAATTCATGATACATGATTCAATTCATGATTCATGATTCATGATTCAATTCATGATTCATGATTCATGATTCAATTCATGATTTATGATTCAATTCATGATTCAATTCATGATTCAATTTATGATTCAATTCATGATTAATGATTTATGATTCAATTTATGATTCATGATTCATGATTCAATTCATGATTCATGGTTCAATTCATGATTCATAATTCATAATTCATGATTCAATTCATGATTCATGATTCATGATTCATGATTCAATTCATGATTCATGATTCATGATTCATGGTTCAATTCATGATTCATAATTCATAATTCATGATTCAATTCATGATTCATGATTCATGATTCAATTCATGAATCATGATTCAATTCATGATTCGATTCATGATTTAATTCATGATTCGATTTATTATTCATGATTCAATTCGTGAATTATGATTCAATTCATGATTCAATTCATGATTCATGATTCATGATTCATGATTCAGTTCATGTTTCATAATTCATGATTCATGATTCAATTCATGATTCATAATTCATGATTCATGATTCAATTCATGATTCATAATTCATGATTTTTGATTCATGATTCGATTCATGATTCATGATTCATGATTCATGATTCATGATTCAATTCAAGATTCATGATTCATGATTCATGATTCATGATTCGATTTATGATTCATGATTCATGATTCAATTCATAATTCATGAGTCGATTCATGATTCATGATTCAATTCATGATTCAATTCATGATTTATGATTCATAATTCATGATTTGATTCATGATTCTTGATTCATGATTTGATTCATGATTCATGATTCATGATTCTATTCATGATTCATGATTCATGATTCAATTCATGATTCATAATTCATGATTCGATTCATGTTTCATGATTCAATTCATGATTCATGATTCAATTCATGATTCATGATTCATGATTCATGATTTAATTTATGATTCATGATTCATGATTCATGATTTAATTCATGATTCAATTCATGATTCAATTCATGATTCATGATTCATTATTCATGATTCATGATTCATTATTCATGATTCAATTCGTGATTCATGATTCAATTCATTATTGATGATTTATGATTCATGATTCAATTCATGAGTTATGATTCAATTCATGATTCATGATTCAATTCATGATTTAATTCCTGATTCAATTCATGATTCATGATTCAATTCATAATTCATGATTCATGATTCAATTCATGATTCATGATTCAATTCATGATTCATGATTCAATTCATGATTCAATTCATGATTCAATTCATGATTCATGATTCAATTCATGATTCAATTCATGATTCATGATTTGATTCATCATTCATGATTTATTTCATGATTCAATTCATGAGTCATGATTCATGATTCATCATTCATGATTCGATTCATTAATCATGATTGAAGTCATCATTCAATTTATGATTCAATTCATGATTCCTGATTCATGATTCAATTCATGATTCATAATTCATGATTCATGATTTAATTCATGATTCATAATTCATGATTCATGATTCAATTCATGATTCATGATTCAATTCATGATTCATGATTCAATTCCTGATTCAATTCATGATTCATGATTCAATTCATGATTCATGATTCATGATTCAATTCATGATTCATGATTCATGATTCAATTCATGATTCATAATTCATGATTCATGATTTAATTCATGATTCATAATTCATGATTCATGATTCAATTCATGATTTATGATTCAATTCATGATTCATGATTCAATTCCTGATTCAATTCCTGATTCAATTCATGATTCATGATTCAATTCATGATTCATGATTCATGATTCAATTCATGATTCATGATTCATGATTCATTATTCAATTCATGATTCAATTCATGATTCATGATTCAATTTATGATTCATGATTCATGATTCATAATTCATGATTCATGATTCATGATTCAATTTATGATTCATGATTCATGATTCATAATTCATGATTTAATTAATGAATAATGATTCAATTCCTGATTCGATTCATGATTTAATTCATGATTCAATTCATGATTTAATTCATGATTCAATTCATGATTCGATTTATGATTCATGATTCAATTCATGATACATGATTCAATTAATGATTCATGATTCATGATTCAATTCATTATTCAATTTATGATTCATGATTCATGATTCATGATTCAATTCATGATTCATAATTCATGATTCATGATTCAATTCATGATTCATATTTCATGATTCTTGATTCATGATTCGATTTATGATTTATGATTCATTATTCAATTCATAATTCATGATTCGATTCATGATTCATGATTCATGATTCATGATTCATGATTCAATTCATGATTTATGATTCATGATTCATGATTCAATTCATGATTAATGATTTGATTCATGATTCTTAATTCATGATTCATGATTTGATTCATGATTCATGATTCATTAATTCAATTCATGATTCATGATTCAATTCATGATTCATGATTCATGATTCATGATTTGATTCATGATTCTTGATTCATGATTCGATTCATGATTCATGATTCATGATTCAATTCATTATTCATGATTCATGATTCATGATTCAATTCATGATTCATAATTCATGATTCATGATTCAATTCATGATTCATAATTCATGATTCATGATTCAATTCATGATTCATGATTCAATTCCTGATTCAATTCCTGATTCAATTCATGATTCATTATTCAATTCATGATTCATGTTTCATGATTCATGATTCAATTCATGATTCATGATTCATTATTCAATTCATGATTCACTTCATGATTCATGATTCATGATTCAATTTATGATTCATGATTCATGATTCATGATTCAATTTATGATTCATGAATCATGATTCATAATTCATGATTTAAATTATGAATCATGATTCAATTCATGATTCGATTCATGATTTAATTTATGTTTCAATTCATGATTTAATTCATGATTCAATTCATGATTCATGATTCGATTTATGATTCATGATTCAATTCATGATCCATGATACAATTAATGATTTATGATTCATGATTCAATTCATTATTCAATTCATGATTCATGATTCATGATTCATGATTCAATTCATGATTCATAATTCATGATTCATGATTCAATTCATGATTCATAATTCATGATTCATGATTCAATTCATGATTCATAATTCATGATTCTTGATTCATGATTCGATTTATGATTTATGATTCATTATTCAATTCATAATTCATGATTCATGATTCGATTCATGATTTATGATTCATAATTCATGATTCAATTCATGATTCATGATTTGATTCATGATTCTAAATTCATGATTCATGATTTGATTCATGATTCATGATTCATTAATTCAATTCATGATTCAAGATTCATGATTCATGATTCATGATTTGATTCATGATTCTTGATTCATGATTCAATTCATGATTCATAATTCATGATTCAATTTATTATTCATGATTCATGATTCATGATTCAATTCATGATTCATGATTCATGATTCGATTCATGATTCATGATTCAATTCATGATTCATGATTCATGATTCAATTCATGATTCAATTCATGATTCATGATTCAATTCATGATTCATAATTCATGACTCATGATTCCATTCATGATTCATAATTCATTATTCATGATTCAATTCATGATTCATGATTCAATTCATGATTCATGATTCATGATTCATGATATAATTCATGATTCATGATTTAATTCATGATTCATAATTCATTATTCATGATTCAATTCATGATTCATGATTCAATTCATGTTTCATGATTCATGATTCATGATTCAATTCATGATTCATAATTCAATTCATGATTCAATTCATGATTCAATTCCTGATTCAATTCATGATTAATGATTCAATTCATGATTCATGATTCATGATTCAATTCATGATTAAATTCATGATTTAATTCATGATTCATGATTCAATTCATGATTCAATTCATGATTCATGATTCGATTCATGATTCATGATTTATTTCATGATTCAATTCATGATTCATGATTCATGATTCGATTCATGATTCATGATTCATGATTCAAGTCATCATTTAATTTATGATTCAATTCATGATTCATGATTCATGATTCAAGTCATCATTCAATTTATGATTCAATTCATGATTCATTATTCAATTCATGATTTAATTCATGATTCATGATTCGATTCATGATTCATGATTTATTTCATGATTCAATTCATGATTCATGATTCATGATTCGATTCATGATTCATGATTTATGATTCAAGTCATCATTCAATTTATGATTCAATTCATGATTCCTGATTCAATTCATGATTCATATTTGAATTCATGATTCATGATTTATGATTCAATTAATGATTCATGAATCGATTCATGATTCATGATTCAATTCATGATTCATGATTAAATTTATGATTCATGATTCATGATTCATAATTCATGATTCATGATTCATGATTCAATTTATGATTCATGATTCATGATTCATAATTCATGATTTAATTCATGAATCATGATTCAATTCCTGATTCGATTCATGATTTAATTCATGATTCAATTCATGATTTAATTCATGATTCAATTCATGATTCATGATTCGATTTATGATTCATGATTCAATTCATGATACATGATTCAATTAATGATTCATGATTCATGATTCAATTCATTATTCAATTTATGATTCATGATTCATGATTCATGATTCAATTCATGATTCATAATTCATGATTCATTATTCAATTCATGATTCATAATTCATGATTCATGATTCAATTCATGATTAATAATTCATGATTCTTGATTCATGATTCAATTTATGATTTATGATTCATGATTCAATTCATAATTCATGATTCATGATTCATGATTCGATTCATGATTCATGATTCATGATTCATGATTCGATTCATGATTCATGATTCAATTCATGATTTATGATTCATGATTCATGATTCAATTCATGATTAATGATTTGATTCATGATTCTTAATTCATGATTCATGATTTGATTCATGATTCATGATTCATTAATTCAATTCATGATTCATGATTCAATTCATGATTCATGATTCATGATTGGATTCATGATTCATGATTCATGATTCAATTCATTATTCATGATTCATGATTCATGATTCAATTCATGATTCATAATTCATGATTCATGATTCAATTCATGATTTATAATTCATGATTCATGATTCAATTCATGATTCATGATTCAATTCATGATTCATGATTCAATTCCTCATTCAATTCATGATTCATGATTCAATTCATGATTCATTAATCATTATTCAATTCATGATTCATGTTTCATGATTCATGATTCAATTCATGATTCATGATTCAATTCCTAATTCAATTCCTGATTCAATTCATGATTCATGATTCAATTCATGATTCATTAATCATTATTCAATTCATGATTCATGTTTCATGATTCATGATTCAATTCATGATTCATGATTCATTATTCAATTCATGATTCACTTCATGATTCATGATTCATGATTCAATTTATGATTCATGATTCATTAATTCATAATTCATGATTCATGATTCATGATTCCATTTATGATTCATGAATCATGATTCATAATTCATGATTTAATTCATGAATCATGATTCAATTCATGATTCGATTCATGATTTAATTCATGATTCAATTCATGATTTAATTCATGATTCAATTCATGATTCATGATTCGATTTATGATTCATGATTCAATTCATGATCCATGATTCAATTAATGATTCATGATTCATGATTCAATTCATTATTCAATTCATGATTCATGATTCATGATTCAATTCATGATTCATAATTCATGATTCATGATTCAATTCATGATTCATAATTCATGATTCATGATTCAATTCATGATTCATAATTCATGATTCTTGATTCATGATTCGATTTATGATTTATGATTCATGATTCAATTCATAATTCATGATTCATGATTCATGATTCATGATTCGATTCATGATTTATGATTCATGATTCATGATTCAATTCATGATTCATTATTTGATTCATGATTCTTAATTCATGATTCATGATTTGATTCATGATTCATGATTCATTAATTCAATTCATGATTCATGATTTGATTCATGATTCTTGATTCATGATTCGATTCATGGTTCATGATTCATGATTCAATTCATTATTCATGATTCATGATTCATGATTCAATTCATGATTCATGATTCATGATTTGATTCATGATTCATGATTCAATTCATGATTCATGATTCAATTCATGATTCAATTCATGATTCATGATTCATGATTCAATTTATGATTCATAATTCATGATTCATGATTCCATTCATGATTCATAATTCATTATTCATGATTCAATTCATGATTCATGATTCAATTCATGATTCATGATTCATGATTCAATTCATGATTCATAATTCAATTCATGATTTAATTCATGATTCAATTCCTGATTCAATTCATGATTAATGATTCAATTCATGATTCATGATTCATGATTCAATTCATGATTCAATTCATGATTTAATTCATGATTCATGATTCAATTCATGATTCAATTCATGATTCATGATTCGATTCATGATTCATGATTTATTTCATGATTCAATTCATGATTCATGATTCATGATTCGATTCATGATTCATGATTCATGATTCAAGTCATCATTTAATTTATGATTCAATTCATGATTCATGATTCATGATTTATTTCATGATTCAATTCATGATTCATGATTCATGATTCAAGTCATCATTCAATTTATGATTCAATTCATGATTCATGATTCAATTCATGATTTAATTCATGATTCATGATTTATTTCATGATTCAATTCATGATTCATGATTCATGATTCGATTCATGATTCATGATTTATGATTCAAGTCATCATTCAATTTATGATTCAATTCATGATTCCTGATTCATGATTCAATTCATGATTCATGTTTGAATTCATGATTCATGATTTATGATTCAATTAATGATTCATGAATCGATTCATGATTCATGATTCATGATTAAATTCATGATTCATGATTCAATTCATGATTCATGATTCAGTTCATGATTCATGATTCAATTTATGATTCATGATTTATGATTCATGATTCATGATTCATGATTCAATTCATGATTCATGATTCAATTTATGATTCATGAATCATGATTCATGATTCAATTCATGATTCAATTCATGATTCATGATTCATGATTCAATTCATGATTCATGATTTGATTCATGATTCTTAATTCATGATTCATGATTTGATTCATGATTCATGATTCATTAATTCAATTCATGATTCATGATTCATGATTCATGATTTGATTCATGATTCTTGATTCATGATTCGATTCATGGTTCATGATTCATGATTCAATTCATTATTCATGATTCATGATTCATGATTCAATTCATGATTCATGATTCATGATTCGATTCATGATTCATGATTCAATTCATGATTCATGATTCATGATTCAATTCATGATTCATAATTCATGATTCATGATTCCATTCATGATTCATGATTCATGATTCATGATTCAATTCATGATTCATGATTCAATTCATGATTCATGATTCATGATTCAATTCATGATTCATAATTCAATTCATGATTTAATTCATGATTCAATTCCTGATTCAATTCATGATTAATGATTCAATTCATGATTCATGATTCAATTCATGATTCAATTCATGATTTAATTCATGATTCATGATTCAATTCATGATTCAATTCATGATTCATGATTCGATTCATGATTCATGATTTATTTCATGATTCAATTCATGATTCATGATTCATGATTCGATTCATGATTCATGATTCATGATTCAAGTCATCATTTAATTTATGATTCAATTCATGATTCATGATTCATGATTTATTTCATGATTTAATTCATGATTCATGATTCATGATTCATGATTCAATTCATCATTCAATTTATGATTCAATTCATGATTCATGATTCAATTCATGATTTAATTCATGATTCATGATTCGATTCATGATTCATGATTTAATTCATGATTCATGATTCGATTCATGATTCATGATTTATTTCATGATTCAATTCATGATTCATGATTCATGATTCGATTCATGATTCATGATTTATGATTCAAGTCATCATTCAATTTATGATTCAATTCATGATTCCTGATTCATGATTCAATTCATGATTCATGTTTGAATTCATGATTCATGATTTATGATTCAATTAATGATTCATGAATCGATTCATGATTCATGATTCATGATTAAATTCATGATTCATGATTCAATTCATGATTCATGATTCAATTGATGATTCATGATTCAATTTATGATTCATGAATCATGATTCATGATTCAATTCATGATTCAATTCATGATTCATGATTCATGATTTATGATTCATGCTTCAATTCACGATTCATGATTCAATTCATGATTCATGAATCAATTCATGATTTATGATTCATGATTCATGATTTGATTCATGATTCTTGATTCATGATTCGATTCATGATTCATGATTCAATTCATGATTCATGATTCAATTCATGATTCATGATTCAATTTATGATTCATGATTCATGATTCATGATTCATGATTCAAATCATGATTCATGATTCAATTCATGATTCATGATTCAATTCATGATTTATGATTCATGATTCATGATTTGAATTATGATTCTTGATTCATGATTCGATTCATGATTCAGTTCATGATTCATGATTCATGATTCAATTCATGATTCATGACTCATGATTCAATTCATGATTCAATTCATGATTCATAAATCATGATTCAATTTATGATTCATGATTCATAATTCAATTCATGATTCAATTCATGATTCATGCTTCATGATTCAATTTATGATTCATGATTCATGATTCAATTCATGATTCAATTCATGATTCATGGTTTAATTCATGATTCATGATTCATGATTCAATTCATGATTCATGATTCAATTCATGATTCATAATTCATGATTTAATTCATGATTCGATTCATGATTTAATTCATGATTCGATTCATGATTCATGATTCGATTGATGATTCATGATTCAATTTATGATTCATGAATCATGATTCATGATTCAATTCATGATTCAATTCATGATTCATGATTCATGATTTATGATTCATGCTTCAATTCACGATTCATGATTCAATTCATGATTCATGAATCAATTCATGATTTATGATTCATGATTCATGATTTGATTCATGATTCATGATTCAATTCATGATTCTTGATTAATGATTCGATTCATGATTCATGATTCAATTCATGATTCATGATTCATGATTCAATTCATGATTCATGATTCAATTTATGATTCATGATTCATGATTAATGATTCATGATTCAAATCATGATTCATGATTCATGATTCATGATTCAATTCATGATTCATAATTCATAATTCATGATTCAATTCATGATTCATGATTCAATTTATGCTTCATGATTCATGATTCATGATTCAATTCATGATTCAATTCATGATACATGATTCATGATTTATGATTCATGATTCAATTCACGATTCATGATTCAATTCATGATTCATGATTCAATTCATGATTTATGATTCATGATTCATGATTTAAATTATGATTCTTGATTCATGATTCGATTCATGATTCAGTTCATGATTCATGATTCATGATTCAATTCATGATTCATGACTCATGATTCAATTCATGATTCAATTCATGATTCATAAATCATGATTCAATTTATGATTCATGATTCATAATTCAATTCATGATTCAATTCATGATTCATGCTTCATGATTCAATTTATGATTCATGATTCATGATTCAATTCATGATTCAATTCATGCTTCATGATTCATGGTTTAATTCATGATTCATGATTCATGATTCAATTCATGATTCATGATTCAATTCATGATTCATAATTCATGATTTAATTCATGATTCGATTCATGATTTAATTCATGATTTGATTCATGATTCATGATCCAATTCATGATTCATGATTCATGATTCATGATTCAATTCCTGATTCAATTCATGATTAATGATTCAATTCATGATTCATGATTCATGATTCAATTCATGATTCAATTCATGATTTAATTCATGATTCATGATTCAATTCATGATTCAATTCATGATTCATGATTCGATTCATGATTCATGATTTATTTCATGATTCAATTCATGATTCATGATTCATGATTCGATTCATGATTCATGATTCATGATTCAAGTCATCATTTAATTTATGATTCAATTCATGATTCATGATTTATTTCATGATTCAATTCATGATTCATGATTCATGATTCAAGTCATCATTCAATTTATGATTCAATTCATGATTCATGATTCAATTCATGATTTAATTCATGATTCATGATTTATTTCATGATTCAATTCATGATTCATGATTCATGATTCGATTCATGATTCATGATTTATGATTCAAGTCATCATTCAATTTATGATTCAATTCATGATTCCTGATTCATGATTCAATTCATGATTCATGTTTGAATTCATGATTCATGATTTATGATTCAATTAATGATTCATGAATCGATTCATGATTCATGATTCATGATTAAATTCATGATTCATGATTCAATTCATGATTCATGATTCAGTTTATGATTCATGATTCAATTTATGATTCATGATTTATGATTCATGATTCATGATTCATGATTCAATTCATGATTCATGATTCAATTTATGATTCATGAATCATGATTCATGATTCAATTCATGATTCAATTCATGATTCATGATTCATGATTCAATTCATGATTCATGATTTGATTCATGATTCTTAATTCATGATTCATGATTTGATTCATGATTCATGATTCATTAATTCAATTCATGATTCATGATTTATGATTCATGATTTGATTCATGATTCTTGATTCATGATTCGATTCATGGTTCATGATTCATGATTCAATTCATTATTCATGATTCATGATTCATGATTCAATTCATGATTCATGATTCCATTCATGATTCATGATTCATGATTCAATTCATGATTCATGATTCATGATTCAATTCATGATTCATAATTCATGATTCATGATTCAATTCATGATTCATCATTTAAATTCATGATTCATGATTCATGATTCATGATTCAATTCATGATTCATAATTCAATTCATGATTTAATTCATGATTCAATTCCTGATTCAATTCATGATTAATGATTCAATTCATGATTCATGATTCATGATTCAATTCATGATTCAATTCATGATTTAATTCATGATTCATGATTCAATTCATGATTCAATTCATGATTCATGATTCGATTCATGATTCATGATTTATTTCATGATTCAATTCATGATTCATGATTCATGATTCGATTCATGATTCATGATTCATGATTCAAGTCATAATTTAATTTATGATTCAATTCATGATTCATGATTCATGATTTATTTCATGATTCGATTCATGATTCATGATTCATGATTCAAGTCATCATTCAATTTATGATTCAATTCATGATTCATGATTCAATTCATGATTTAATTCATGATTCATGATTCGATTCATGATTCATGATTTATTTCATGATTCAATTCATGATTCATGATTCATGATTCGATTCATGATTCATGAATTATGATTCAAGTCATCATTCAATTTATGATTCAATTCATGATTCCTGATTCATGATTCAATTCATGATTCATGTTTGAATTCATGATTCATGATTTATGATTCAATTAATGATTCATGAATCGATTCATGATTCACGATTCATGATTAAATTCATGATTCATGATTCAATTCATGATTCATGATTCAATTCATGATTCATGATTCAATTTATGATTCATGATTTATGATTCATGATTCATGATTCATGATTCAATTGATGATTCATGATTCAATTTATGATTCATGAATCATGATTCATGATTCAATTCATGATTCAATTCATGATTCATGATTCATGATTTATGATTCATGCTTCAATTCACGATTCATGATTCAATTCATGATTCATGAATCAATTCATGATTTATGATTCATGATTCATGATTTGATTCATGATTCTTGATTCATGATTCGATTCATGATTCATGATTCAATTCATGATTCATGATTCAATTCATGATTCATGATTCAATTTATGATTCATGATTCATGATTCATGATTCATGATTCAAATCATGATTCATGATTCATGATTCATGATTCAATTCATGATTCATAATTCATAATTCATGATTCAATTCATGATTCATGATTCAATTTATGCTTCATGATTCATGATTCATGATTCAATTCATGATTCAATTCATGATTCATGATTCATGATTTATGATTCATGATTCAATTCACAATTCATGATTCAATTCATGATTCATGATTCAATTCATGATTTATGATTCATGATTCATGATTTGAATTATGATTCTTGATTCATGATTCGATTCATGATTCAGTTCATGATTCATGATTCAATTCATGATTCATGACTCATGATTCAATTCATGATTCAATTCATGATTCATAAATCATGATTCAATTTATGATTCATGATTCATAATTCAATTCATGATTCATAAATCATGATTCAATTTATGATTCATGATTCATAATTTAATTCATGATTCAATTCATGATTCATGATTCATGGTTTAATTCATGATTCATGATTCATGATTCAATTCATGATTCATGATTCAGTTCATGATTCATAATTCATGATTTAATTCATGATTCGATTCATGATTTAATTCATGATTCGATTCATGATTCATGATTCGATTGATGATTCATGATTCAATTTATGATTCATGAATCATGATTCATGATTCAATTCATGATTCAATTCATGATTCATGATTCATGATTTATGATTCATGCTTCAATTCACGATTCATGATTCAATTCATGATTCATGAATCAATTCATGATTTATGATTCATGATTCATGATTTGATTCATGATTCTTGATTCATGATTCGATTCATGATTCATGATTCAATTCATGATTCATGATTCAATTCATGATTCATGATTCAATTTATGATTCATGATTCATGATTCATGATTCATGATTCAAATCATGATTCATGATTCATGATTCAATTCATGATTCATAATTCCTAATTCATGATTCAATTCATGATTCATGATTCAATTCATGATTCATGATTCATTATTTATGATTCATGATTCAATTCACGATTCATGATTCAATTCATGATTCATGATTCAATTCATGATTTATGATTCATGATTCATGATTTGAATTATGATTCTTGATTCATGATTCGATTCATGATTCAGTTCATGATTCATGATTCATGATTCAATTCATGATTCATGACTCATGATTCAATTCATGATTCAATTCATGATTCATAAATCATGATTCAATTTATGATTCACGATTCATAATTCAATTCATGATTCAATTCATGATTCATGCTTCATGATTCAATTTATGATTCATGATTCATGATTCAATTCATGATTCAATTCATGATTCATGATTCATGGTTTAATTCATGATTCATGATTCATGATTCAATTCATGATTCATGATTCAATTCATGATTCATAATTCATGATTTAATTCATGATTCGATTCATGATTTAATTCATGATTTGATTCATGATTCATGATTCAATTCATGATTCATGATTCATGATTCATGATTCAATTCATGATTCATAATTCAATTCATGATTTAATTCATGATTCAATTCCTGATTCAATTCATGATTAATGATTCAATTCATGATTCATGATTCATGATTCAATTCATGATTCAATTCATGATTTAATTCATGAATAATGATTCAATTCATGATTCAATTCATGATTCATGATTTGATTCATGATTCATGATTTATTTCATGATTCAATTCATGATTCATGATTCATGATTCGATTCATGATTCATGATTCATGATTCAAGTCATCATTTAATTTATGATTCAATTCATGATTCATGATTCATGATTTATTTCATGATTCAATTCATGATTCATGATTCATGATTCATGATTCAAGTCATCATTCAATTTATGATTCAATTCATGATTCATGATTCAATTCATGATTTAATTCATGATTCATGATTTATTTCATGATTCAATTCATGATTCATGATTCGATTCATGATTCATGATTTATGATTCAAGTCATCATTCAATTTATGATTCAATTCATGATTCCTGATTCATGATTCAATTCATGATTCATGTTTGAATTCATGATTCATGATTTATGATTCAATTAATGATTCATGAATCAATTCATGATTCATGATTCATGATTAAATTCATAATTCATGATTAATGATTCAGTTCATGATTCATGATTCAATTTATGATTCATGATTTATGATTCATGATACATGATTCATGATTCAATTCATGATTCATGATTCAATTTATGATTCATGAATCATGATTCATGATTCAATTCATGATTTAATTCATGTTTCACTATTCATGATTCAATTCATGATTCATGATTTGATTCATGATTCTTAATTCATGATTCATGATTTGATTCATGATTCATGATTCATTAATTCAATTCATGATTCATGATTCATGATTCATGATTTGATTCATGATTCTTGATTCATGATTCGATTCATGGTTCATGATTCATGATTCAATTCATTATTCATGATTCATGATTCATGATTCAATTCATGATTCATGATTCATGATTCGATTCATGATTCATGATTCAATTCATGATTCATGATTCATGATTCAATTCATGATTCATAATTCATGATTCATGATTCCATTCATGATTCATGATTCATGATTCATGATTCAATTCATGATTCATGATTCAATTCATGATTCATGATTCATGATTCAATTCATGATTCATAATTCAATTCATGATTTAATTCATGATTCAATTCCTGATTCAATTCATGATTAATGATTCAATTCATGATTCATGATTCATGATTCAATTCATGATTCAATTCATGATTTAATTCATGATTCATGATTCAATTCATGATTCAATTCATGATTCATGATTCGATTCATGATTCATAATTTATTTCATGATTCAATTCATGATTCATGATTCATGATTCGATTCATGATTCATGATTCATGATTCAAGTCATCATTTAATTTATGATTCAATTCATGATTCATGATTCATGATTTATTTCATGATTCAATTCATGATTCATGATTCATGATTCAAGTCATCATTCAATTTATGATTCAATTCATGATTCATGATTCAATTCATGATTTAATTCATGATTCATGATTCGATTCATGATTCATGATTTATTTCATGATTCAATTCATGATTCATGATTCATGATTCGATTCATGATTCATGATTTATGATTCAAGTCATCATTCAATTTATGATTCAATTCATGATTCCTGATTCATGATTCAATTCATGATTCATGTTTGAATTCATGATTCATGATTTATGATTCAATTAATGATTCATGAATCGATTCATGATTCATGATTCATGATTAAATTCATGATTCATGATTCAATTCATGATTCATGATTCAATTCATGATTCATGATTCAATTTATGATTCATGATTTATGATTCATGATTCATGATTCATGATTCAATTGATGATTCATGATTCAATTTATGATTCATGAATCATGATTCATGATTCAATTGATGATTCATGATTCAATTTATGATTCATGAATCATGATTCATGATTCAATTCATGATTCATGATTTATGATTCATGCTTCAATTTACGATTCATGATTCAATTCAGGATTCATGAATCAATTCATGATTTATGATTCATGATTCATGATTTGATTCATGATTCTTGATTCATGATTCGATTCATGATTCATGATTCAATTCATGATTCATGATTCATGATTCAATTCATGATTCATGATTCAATTTATGGTTCATGATTCATGATTCATGATTCATGATTCAAATCATGATTCATGATTCAATTCATGATTCATAATTCATAATTCATGATTCAATTCATGATTCATGATTCAATTTATGCTTCATGATTCATGATTCATGATTCAATTCATGATTCAATTCATGATTCATGATTCATGATTTATGATTCATGATTCAATTCACGATTCATGATTCAATTCATGATTCATGATTCAATTCATTATTTATGATTCATGATTCATGATTTGAATTATGATTCTTGATTCATGATTCGATTCATGATTCAGTTCATGATTCATGATTCATGATTCAATTCATGATTCATGACTCATGATTCAATTCATGATTCAATTCATGATTCATAAATCATGATTCAATTTATGATTCATGATTCATAATTCAATTCATGATTCAATTCATGATTCATGCTTCATGATTCAATTTATGATTCATGATTCATGATTCAATTCATGATTCAATTCATGATTCATGATTCATGGTTTAATTCATGATTCATGATTCATGATTCAATTCATGATTCATGATTCAATTCATGATTCATAATTCATGATTTAATTCATGATTCGATTCATGATTTAATTCATGATTCGATTCATGATTCATGATTCGATTGATGATTCATGATTCAATTTATGATTCATGAATCATGATTCATGATTCAATTCATGATTCAATTCATGATTCATGATCCATGATTTATGATTCATGCTTCAATTCACGATTCATGATTCAATTCATGATTCATGAATCAATTCATGATTTATGATTCATGATTCATGATTTGATTCATGATTCTTGATTCATGATTCGATTCATGATTCATGCT
This sequence comes from Mixophyes australis, assembly GCA_036250195.1. Taxonomy (NCBI): domain Eukaryota; kingdom Metazoa; phylum Chordata; class Amphibia; order Anura; family Limnodynastidae; genus Mixophyes; species Mixophyes australis. The sequence goes on from JAVHZZ010000030.1 coordinate 1,296,873, forward strand.
TCAATTCATGATTCATGATTCAATTCATGATTCATGATTCAATTTATGATTCATGATTCATGATTCATGATTCATGATTCAAATCATGATTCATGATTCAAATCATGATTCATGATTCATGATTCAATTCATGATTCATAATTCATAATTCATGATTCAATTCATGATTCATGATTCAATTTATGCTTCATGATTCATGATTCATGATTCAATTCATGATTCAATTCATGATTCATGATTCATGATTTATGATTCATGATTCAATTCACGATTCATGATACAATTCATGATTCCTGATTCAATTCATGATTTATGATTCATGATTCATGATTTGAATTATGATTCTTGATTCATGATTTGAATTATGATTCTTGATTCATGATTCGATTCATGATTCAGTTCATGATTCATGACTCATGATTCAATTCATGATTCAATTCATGATTCATAAATCATGATTCATTTTATGATTCATGATTCATAATTCAATTCATGATTCAATTCATGATTCATGCTTTATGATTCAATTTATGATTCATGATTCATGATTCAATTCATGATTCAATTCATGATTCATGATTCATGGTTTAATTCATGATTCATGATTCATGATTCAATTCATGATTCATGATTCAATTCATGATTCATAATTCATGATTTAATTCATGATTCGATTCATGATTTAATTCATGATTCGATTCATGATTCATGATTCGATTCATGATTCATGATTCGATTCATGATTCATTATTCAATTCATGATCCATGATTCAATTAATGATTCATGAATTATGATTCAATTCATGATTTGAATTATGATTCATGATTCATGATTCAATTCATGATTTATGATTCAAGATTTATGATTCAATTCATGATTCATGATTTGATTCATGATTCTTAATTCATGATTCATGATTCGATTCATGATTCATGATTCATGATTCAATTCATGATTCGTGATTCATGATTCATGATTCAATTCATGATTAGGATTCATGATTCGATTCTTGATTCAATTCATGATTCATGATTCATGATTCAATTCATAATTCATGAGTCGATTCATGATTCAATTCATGATTCAATTCATGATTTATGATTCATGATTCATGATTTGATTCATGATCCTTTATTCATTATTCGATTCATGATTCATGATTCATGATTCAAATTATGATTCATGATTCATTATTCATGATTCAATTCATGATTCATGATTCGATTCATGATTCATGATTCAATTCATGATTCATAATTCATGATTCAATTCATGATTTAATTCATGATTCATGATTCATGATTCAATTCATGATTCATGATTCATGATTCCATTCATGATTCATGATTCATGATTCGATTCCTGATTCATGATTCAATTCATGATTCATAATTCATGATTCAATTCATGATTCAATTCATGATTCATGATTCATGATTCAAATCATGATTCATAATTCATTATTCATGATTCAATTCATGATTCATGATTCAATTCATGCATCATGATTCATGATTCATGATTTAATTCATGATTCATGATTCAATTCATGATTCAATTCCTGATTCAATTCATGATTCAATTCATGATTCATTATTCATGATTCAATTCATGATTCATGATTCAATTCATGATTCATGATTCGATTCATGATTCATGATTTATTTCATGATTCAATTCATGATTCATGATTCATGATTTGATTCATGATTCATGATTCAAATCATCATTCAATTTATGATTCAATTCATGATTCCTGATTCATGATTCATGATTCATGATTCATGATTCAATTCATGATTCATATTTCATGATTCATGATTCAATTCATGATTCATAATTCATGATTCATGATTCAATTCATGATTCATGATTCAATTCATGATTCATGATTCAATTCCTGATTCAATTCCTGATTCAATTCCTGATTCAATTCATGATTCATGATTCAATTCATGATTCATGATTCATGATTCAATTCATGATTCATGATTCATGATTCATGATTCAATTCATGATTCATGATTCATTATTCAATTCATGATTCAATTCATGATTCATGATTCAATTTTTGATTCATGATTCATGATTCAATTCATATTTCATGATTCAATTCATGATTCATGATTCATGATTCAATTCATGATTCAATTCATGATTCATTATTCATGGTTTAATTTATAATTCATAATTTATGATTCATGATTTAATTCATGAATCATGATTCAATTCATGATTCGATTCATGATTTAATTCATGATTTGATTCATGATTTAAGTCATGATTCGATTCATGATTCATGATTCGATTCATGATTCATGATTCAATTCATGATTCATGATTCAATTCATGATCCATGATTCAATTAATGATTCATGATTCATGATTCAATTCATGATTCAATTCATGATTCATGATTCATGTTTCATGATTCAATTCATGATTCATAATTCATGATTCATGATTCAATTAATGATTAATAATTCATGATTCATAATTCATGATTCTTGATTCATGATTATATTCAAGATTCATGGTTCATGATTCAATTCATGATTCAATTCATGATTCAATTTATGATTCATGATTCATGATTTAATTCATGATTCAAATAAAAATTCTTGATTCATGATTCATGATTCATGATTGAATTCATGATTCATAATTCATGATTCAATATATGATATGATTCATGATTCATGATTCAATTCATGATTCAATTCATGATTCATGATTCATGATTCAATTTTTGATTCATAATTCATGATCCATGATTCAATTCATGATTCATGATTCATGATTTATGATTCATGATTCAATTCATGATTCATGATTCAATTCATGATTCAATTCATGATTCAATATTCATGATTCATGATTTAATTCATGATTCATATTTCATGATTCAATTCATGATTCATGATTCATGATTCATGATTTATGATTCAATTCATGATTCATGATTTAATTCATGATTCAATTCATGATTCATGATTCTTGATTCATGATTCATGATTCATGATTTAATTCATGATTCATAATTCATGATTCATGATTCAATTCATGATTCATGATTCATGATTCATGATTCATGATTCAATTCATGATTCATGATTCGATTCATGATTAAATTCATGATTCATGATTTGATTCATGATTCATGATTCAATTCATGATTCATAATTTATGATTCAATTCATGATTCAATTCATGATTCATGATTCAATTCATGATTCATGATTCATGATTCATGATTCAATTCATGATTCATGATTCATGATTCGATTCATGATTCATGATTCAATTCATGATTCATAATTCATGATTCAATTCATGATTCAATTCATGATTCATGATTCATGATTCAATTCATGATTCATGATTCATGATTCAATTCATGATTCATGATTCATGATTTAATTTATGATTCATGATTCATGATTCATTATTCAATTCATGATTCATAATTCATGATTCATGATTCAAATCATGATTCATAATTCATGCTTCATGATTCAAATCATGATTCATGATTCAATTCATGCATCATGATTCATGATTCATGATTCAATTCATGATTCATGATTCAATTCATGATTGAATTCCTGGTTCAATTCATGATTCAATTCATGATTCATTATTAATGATTCAATTCATGATTCTTGATTCGATTCATGATTCATGATTTATTTCATGATTCAATTCATGATTCATGATTCATGATTCGATTCATGATTCATGATTCAAGTCATCATTCAATTTATGATTCAATTCATGATTCCTGATTCATGATTCATGATTCAATTCATGATTCATAATTCATGATTCATGATTCAATTCATGATTCATAATTCATGATTCATGATTCAATTCATGATTCATGATTCAATTCATGATTCATGATTCAATTCCTGATTCAATTCATTAATTATGATTCAATTCATGATTCAATTCATGATTCATGATTCATGATTCAATTCATGATTCATGATTCATGATTCAATTCATGATTCAATTCATGATTCATGATTCAATTTATGATTCATGATTCATGATTCAATTCATGATTCAATTCATGATTCATGATTCAATTCATGATTCATGATTCATGATTCAAATCATGATTCAATTCATGATTCATGATTCATGGTTTAATTTATGATTCATAATTCATGATTCATGATTCAATTCATGAATCATGATTCAATTCATAATTCGATTCATGATTTAATTCATGATTTGATTCATGATTTAATTCATGATTCGATTCATGATTCGATTCATGATCCATGATTCAATTCATGATCCATGATTCAATTAATGATTCATTATTCATGATTCAATTCATGATTCAATTCATGATTCATGATTCATGATTCATGATTCAATTCATGATTCATAATTCATGATTCATGATTCAATTAATGATTCATAATTCATGATTCATGATTCAATTCATGATTCATAATTCATGATTCTTGATTCATGATTCTATTTAAGATTCATGGTTCATGATTCAATTCATGATTCAATTCATGATTCAATTCATGATTCATGATTCATGATTCATGATTCATGATTTAATTCATGATTCATGATTTAATTCATGATTCAATTCATGATTCATGATTCATGATTTAATTCATGATTCATAATTCATGATTCATGATTCAATTCATGATTCATGATTTAATTCATGATTCAATTCATGATTCATGATTCATGATTTAATTCATGATTCATAATTCATGATTCATGATTCAATTCATGATTCATGATTCATGATTCATGATTCATGATTCATGATTCAATTCATGATTCAATTCATGATTCATGATTGAATTCATGATTAAATTCATGATTCATGATTCATGATTCATGATTCAATTCATGATTCAATTCATGATTCATGATTCAATTCATGATTAAATTCATGATTCATGATTCATGATTTAATTCATGATTCATGATTCATGATTCATGATTCAATTCATGATTCATGATTCAATTCATGATTCATGATTTATGATTCATGATTCAATTCATGATTCATGATTCATGATTCAATTCATGATTCATGATTCATGATTCATGATTCACTTCATGATTCATGATTCAATTCATGATTCATGATTCATGATTAAATTTATGATTCATGATTCATGATTCAATTCATGATTCAATTCATGATTCATGATTCATGGTTCAATTCATGATTCATAATTCATGATTCATGATTCAATTCATGATTTATGATTCATGATTCATGATTCATGATTCAATTCATGATTCATGATTCAATTCATGATTCATAATTCATGATTTAATTCATGATTCGATTCATGATTTAATTCATTATTCGATTCATGATTCATGATTTGATTCATCATTCATGATTCAATTCATGATTCATGATTCAATTCATGATTTAAATTATGATTCATGATTCATGATTCAATTCATGATTCATAATTCATGATTCATGATTCAATTCATGATTTATGATTCATGATTCATGATTCAATTCATGATTCATGATTTGATTCATGATTCATGATTCAATTCATAATTAAATTCATGATTCATGATTCAATTCATGATTAAATTCATGATTCATAATTCATGATTCATGATTCAATTCATGATTCATAATTCATGATTCTTGATTCATGATTCTATTCAAGATTCATGGTTCATGATTTAATTCATGATTCAATTCATGATTCAATTTATGATTCATGATTCATGATTCATGATTTAATTCATGATTCAATTAATAATTCTTGATTCATGATTGAATTCAAGATTCATAATTCATGATTCAATATATGATATGATTCATGATTTATGATTCAATTCATGATTCAATTCATGATTCATTAATCATGATTCATGATTCATGATTCAATTTTTGATTCATAATTCATGATTCATGATTCAATTCATGATTCATGATTCATGATTCATGATTCAATTCATGATTCATGATGCAATTCATGATTCAATTCATGATTCATGATTCATGATTCATGATTTAATTCATGATTCATAATTCATGATTCAATTCATGATTCATGATTCATGATTCATGATTTATGATTCAATTCATGATTCATGATTTAATTCATGATTCAATTCATGATTCATGATTCATGATTCATGATTCATGATTTAATTCATGATTCATAATTCATGATTCATGATTCAATTCATGATTCATGATTCATGATTCATGATTCATGATTTATGATTCAATTCATGATTCATGATTCAATTCATGATTAAATTCATGATTCATGATTCATGATTTAATTCATGATTCATGATTCATGATTCATGATTCAATTCATGATTCATGATTCAATTCATGATTCATGATTTATGATTCATGATTCAATTCATGATTCCTAATTCATGATTCATGATTCAATTCATGATTCATGATTCAATTCATGATTCATGATTCATGATTCATGATTCACTTCATGATTCATGATTCATGATTCATGATTCAATTCATGATTCAATTCATGATTCATGATTCATGGTTCAATTCATGATTCATAATTCATGATTCATGATTCAATTCATGATTCATGATTCATGATTCATGATTCATGATTCAATTCATGAATTATGATTCAATTCATGATTCATGATTCATGATTCAATTCATGATTCAATTCATGATTCATGATTCATGATTCATGATTTAATTCATGATTCCTAATTAATGATTCATGATTCAATTCATGATTCATGAATTATGATTCATGATTCACTTTATGATTCATGATTCATGATTCAATTCATGATTCATGATTCAATTCATGATTCATGAATTATGATTCATGATTCACTTTATGATTCATGATTCATGATTCAATTCATGATTCATGATTCAATTCATGAATTATGATTCAATTCATGATTCATGATTCAATTCATGATTCAATTCATGATTCATGATTCATGATTCATGATTTAATTCATGATTCCTAATTAATGATTCATGATTCAATTCATGATTCATGAATTATGATTCATGATTCACTTTATGATTCATGATTCATGATTCAATTCATGATTCATGATTCAATTCATGATTCATGATTCAATTCATGATTCATGATTTATGATTCATGATTCAATTCATGATTCCTAATTAATGATTCATGATTCAATTCATGATTCATGAATTATGATTCATGATTCACTTTATGATTCATGATTCATGATTCAATTCATGATTCATGATTCAATTTATGATTCATGATTCACTTTATGATTCATGATTCATGATTCAATTCATGATTCATGATTCAATTTATGATTCATGATTCATGATTCAATTCATGATTCAATTCATGATTCATGATTCATGGTTCAATTCATGATTCATAATTCATGATTCATGATTCAATTCATATTTTATGATTCATGATTCATGATTCATGATTCATGATTCAATTCATGATTCATGATTCAATTCATAATTCATAATTCATGATTTAATTCATGATTCGATTCATGATTTAATTCATTATTCGATTCATGATTCATGATTCGATTCATCATTCATGATTCAATTCATGATCCATGATTCAATTAATGATTCATGATTCATGATTCAATTCATGATTTAAATTATGATTCATGATTCATGATTCAATTCATGATTCATAATTCATGATTCATGATTCAATTCATGATTTATGATTCATGATTCATGATTCAATTCATGATTCATGATTTGATTCATGATTCATGATTCAATTTATGATTCAATTCATGATTCCTGATTCCTGATTCATGATTCATTATTCATGATTCAATTCATGATTCATAATTCATGATTCATGATTAAATTCATGATTCATAATTCATGATTCATGATTCAATTCATGATTCATGATTCAATTCATGATTCATGATACAGTTCCTGATTCAATTCCTGATTCAATTTATGATTTATGATTCAATTCATGGTTCATGATTCAATTCATGATTCATGATTTATGATTCATGATTCAATTCATGATTCCTAATTCATGATTCATGATTCAATTCATGATTCATGAATTATGATTCATGATTCACTTTATGATTCATGATTCATGATTCAATTCATGATTTATGATTCATGATTCATGATTCAATTCATGATTCATGATTTGATTCATGATTCATGATTCAATTCATGATTAAATTCATGATTCATGATTCAATTCATGATTTATGATTCATGATTCATGATTCAATTCATGATTCATGATTTGATTAATGATTCAATTCATGATTCATGATTCATGATTCATGATTCATGATTCGATTCATGATTCATGATTTAAGTCATCATTCAATTTATGATTCAATTCATGATTCCTGATTCCTGATTCATGATTCATGATTCATGATTCAATTCATGATTCATAATTCATGATTCAATTCATGATCCATGATTCAATTAATGATTCATGATTCATGATTCAATTCATGATTTAAATTATGATTCATGATTCATGATTCAATTCATGATTCATAATTCATGATTCATGATTCAATTCATGATTTATGATTCATGATTCATGATTCAATTCATGATTCATGATTTGATTCATGATTCATGATTCAATTCATGATTCAATTCATGATACATGATTCAATTCATGATTTATGATTCATGATTCAATTCATGATTCATGATTTGATTCATGATTCAATTCATGATTCATGATTCATGATTCATGATTCATGATTCGATTCATGAATCATGATTGAAGTCATCATTCAATTTATGATTCAATTCATGATTCCTGATTCCTGATTCATGATTCATTATTCATGATTCAATTCATGATTCATAATTCATGATTCATGATTAAATTCATGATTCATAATTCATGATTCATGATTCAATTCATGATTCATGATTCAATTCATGATTCATGATACAATTCCTGATTCAATTCCTGATTCAATTTATGATTCATGATTCAATTCATGATTCATGATTCAATTCATGATTCATGATTTATGATTCATGATTCAATTCATGATTCCTAATTCATGATTCATGATTCAATTCATGATTCATGAATTATGATTCATGATTCACTTTATGATTCATGATTCATGATTCAATTCATGATTCATGATTCAATTTATGATTCATGATTCATGATTCAATTCATGATTCAATTCATGATTCATGATTCATGGTTCAATTCATGATTCATGATTCAATTCATGATTTATGATTCATGATTCATGATTCATGATTCATGATTCAATTCATGATTCATGATTCAATTCATAATTCATAATTCATGATTTAATTCATGATTCGATTCATGATTCATGATTCGATTCATCATTCATGATTTAATTCAATTCATGATCCATGATTCAATTAATGATTCATGATTCATGATTCAATTCATGATTTAAATTATGATTCATGATTCATGATTCAATTCATGATTTATGATTCATGATTCATGATTCAATTCATGATTCATGATTTGATTCATGATTCATGATTCAATTCATTATTAAATTCATGATTCATGATTCAATTCATGATTTATGATTCATGATTCATGATTCAATTCATGATTCATGATTTGATTCATGATTCAATTCATGATTCATGATTCATGATTCATGATTCGATTCATGATTCATGATTGAAGTCATCATTCAATTTATGATTCAATTCATGATTCCTGATTCCTGATTCATGATTCATGATTTATGATTCAATTCATGATTCATAATTCATGATTCATGATTAAATTCATGATTCATAATTCATGATTCATGATTCAATTCATGATTCATGATTCAATTCATGATTCATGATACAATTCCTGATTCAATTTATGATTCATGATTCAATTCATGATTCATGATTCAATTCATGATTCATGATTCATGATTCATGATTCAATTCATGATTCATGATTCATTATTCAATTCATGATTCATGATTCAATTCATGATTCATGATTCATGATTCATAATTCATGATTCATGATTCATGATTCAATTCATGATTCATGATTCATGATTCATGATTCAATTCATGATTCAATTCATGATTCATGATTCAATTCATGATTCATGATTCAATTCATGATTAAATTCATGATTCATGATTCATGATTCATGATTCATGATTTATGATTCAATTCATGATTCATGATTCAATTCATGATTCAATTCATGATTCATGATTCATGATTTAATTCATGATTCATAATTCATGATTCATGATTCAATTCATGATTCATGAATTATGATTCATGATTCACTTTATGATTCATGATTCATGATTCAATTCATGATTCATGATTCAATTTATGATTCATGATTCATGATTCAATTCATGATTCAATTCATGATTCATGATTCATGGTTCAATTCATGATTCATAATTCATGATTCATGATTCAATTCATGATTTATGATTCATGATTCATGATTCATGATTCATGATTCAATTCATGATTCATGATTAAATTCATAATTCATAATTCATGATTTAATTCATGATTCGATTCATGATTTAATTCATTATTCGATTCATGATTCATGATTCGATTCATCATTCATGATTCAATTCATGATCCATGATTTAATTAATGATTCATGATTCATGATTCAATTCATGATTTAAATTATGATTCATGATTCATGATTCAATTCATGATTCATAATTCATGATTCATGATTCAATTCATGATTTATGATTCATGATTCAATTCATGATTCATGATTTGATTCATGATTCATGATTCAATTCATGATTAAATTCATGATTCATGATTCAATTCATGATTTATGATTCATGATTCATGATTCAATTCATGATTCATGATTTGATTCATGATTCAATTCATGATTCATGATTCATGATTCATGATTCATGATTCGATTCATGATTCATGATTGAAGTCATCATTCAATTTATGATTCAATTCATGATTCCTGATTCCTGATTCATGATTCATGATTCATGATTCAATTCATGATTAAATTCATGATTCATAATTCATGATTCATGATTCAATTCATGATTCATGATTCAATTCATGATTCATGATACAATTCCTGATTCAATTCCTAATTCAATTTATGATTCATGATTCAATTCATGATTCATGATTCAATTCATGATTCATGATTCATTATTCAATTCATGATTCAATTCATGATTCATGATTCAATTCATGATTCATGATACAATTCCTGATTCAATTCCTGATTCAATTTATGATTCATGATTCAATTCATGATTCATGATTCAATTCATGATTCATGATTCATTATTCAATTCATGATTCAATTCATGATTCATGATTCAATTCATGATTCATGATTCATGATTCATAATTCATGATTCATAATTCATGATTCAATTCATGATTCATGATTCAATTCATAATTCATAATTCATGATTTAATTCATGATTCGATTCATGATTTAATTCATTATTCGATTCATGATTCATGATTCGATTCATCATTCATGATTCAATTCATGATCCATGATTCAATTAATGATTCATGATTCATGATTCAATTCATAATTCAAAATTCATGATTTAATTCATGAATCGATTCATGATTTAATTCATTATTCGATTCATGATTCATGATTCGATTCATCATTCATGATTCAATTCATGATCCATGATTCAATTAATGATTCATGATTCAATTCATGATTTAAATTATGATTCATGATTCATGATTCAATTCATGATTCATAATTCATGATTCATGATTCAATTTATGATTTATGATTCATGATTCATGATTCAATTCATGATTCATGATTTGATTCATGATTCATGATTAAATTCATGATTAAATTCATGATTCATGATTCAATTCATGATTTATGATTCATGATTCAATTCATGATTCATGATTTGATTCATGATTCATGATTCAATTCATGATTAAATTCATGATTCATGATTCATGATTCATGATTCATGATTTAATTCATGATTCATGATTCATGATTCATGATTCAATTCATGATTCATGATTTATGATTCATGATTCAATTCATGATTCCTAATTCATGATTCATGATTCAATTCATGATTCATGATTCATGATTCATGATTCACTTCATGATTCATGATTCAATTCATGATTCATGATTCATGATTCAATTTATGATTCATGAATCATTATTCAATTCATGATTCAATTCATGATTCATGATTCATGGTTCAATTCATGATTCATAATTCATGATTCATGATTCAATTCATGATTTATGATTCATGATTCATGATTCATGATTCAATTCATGATTCATGATTCAATTCATGATTCATAATTCATGATTTAATTCATGATTCGATTCATGATTTAATTCATTATTCGATTCATGATTCATTATTCGTTTCATCATTCATGATTCAATTCATGATCCATGATTCAATTAATGATTCATGATTCATGATTCAATTCATGATTTAAATTATGATTCATGATTCATGATTCAATTCATGATTCATAATTCATGATTCATGATGCAATTCATGATTTATGATTTATGATTCATGATTCAATTCATGATTCATGATTTGATTCATGATTTTTAATTCATGATTCATGATTCGATTCATGATTCATGATTCATGATTCAATTCATGATTCATGATTCATGATTCATGATTCAATTCATGATTCATGATTCGATTCATGATTCAATTCATGATTCTTGATTCATGATTGAATTCATAATTCATGAGTCGATTCATGATTCAATTTATGATTCAATTCATGATTTATGATTCATGATTCATGATTTGATTCATGATTCTTGATTCGATTCATGATTCATGATTCATGATTCAATTCATGATTCATGATTCATGATTCAATTCATGATTCATGATTCAATTCATGATTCATGAGTCGATTCATGATTCAATTTATGATTCAATTCATGATTTATGATTCATGATTCATGATTTGATTCATGATTCTTGATTCATGATTCGATTCATGATTCATGATTCAATTCATGATTCATGATTCAATTCATGATTCATGAGTCGATTCATGATTCAATTTATGATTCAATTCATGATTTATGATTCATGATTTATGATTTGATTCATGATTCTTGATTCATGATTCGATTCATGATTCATGATTCAATTCATGATTCATGATTCATGATTCATGATTCAATTCATGATTCATGATTCATGATTCAATTCATGATTCATGATTCAATTCATGATTAAATTCATGATTCATGATTCAATTCATGATTCATGATTTAATTCCTCATTCATGATTTATGATTCATGATTCAATTCATGATTCCTAATTCATGATTCATGATTCATGATTCATGATTCACTTCATGATTCATGATTTAATTCATGATTCATGATTTATGATTCAATTTATGATTCATGATTCATGATTCAATTCATGATTCAATTCATGATTCATGATTCATGGTTCAATTCATGATTCATAATTCATGATTCATGATTCAATTCATGATTCATGATTCATGATTCATGATTCATGATTCAATTCATGATTCATGATTCAATTCATGATTCATGATTCATGATTCAATTCATGATTCATGATTCAATTCATGATTCAATTCATGATTCATGATTCATGATTCATGATTCATGATTCATGATTCATGATTTATGATTCAATTCATGATTCATGATTTAATTCATGATTCAATTCATGATTCATGATTCATGATTCATGATTCATGATTCATGATTTAATTCATGATTCATAATTCATGATTCATGATTCAATTCATGATTCATGATTCATGATTCATGATTCAATTCATGATTCATGATTCAATTCATGATTTAATTCATGATTCATGATTCATGATTCATGATTCATGATTCATGATTCAATTCATGATTCATGATTCATGATTCAATTTATGATTCATGATTCATGATTCAATTCATGATTCAATTCATGATTCATGATTCATGGTTCAATTCATGATTCATAATTCATGATTCATGATTCAATTCATGATTCATGATTCAATTCATGATTCATGATTCAATTCATGATTCATAATTCATGATTTAATTCATGATTCGATTCATGATTTAATTCATTATTCGATTCATGATTCATGATTCGATTCATGATTCATGATTCAATACATGATCCATGATTCAATAAATGATTCATGATTCATGATTCAATTTATGATTTAAATTATGATTCATGATTCATGATTCAATTCATGATTCATAATTCATGATTCATGATTCAATTCATGATTTATGATTCATGATTCATGATTCAATTCATGATTCATGATTTGATTCAAGATTCTTAATTCATGATTCATAATTAGATTCATGATTCATGATTCATGATTCAATTCATGATTCATGATTCGATTCATGATTTGATTCATGATTCTTGATTCATGATTTGATTCATGATTCTTGATTCATGATTCGATTCATGATTCATGATTCATGATTCAATTCATTATTCATGATTCATGATTCAATTCATGATTCATAATTCATTATTCATGATTCAATTCATGATTCATGATTCGATTCATCATTCATGATTTATTTCATGATTCAATTCATGATTCATGATTCATGATTCATGATTCATGATTCGATTCATGATTCGTGATTGAAGTCATCATTCAATTTATGATTCAATTCCTGATTCCTGATTCCTGATTCATGATTCATGATTCAATTCATGATTCATTATTCATGATTCATGATTTAATTCATGATTCATAATTCATGATTCATGATTCAATTCATGATTCATGATTCAATTCATGATTCATGATACAATTCCTGATTCAATTCCTGATTTAATTTATGATTCATGATTCAATTCATGATTCATGATTCAATTCATGATTCATGATTCATGATTCATGATTCAATTCATGATTCATGATTCATTATTCAATTCATGATTCAATTCATGATTCAATTCATGATTCAATTCATGATTTATGATTCATGATTCATGATTTGATTCATGATTCTTGATTCATGATTCGATTCATGATTCATGATTCAATTCATGATTCATGATTCATGATTCATGATTCGATTCATGATTCATGATTCAATTCATGATTCATGATTCATGATTCAATTCATGATTCAATTCATGATTCATGATTCATGATTCAATTCATGATTCATGATTCATTTTTCAATTCATGATTCATGATTCATGATTCATGATTCATGATTTAATTTATGATTCATGATTCATGATTTAATTTATGATTCATGATTCATGATTAATGATTCAATTCATGATTCAATTCATGATTTATGATTCATGATTCATGATTCAATTCATGATTCATAATTCATGATTCATGATTCAATTCATGATTTATAATTCATTATTCATGATTCAATTCATGATTCATGATTCAATTCATGCATCATGATTCATGATTCATGATTCAATTCATGATTCATGATTCAATTCATGATTCATGATTCAATTCATGATTCAATTCCTGATTCAATTCATGATTCAATTCATGATTCATTATTCATGATTCACTTCATGAATCATGATTCATGATTCAATTCATGATTCAATTCATGATTCAATTCATGATTCATGATTCAATTCATGATTCAATTCATTATTCATGATTCGATTCATGATTCATGATTCATGATTCAAGTCATCATTCAATTTATTATTCAATTCATGATTCCTGATTCCTGATTCATGATTCATGATTCATGATTCAATTCATGATTCATAATTCATGATTCATGATTCAATTCATGATTCATGATTCATGATTCAATTCATGATTCATGATTCAATTCATGATTCATAATTCATGATTTAATTCATGATTCGATTCATGATTTAATTCATTATTCGATTCATGATTCATGATTCAAATCATGATTCATGATTCAATACATGATCCATGATTCAATAAATGATTCATGATTCATGATTCAATTTATGATTTAAATTATGATTCATGATTCATGATTCAATTCATGATTCATAATTCATGATTCATGATTCAATTCATGATTTATGATTCATGATTCATGATTCAATTCATGATTCATGATTTGATTCATGATTCTTAATTCATGATTCATGATTCGATTCATGATTCATGATTCAATTCATGATTCATGATTCATGATTCAATTTATGATTCATGATTTGATTCATGATTCAATTCATGATTCATGATTGAATTCATAATTCATGAGTCGATTCATGATTCAATTCATGATTCAATTCATGATTTATGATTCATGATTCATGATTTGATTCATGATTCTTGATTCATGATTCAATTCATGATTCATGATTCATGATTTAATTCATGATTCATGATTCATGATTCATGATTCAATTCATGATTCATGATTCATGATTCGATTCATGATTCATTATTCAATTCATGATTCATGATTCATGATTCAATTCATGATTCAATTCATGATTCATGATTCATGATTCAATTCATGATTCATGATTCATTTTTCAATTCATGATTCATGATTCATGAATCATGATGTCACTCACCGGACCGTGAGTGCTTCTTCCCGGACATTTAGGAACCGTGGCCGTCCTCCATCCTGAGGGTCTGCGCATGCGCAGCCCTTTCCTATACTTCAGTGTATGTCCCTTTAACTCAATTGGCAGATCAGGCAACACTCCCTATATTAAGCACCTGTGGTCAACACCACGTTGCCTGATCTTGGAGTCTCATTCCCCATGAGTCTCTGAAGGTGTTCCTGTGTTTCCTCGTGTATTTAGCGCTGCTGATTCCTGTGGTTTCCAAACCACTTCTACCTCTGTGGTTTCCAAACCACTTCTACTACTGTGGTTCCCATACCACTTCTACCATCAACTGTATCATCGTGACTGTTTGCTGATTCCTATCCGCTGCCTCCGTGCACTACAGTCTTCTAAACCACTTCAACGCTATTATATATCATTGACTGTTTGCTGATTCCTATCCGCTGCCTCTGTGCACTACAGTCTTCTAAACCACTGCAACGCTATTATATATCATTGACTGTTTGCTGATTCCTATCCGCTGCCTCCGTGCACTACAGCCTTTTCTCCACATCCACTCACCTGTTCATCATCAAGTCTGTGAGCTGATTCCTATCCGCTGCCTCCGTGCACTACAGTCTCCAGCTTGCAACTCGCCTGTGTTCATCATCGTGACTGTTAGCTGATTCCTATCCGCTGCCTCCGTGCACTACAGTCTCCAGCTTGCAACTCGCCTGTGTTCATCATCGTGACTGTTAGCTGATTCCTATCCGCTGCCCCTGTGCACTGCAGTCTCATCTCATCTCTCCTGTGTTTCCTCGAGACTGCTGCTATCATTGCCATCCGCTACTCTCCGTTATCAACAGCTCCTGGTCTACTCTGCTCTCCCGTGTTCCATCGCTATTGGTACCTGTTGGTTGCTACTGGTTACCTCCGTGTGCCCGCAGAGTCCTGCTGCTGCTGTCAGCGCTATCGTCCATCTGCTGCTGATCCGCTCTCCACGCCTTCACGTGTCCCGCTGGTCTCTACCCTCCTGTCAGCATTGGATTTGTATCTCATCAGCTACTCCTCTGCTGGATCATCTCCATTCTCCTGGGTCCTCCATGAGTCCAGTTCCACGTGTTACCGATTCCTGTGGATTCGTGTCCCTGTTGGTCTACTCACCTGTGCGCTGCACCTACTAGACCCCTGCCTCATCCATCCAGGGACTTCTCATCCAGCCGGCCTCCTGCCGCTCAGGTATCGCTGCACTCCTATCTGACTGCCTGCTTCTGAACCACGGTATGCATACTTCTCATTGACTGTGCTGGTGTCTTGCATATCTTGCTGGACTGTATTGGTTCTCCTCTGGAGTCTGCTATCCGCTGAGTCTATTGCCATCATTGACTGTGTTATCTTGTGCTGGATTACTTCAAGAGACTTTCTATATTTGCAGACCTGTTCAGTCATTTATATATATTGTGCATATTGCTGTGGATCGTGTTTAAGGTGCCCGTGTATATCCTGTGTTGCTGTCTCTCCCCGTGCACCTCCTCACATATATATTCAGTGGTACAACTTGCTGATGACAGACCACTGATCCCTGTTTCCTGTATCACCTGTTCCAGTATCCTCTCACATAGCAGTGGTACAACTTGCTACCGCAGACCACCGACTACCCGGATACCTCCACTTGGATTCCATTCCTTCACTCAGACAGCGGTACAACTTGCTATCCGCAGACCGCTGACTCTCATCACCTCCTCGTTTCTGTTGGACATTCCTCCTCACTATAGCAGTGGTACAACTTGCTATCGCAGACCACTGACTACCTTCACGTGCCCTTGTCCATACAGTTCCTCGTGTATTATTACCTCCATATTACCAGAACGGCTAGTCATAGACTTCCCTGAGCATCTCATCATCTACCATTTCCTGTTCCGTGATCACCCTGCTACCAGAGTACCCTATTACCATCTACATTGCTCTGGTAAGCTTACCACCTGGTGATCCCTGGGTAAAGACTCCTAGTGCCCGTGACACATGATTCATGATTAATGATTCAATTCATGATTCAATTCATGATTCATGATTCAATTCATGATTCAATTCCTGATTCAATTCCTGATTCAATTCATGATTCATTATTCATGATTCACTTCATGAATCATGATTCATGATTCAATTCATGATTCAATTCATGATTCAATTCATGATTCATTATTCAATTCGTGATTCAATTCATTATTCATGATTCGATTCATGATTCATGATTCATGATTCAAGTCATCATTCAATTTATTATTCAATTCATGATTCATGATTCATGATTCATGATTCAATTCATGATTCAATTCATGATTCATGATTCAATTCATGATTAAATTCATGATTCATGATTCATGATTCATGATTTATGATTCAATTCATGATTCATGATTCAATTCATGATTCAATTCATGATTCATGATTCATGATTTAATTCATGATTCATAATTCATGATTCATGATTCAATTCATGATTCATGATTCATGATTCAATTCATGATTCAATTCATGATTCATGATTCAATTCATGATTAAATTCATAATTCATGATTCATGATTCATGATTTAATTCATGATTCATGATTCATGATTCATGATTCAATTCATGATTCATGATTCAATTCATGATTCATGATTTATGATTCATGATTCAATTCATGATTCCTAATTCATGATTCATGATTCAATTCATGATTCATGAATTATGATTCATGATTCATGAATTATGATTCATGATTCACTTTATGATTCATGATTCATGATTCAATTCATGATTCATGATTCAATTTATGATTTATGATTCATGATTCAATTCATGATTCAATTCATGATTCATGATTCATGGTTCAATTCATGATTCATAATTCATGATTCATGATTCAATTCATGATTTATGATTCATGATTCATGATTCATGATTCAATTCATGATTCATGATTCAATTCATAATTCATAATTCATGATTTAATTCATGATTCGATTCATGATTTAATTCATTATTTGATTCATGATTCATGATTCGATTCATCATTCATGATTCAATTCATGATCCATGATTCAATTAATGATTCATGATTCATGATTCAATTCATGATTTAAATTATGATTCATGATTCATGATTCAATTCATGACTCATAATTAATGATTCATGTTTCAATTCATGATTTATGATTCATGATTCAATTCATGATTCATGATTTGATTCATGATTCATGATTCAATTCATGATTAAATTCATGATTCATGATTCAATTCATGATTTATGATTCATGATTCATGATTCAATTCATGATTCATGATTTGATTCATGATTCAATTCATGATTCATGATTCATGATTCATGATTCGATTCATGATTCCTGATTCCTGATTCATGATTCATGATTCATGATTTAATTCATGATTCGATTCATGATTTAATTCATTATTCGATTCATGATTCATGATTAGATTCATCATTCATGATTCAATTCATGATCCATGATTCAATTAATGATTCATGATTCATGATTCAATTCATAATTCATAATTCATGATTTAATTCATGATTCGATTCATGATTTAATTCATTATTCGATTCATGATTCATGATTCGATTCATCATTCATGATTCAATTCATGATTTAAATTATGATTCATGATTCATGATTCAATTCATGATTCATAATTCATGATTCATGATTCAATTCATGATTTATGATTCATGATTCATGATTCAATTCATGATTCATGATTTGATTCATGATTCATGATTCAATTCATGATTAAATTCATGATTCATGATTCAAATCATGATTTATGATTCATGATTCATGATTCAATTCATGATTCATGATTTGATTCATGATTCATGATTCAATTCATGATTAAATTCATGATTCATGATTCAAATCATGATTTATGATTCATGATTCATGATTCAATTCATGATTCATGATTTGATTCATGATTCATGATTCAATTCATGATTAAATTCATGATTCATGATTCATGATTCATAATTCAAAATTCATGATTTAATTCATGATTCATGATTCATGATTCATGATTCAATTCATGATTCATGATTTATGATTCATGATTCAATTCATGATTCCTAATTCATGATTCATGATTCAATTCATGATTCATGATTCATGATTCATGATTCACTTCATGATTCATGATTCAATTCATGATTCATGATTCATGATTCAATTTATGATTCATGATTCATTATTCAATTCATGATTCAATTCATGATTCATGATTCATGGTTCAATTCATGATTCATAATTCATGATTCATGATTCAATTCATGATTTATGATTCATGATTCATGATTCATGATTCAATTCATGATTCATGATTCAATTCATGATTCATAATTCATGATTTTATTCATGATTCGATTCATGATTTAATTCATTATTCGATTCATGATTCATTATTCGATTCATCATTCATGATTCAATTCATGATCCATGATTCAATTAATGATTCATGATTCATGATTCAATTCATGATTTAAATTATGATTCATGATTCATGATTCAATTCATGATTCATAATTCATGATTCATGATTCAATTCATGATTTATGATTTATGATTCATGATTCAATTCATGATTCATGATTTGATTCATGATTCTTAATTCATGATTCATGATTCGATTCATGATTCGATTCATGATTCATGATTCATGATTCAATTCATGATTCATGATTCATGATTCATGATTCAATTCATGATTCATGATTCGATTCATGATTCAATTCATGATTCTTGATTCATGATTGAATTCATAATTCATGAGTCGATTCATGATTCAATTTATGATTCAATTCATGATTTATGATTCATGATTCATGATTCGATTCATGATTCTTGATTCATGATTCGATTCATGATTCATGATTCATGATTCAATTCATGATTTATGATTCATGATTCATGATTCAATTCATGATTCATGATTCATGATTCAATTCATGATTCATGATTCATGATTCAATTCATGATTCATGAGTCGATTCATGATTCAATTTATGATTCAATTCATGTTTTATGATTCATGATTCATGATTTGATTCATGATTCTTGATTCATGATTCGATTCATGATTCATGATTCAATTCATGATTCATGATTCATGATTCATGATTCAATTCATGATTCATGATTCATGATTCAATTCATGATTCATGATTCAATTCATGATTAAATTCATGATTCATGATTCATGATTCATGATTCATGATTGAATTCATGATTCATGATTTAATTCCTCATTCATGATTTATAATTCATGATTCAATTCATGATTCCTAATTCATGATTCATGATTCATGATTCATGATTCACTTCATGATTCATGATTCATGATTTAATTCATGATTCATGATTTATGATTCAATTCATGATTCAATTCATGATTCATGATTCATGGTTCAATTCATGATTCATAATTCATGATTCATGATTCAATTCATGATTCATGATTCATGATTCATGATTCAATTCATGATTCATGATTCAATTCATGATTCATGATTCATGATTCAATTCATGATTCATGATTCAATTCATGATTTAATTCATGATTCATAATTCATGATTCATGATTCAATTCATGATTCATGATTCATGATTCATGATTCATGATTCAATTCATGATTCATGATTCAATTCATGATTTAATTCATGATTCATGATTCATGATTCATGATTCAATTCATGATTCATGATTCAATTCATGATTCATGATTTATGATTCATGATTCAATTCATGATTCCTAATTCATGATTCATGATTCAATTCATGATTCATGAATCATGATTCATGATTCACTTCATGATTCATGATTCAATTCATGATTCAATTCATGATTCATGATTCATGGTTCAATTCATGATTCATAATTCATGATTCATGATTCAATTCATGATTTATGATTCATGATTCATGATTCATGATTCAATTCATGATTCATGATTCAATTCATGATTCATAATTCATGATTTAATTCATGATTCGATTCATGATTTAATTCATTATTCGATTCATGATTCATTATTCGATTCATCATTCATGATTCAATTCATGATTCATGATTCAATTAATGATTCATGATTCATGATTCAATTCATGATTCATAATTCATGATTCATGATTCAAATCATGATTTATGATTTATGATTCATGATTCAATTCATGATTCATAATTCATGATTCATGATTCAAATCATGATTTATGATTTATGATTCATGATTCAATTCATGATTCATGATTTGATTCATGATTCTTAATTCATGATTCATGATTCGATTCATGATTCATGATTCATGATTCAATTCATGATTCATGATTCATGATTCATGATTCAATTCATGATTCATGATTCGATTCATGATTCAATTCATGATTCTTGATTCATGATTGAATTCATAATTCATGAGTCGATTCATGATTCAATTTATGATTCAATTCATGATTTATGATTCATGATTCATGATTTGATTCATGATTCATGATTCAATTCATGATTCATGATTCATGATTCAATTCATGATTCATGAGTCGATTCATGATTCAATTTATGATTCAATTCATGATTTATGATTCATGATTCATGATTTGATTCATGATTCTTGATTCATGATTCGATTCATGATTCATGATTCAATTCATGATTCATGATTCATGATTCATGATTCAATTCATGATTCATGATTCATGATTCAATTCATGATTCATGATTCAATTCATGATTAAATTCATGATTCATGATTCAATTCATGATTCATGATTTAATTCCTCATTCATGATTTATGATTCATGATTCAATTCATGATTCCTAATTCATGATTCATGATTCACTTCATGATTCATGATTCATGATTTAATTCATGATTCATGATTCACTTCATGATTCATGATTCATGATTTAATTCATGATTCATGATTTATGATTCAATTTATGATTCATGATTCATGATTCAATTCATGATTCAATTCATGATTCATGATTCATGGTTCAATTCATGATTCATAATTCATGATTCATGATTCAATTCATGATTCATGATTCATGATTCATGATTCAATTCATGATTCATGATTCAATTCATGATTCATGATTCATGATTCAATTCATGATTCATGATTCAATTCATGATTTAATTCATGATTCATGATTCATGATTCATGATTTATGATTCAATTCATGATTCATGATTTAATTCATGATTCAATTCATGATTCATGATTCATGATTCATGATTCATGATTTAATTCATGATTCATAATTCATGATTCATGATTCAATTCATGATTCATGATTCATGATTCATGATTCATGATTCAATTCAAGATTCATGATTCAATTCATGATTTAATTCATGATTCAATTCATGATTCATGATTGAATTCATGATTCATGATTTATGATTCATGATTCAAATCATGATTCCTAATTCATGATTCATGATTCAATTCATGATTCATGATTCATGATTCATGATTCACTTCATGATTCATGATTCATGATTCAATTCATGATTCATGATTCAATTTATGATTCATGATTCAATTCATGATTCAATTCATGATTCATGGTTCAATTCATGATTCATAATTCATGATTCATGATTCAATTCATGATTCATGATTCATGATTCAATTCATGATTCATGATTCAATTCATGATTCATAATTCATGATTTAATTCATGATTCGATTCATGATTTAATTCATTATTCGATTCATGATTCATGATTCGATTCATGATTCATGATTCAATACATGATCCATGATTCAATAAATGATTCATGATTCATGATTCAATTTATGATTTAAATTATGATTCATGATTCATGATTCAATTCATGATTCATAATTCATGATTCATGATTCAATTCATGATTTATAATTCATGATTCATGATTTGATTCATGATTCTTGATTCATGATTCAATTCATGATTCATGATTCATGATTCAATTCATGATTCATGATTCATGATTCATGATTCAATTCATGATTCATGATTCATGATTCGATTCATGATTCAATTCATGATTCATGATTCAATTCATGATTCAATTCATGATTCATGATTCATGATTCAATTCATGATTCATGATTCATTTTTCAATTCATGATTCATGATTCATGATTCATGATTCATGATTTAATTTATGATTCATGATTCATGATTCATGATTCAATTCATGATTCAATTCATGATTTATGATTCATGATTCAATTCATGATTCATAATTCATGATTCATGATTCAATTCATGATTTATAATTCATTATTCATGATTCAATTCATGATTCATGATTCAATTCATGCATCATGATTCATGATTCATGATTCAATTCATGCATCATGATTCATGATTCATGATTCAATTCATGATTCATGATTCAATTCATGATTCAATTCATGATTCATGATTCAATTCATGATTCAGTTCCTGATTCAAATTATGATTCAATTCATGATTCATTATTCATGATTCACTTCATGAATCATGATTCATGATTCAATTCATGATTAAATTCATGATTCAATTCATGATTCATGATTCAATTCATGATTCAATTCATGATTCAATTCATTATTCATGATTCAATTCATGATTCATTTCCTGATTCAATTCATGATTCAATTCATGATTCATTATTCATGATTCACTTCATGAATCATGATTCATGATTCAATTCATGATTCAATTCATGATTCAATTCATGATTCAATTCATGATTCAATTCATGATTCATGATTCAATTCATGATTCAATTCATTATTCATGATTCGATTCATGATTCATGATTCATGATTCAAGTCATCATTCAATTTATTATTCAATTCATGATTCCTGATTCCTGATTCATGATTCAATTCATGATTCATAATTCATGATTCATGATTCAATTCATGATTCATTATTCATGAATTATGATTCAATTCATGATTCATGATTCAATTCATGATTCATAATTCAATTCCTGATTCAATTCCTGATTCAATTCATGATTCATGATTCAATTCATGATTCATGATTCATGATTCAATTCATGATTCATGATTCATGATTTAATTTATGATTCATGATTCATGATTCATGATTCAATTCATGATTCAATTCATGATTTATGATTCATGATTCATGATTCAATTCATGATTCATAATTCATGATTCATGATTCAATTCATGATTCATAATTCATTATTCATGATTCGATTCATGATTCAATTCATGCATCATGATTCATGATTCATGATTCAATTCATGATTCATGATTCAATTCATGATTCAATTTCTGATTCAATTCATGATTCAATTCATGATTCATTATTCATGATTCAATTCATGAATCATGATTCATGATTCAATTCATGATTCAATTCATGATTCAATTCATGATTCAATTCATGATTCAATTCATGATTCATGATTCAATTCATGATTCAATTCATTATTCATGATTCGATTCATGATTCATGATTTATTTCATAATTCAATTCATGATTCATGATTCATGATTCGATTCATGATTCATGATTCAAGTCATCATTCAATTTATGATTCAATTCATGATTCATGATTCATGATTCATGATTCATGATTCAAGTCATCATTCAATTTATGATTCAATTCATGATTCATGATTCATGATTCATGATTCATGATTCAATTCATGATTCATAATTCATGATTCATGATTCAATTCATGATTCATGATTTATGATTCATGATTCAATTCATGATTCCTAATTCATGATTCATGATTCAATTCATGATTCATGATTCATGATTTATTTCATGATTCAATTCATGATTCATGATTCATGATTCGATTCATGATTAATGATTCATGATTCAAGTCATCATTCAATTTATGATTCAATTCATGATTCCTGATTCATGATTCATGATTCATGATTCAATTCATGATTCATAATTCATGATTCATGATTCACTTCATGATTCATGATTCATGATTCAATTCATGATTCATGATTCATGATTCAATTTATGATTCATGATTCATGATTCAATTCATGATTCAATTCAATATTTCATGATTCATGGTTCAATTCATGATTCATAAATCATGATTCATGATTCAATTCATGATTTATGATTCATGATTCATGATTCATGATTCAATTCATGATTCATGATTCAATTCATGATTTATAATTCATGATTTAATTCATGATTCGATTCATGATTTAATTCATTATTCGATTCATGATTCATGATTCGATTCATCATTCATGATTCAATTCATGATCCATGATTCAATTAATGATTCATGATTCATGATTCAATTCATGATTTAAATTATGATTCATGATTCATAATTCAATTCATGATTCATGATTCAATTCATGATTTATGATTCATGATTCATGATTCAATTCATGATTCATGATTCAATTCATGATTAAATTCATGATTCATGATTTGATTCATGATTCATGATTCATGATTCATGATTTAATTCATGATTTATGATTCATGATTCATGATTAAATTCATGATTCATGATTCAATTCATGATTAAATTCATGATTCATGATTCATGATTCATGATTCATGATTCAATGCATGATTCCTAATTCATGATTCATGATTCATGATTCATGATTCATGATTCAATTCATGATTTATGATTCATGATTCATGATTAAATTCATGATTCATGATTCAATTCATGATTAAATTCATGATTCATGATTCATGATTCATGATTCATGATTCATGATTCATGATTTAATTCATGATTCATGATTCATGATTCATGATTCAATTCATGATTCATGATTCAATTCATGATTCATGATTTATGATTCATGATTCAATTCATGATTCCTAATTCATGATTCATGATTCAATTCATGATTCATGATTCATGATTCATGATTCACTTCATGATTCATGATTCATGATTCAATTCATGATTCAATTCATGATTCATGATTCATGGTTCAATTCATGATTCATAATTCATGATTCAATTCATGATTTATGATTCATGATTCATGATTCAATTCATGATTCATGATTCAATTCATGATACATAATTCATGATTTAATTCATGATTCGATTCATGATTCCTAATTCATGATTCAATTCATGATTCATGATTCATGATTCATGATTCACTTCATGATTCATGATTCATGATTCAATTCATGATTCATAATTCATGATTCATGATTCATGATTCATGATTCAATTCATGAATCAATTCATGATTCATGATTCATGACTCAATTCATGATTTAAATTATGATTCATGATTCATGATTCAATTCATGATTCATAATTCATGATTCATGATTCAATTCATGATTTATGATTCATGATTTGATTCATGATTCTTAATTCATGATTCATGATTCTTAATTCATGATTCATGATTCGATTCATGATTCATGATTCATAATTCAATTCATGATTCATGATTCATGATTCAATTCATGATTCATGATTCATGATTGAATTCATAATTCATGAGTCGATTCATGATTCAATTTATGATTCAATTCATGATTTATGATTCATGATTCATGATTTAATTCATGATTCTTGATTCATGATTCGATTCATGATTCATGATTCATGATTCAATTCATGATTCATGATTCAATTCATGATTCATGATTCATGATTCAATTCATGATTCATGATTCAATTCATGATTAAATTCATGATTCATGATTCATGATTCATGATTCATGATTTAATTCATGATTCATGATTCATGATTCAATTCATGATTCCTAATTCATGATTCATGATTCAATTCATGATTCATGATTCATGATTTATGATTCAATTCATGATTCATGATTTAATTCATGATTCAGTTCATGATTCATGATTCATGATTCATGATTTAATTCATGATTCATAATTCATGATTCATGATTCAATTCATGATTCATGATTCATGATTCATGATTAATGATTCAATTCATTATTCATGATTCAATTCATGATTCATGATTTTTGATTCATGATTCAATTCATGATTCCTAATTCATGATTCATGATTCAATTCATGATTCATGATTCATGATTCACTTCATGATTCATGATTCATGATTTAATTCATGATTCATGATTCATGATTCAATTTATGATTCATGATTCATGATTCAATTCATGATTCAATTCATGATTCATGATTCATGGTTCAATTCATGATTCATAATTCATGATTCATAATTCATGATTCATGATTCAATTCATGATTCATGATTCAATTCATGATTCATAATTCATGATTTAATTCATGATTTGATTCATGATTTTTTTCATTATTCGATTCATGATTCATGATTCGATTCATGATTCATGATTCAATACATGATCCATGATTCAATTAATGATTCATGATTCATGATTCAATTTATGATTTAAATTATGATTCATGATTCATGATTCAATTCATGATTCATAATTCATGATTCATGATTCAATTCATGATTTATGATTCATGATTCATGATTCAATTCATGATTCATGAATTGATTCATGATTCTTAATTCATGATTCATGATTCGATTCATGATTCAATTCATGATTCATGATTGAATTCATAATTCATGAGTCGATTCATGATTCAATTAATGATTAAATTCATTTTTATGATTCATGATTCATGATTTGATTCATGATTCTTGATTCATGATTCGATTCATGATTCATGATTCATGATTCAATTCATGATTCATGATTCAATTCATGATTCATGATTCATGATTTGATTCATGATTCATGATTCAATTCATGATTCATGATTCATGATTCAATTCATGATTCATGATTCATGATTCAATTCATGATTCAATTCATGATTCATGATTCATGATTCATGATTCAATTCATGATTCATGATTCATGATTTGATTCATGATTCATGATTCATGATTCATGATTCATGATTTAATTTATGATTCATGATTCATGATTCATGATTCAATTCATGATTCATAATTCATGATTCATGATTCAATTCATGATTAATAATTCATTATTCATGATTCAATTCATGATTCATGATTCAATTCATGCATCATGATTCATGATTCATGATTCAATTCATGATTCATGATTCAATTCATGATTCAATTCCTTATTCAATTCATGATTCAATTCATGATTCATTATTCATGATTCAATTCATGAATCATGATTCATGATTCAATTCATGATTCAATTCATAAGTCATGATTCAATTCATGATTCAATTCATTATTCATGATTCGATTCATGATTCATGATTCATGATTCAAGTCATCATTCAATTTATGATTCAATTCATGATTCCTGATTCATGATTCAATTCATGATTCATTATTCATGAATTATGATTCAATTCATGATTCATGATTCAATTCATGATTCATGATTCAATTCCTGATTCAATTCCTGATTCAATTCCTGATTCAATTCATGATTCATGATTCAATTCATGATTCATGATTCATGATTCAATTCATGATTCATGATTCATGATTTAATTTATGATTCATGATTCATGATTCAATTCATGATTCATAATTCATGATTCATGATTCAATTCATGATTCATGATTCAATTCATGCATCATGATTCATGATTCATGATTTAATTCATGATTCATGATTCAATTCATGATTCAATTCATGATTTATGATTCATGATTCATGATTTATGATTCATGATTCATGGTTCAATTCATGATTCATAATTCATGATTCATGATTCAATTCATGATTCATAATTCATTATTCATGATTCAATTCATGATTCATGATTCAATTCATGCATCATGATTCATGATTCATGATTTAATTCATGATTCATGATTCAATTCATGATTCAATTCCTGATTCAATTCATGATTCAATTCATGATTCATTATTCATGATTCAATTCATGAATCATGATTCATGATTCAATTCATGATTCAATTCATGATTCAATTCATGATTCATGATTCAATTCATGATTCAATTCATTATTCATGATTCGATTCATGATTCGTTATTTATTTCATGATACAATTCATGATTCATGATTAATGATTCGATTCATGATTCATGATTCATGATTCAAGTCATCATTCAATTTATGATTCAATTCATGATTCCTGATTGATGATTGATGATTCATGATTCATGATTTAATTCATGGTTCGTAATTCATGATTCATGATTCAATTCATGATTCATTATTCAATTTATGATTCATAATTCATGATTCATGATTCAATTCATGATACATGATTCAATTCCTGATTCAATTCCTGATTCAATTCATGATTCATGATTCAATTCATGATTCATGATTCATGATTCAATTCATGATTCATGATTCATGATTCAATTCATGGTTCATGATTCAATTCATGATTCAATTCATGATTCATGATTCAATTTATGATTCATGATTCATGATTCAATTCATGATTCAATTCATGATTCATGATTTAATTCATGATTCATGATTCATGATTCAATTCATGATTCATGATTCATTATTCAATTTATGATTCATAA
The DNA here is from genome assembly GCA_036250195.1 of Mixophyes australis. NCBI lineage: Eukaryota > Metazoa > Chordata > Amphibia > Anura > Limnodynastidae > Mixophyes > Mixophyes australis. The sequence goes on from JAVHZZ010000030.1 coordinate 1,328,051, forward strand.
TTCATGATTCATGATTCAATTCATGAATCATGATTCAATTCATGATTTGATTCATGATTTAATTCATGATTTAAATCATGATTTAATTCATGATTTGATTCATGATTCATGATTCGATTCATGATTCATGATTCGATTCATGATTCATGATTCGATTCATGATTCATGATTCAATTCATGATCCATGATTCAATTAATGATTCATGATTCATGATTCAATTCATGATTCAATTCATGATTCATGATTTATGATTCAATTCATGATTCATAATTCATGATTCATGATTCAATTAATGATTCATAATTCATGATTCATGATTCAATTCATGATTCATAATTCATGATTCTTGATTCATGATTCTATTCATGATTCATGATTCAATTCATGATTCATGATTCAATTCATGATTCATGATTCATGATTCAATTCATGATTCATGATTCAATTCATGATTCAATTCATGATTCATGATTCAATTTATGATTCATGATTCATGATTCAATTCATGATTCAATTCATGATTCATGATTTAATTCATGATTCATGATTCATGATTCAATTCATGATTCATGATTCATGATTTATTTCATGATTCAATTCATGATTCATGATTCATGATTCGATTCATGATTAATGATTCATGATTCAAGTCATCATTCAATTTATGATTCAATTCATGATTCCTGATTCATGATTCATGATTCATGATTCAATTCATGATTCATAATTCATGATTCATGATTCACTTCATGATTCATGATTCATGATTCAATTCATGATTCATGATTCATGATTCAATTTATGATTCATGATTCATGATTCAATTCATGATTCAATTCAATATTTCATGATTCATGGTTCAATTCATGATTCATAAATCATGATTCATGATTCAATTCATGATTTATGATTCATGATTCATGATTCATGATTCAATTCATGATTCATGATTCAATTCATGATTTATAATTCATGATTTAATTCATGATTCGATTCATGATTTAATTCATTATTCGATTCATGATTCATGATTCGATTCATCATTCATGATTCAATTCATGATCCATGATTCAATTAATGATTCATGATTCATGATTCAATTCATGATTTAAATTATGATTCATGATTCATAATTCAATTCATGATTCATGATTCAATTCATGATTTATGATTCATGATTCATGATTCAATTCATGATTCATGATTCAATTCATGATTAAATTCATGATTCATGATTTGATTCATGATTCATGATTCATGATTCATGATTTAATTCATGATTTATGATTCATGATTCATGATTAAATTCATGATTCATGATTCAATTCATGATTAAATTCATGATTCATGATTCATGATTCATGATTCATGATTCAATGCATGATTCCTAATTCATGATTCATGATTCATGATTCATGATTCAATTCATGATTTATGATTCATGATTCATGATTAAATTCATGATTCATGATTCAATTCATGATTAAATTCATGATTCATGATTCATGATTCATGATTCATGATTCATGATTTAATTCATGATTCATGATTCATGATTCATGATTCAATTCATGATTCATGATTCAATTCATGATTCATGATTTATGATTCATGATTCAATTCATGATTCCTAATTCATGATTCATGATTCAATTCATGATTCATGATTCATGATTCATGATTCACTTCATGATTCATGATTCATGATTCAATTCATGATTCAATTCATGATTCATGATTCATGGTTCAATTCATGATTCATAATTCATGATTCAATTCATGATTTATGATTCATGATTCATGATTCAATTCATGATTCATGATTCAATTCATGATTCATAATTCATGATTTAATTCATGATTCGATTCATGATTCCTAATTCATGATTCAATTCATGATTCATGATTCATGATTCATGATTCACTTCATGATTCATGATTCATGATTCAATTCATGATTCATAATTCATGATTCATGATTCATGATTCATGATTCAATTCATGAATCAATTCATGATTCATGATTCATGACTCAATTCATGATTTAAATTATGATTCATGATTCATGATTCAATTCATGATTCATAATTCATGATTCATGATTCAATTCATGATTTATGATTCATGATTTGATTCATGATTCTTAATTCATGATTCATGATTCGATTCATGATTCATGATTCATGATTCGATTCATGATTCATGATTCATGATTCAATTCATGATTCATGATTCATGATTCAATTCATGATTCATGATTCATGATTCAATTCATGATTCATGATTCAATTCATGATTAAATTCATGATTCATGATTCATGATTCATGATTCATGATTCATGATTTAATTCATGATTCATGATTCATGATTCAATTCATGATTCCTAATTCATGATTCATGATTCAATTCATGATTCATGATTCATGATTTATGATTCAATTCATGATTCATGATTTAATTCATGATTCAGTTCATGATTCATGATTCATGATTCATGATTTAATTCATGATTCATAATTCATGATTCATGATTCAATTCATGATTCATGATTCATGATTCATGATTAATGATTCAATTCATTATTCATGATTCAATTCATGATTCATGATTTTTGATTCATGATTCAATTCATGATTCCTAATTCATGATTCATGATTCAATTCATGATTCATGATTCATGATTCACTTCATGATTCATGATTCATGATTTAATTCATGATTCATGATTCATGATTCAATTTATGATTCATGATTCATGATTCAATTCATGATTCAATTCATGATTCATGATTCATGTTTCAATTCATGATTCATAATTCATGATTCATAATTCATGATTCATGATTCAATTCATGATTCATGATTCAATTCATGATTCATAATTCATGATTTAATTCATGATTTGATTCATGATTTTTTTCATTATTCGATTCATGATTCATGATTCGATTCATGATTCATGATTCAATACATGATCCATGATTCAATTAATGATTCATGATTCATGATTCAATTCATGATTTATGATTCATGATTCATGATTCAATTCATGATTCATGATTTGATTCATGATTCTTAATTCATGATTCATGATTCGATTCATGATTCAATTCATGATTCATGATTGAATTCATAATTCATGAGTCGATTCATGATTCAATTAATGATTAAATTCATTTTTATGATTCATGATTCATGATTTGATTCATGATTCTTGATTCATGATTCGATTCATGATTCATGATTCATGATTCAATTCATGATTCATGATTCAATTCATGATTCATGATTCATGATTTGATTCATGATTCATGATTCAATTCATGATTCATGATTCATGATTCAATTCATGATTCATGATTCATGATTCAATTCATGATTCAATTCATGATTCATGATTCATGATTCATGATTCAATTCATGATTCATGATTCATGATTTGATTCATGATTCATGATTCATGATTCATGATTCATGATTTAATTTATGATTCATGATTCATGATTCATGATTCAATTCATGATTCATAATTCATGATTCATGATTCAATTCATGATTAATAATTCATTATTCATGATTCAATTCATGATTCATGATTCAATTCATGCATCATGATTCATGATTCATGATTCAATTCATGATTCATGATTCAATTCATGATTCAATTCCTTATTCAATTCATGATTCAATTCATGATTCATTATTCATGATTCAATTCATGAATCATGATTCATGATTCAATTCATGATTCAATTCATAATTCATGATTCAATTCATGATTCAATTCATTATTCATGATTCGATTCATGATTCATGATTCATGATTCAAGTCATCATTCAATTTATGATTCAATTCATGATTCCTGATTCATGATTCAATTCATGATTCATTATTCATGAATTATGATTCAATTCATGATTCATGATTCAATTCATGATTCATGATTCAATTCCTGATTCAATTCCTGATTCAATTCCTGATTCAATTCATGATTCATGATTCAATTCATGATTCATGATTCATGATTCAATTCATGATTCATGATTCATGATTTAATTTATGATTCATGATTCATGATTCATGATTCAATTCATGATTCATAATTCATGATTCATGATTCAATTCATGATTCATGATTCAATTCATGCATCATGATTCATGATTCATGATTTAATTCATGATTCATGATTCAATTCATGATTCAATTCATGATTTATGATTCATGATTCATGATTTATGATTCATGATTCATGATTCAATTCATGATTCATAATTCATGATTCATGATTCAATTCATGATTCATAATTCATTATTCATGATTCAATTCATGATTCATGATTCAATTCATGCATCATGATTCATGATTCATGATTTAATTCATGATTCATGATTCAATTCATGATTCAATTCCTGATTCAATTCATGATTCAATTCATGATTCATTATTCATGATTCAATTCATGAATCATGATTCATGATTCAATTCATGATTCAATTCATGATTCAATTCATGATTCATGATTCAATTCATGATTCAATTCATTATTCATGATTCGATTCATGATTCGTTATTTATTTCATGATACAATTCATGATTCATGATTAATGATTCGATTCATGATTCATGATTCATGATTCAAGTCATCATTCAATTTATGATTCAATTCATGATTCCTGATTGATGATTGATGATTCATGATTCATGATTTAATTCATGGTTCGTAATTCATGATTCATGATTCAATTCATGATTCATTATTCAATTTATGATTCATAATTCATGATTCATGATTCAATTCATGATACATGATTCAATTCCTGATTCAATTCCTGATTCAATTCATGATTCATGATTCAATTCATGATTCATGATTCATGATTCAATTCATGATTCATGATTCATGATTCAATTCATGGTTCATGATTCAATTCATGATTCAATTCATGATTCATGATTCAATTTATGATTCATGATTCATGATTCAATTCATGATTCAATTCATGATTCATGATTTAATTCATGATTCATGATTCATGATTCAATTCATGATTCATGATTCATTATTCAATTTATGATTCATAATTCATGATTCATGATTCAATTCATGAATCATGATTCAATTCATGATTTGATTCATGATTTAATTCATGATTTAAATCATGATTTAATTCATGATTTGATTCATGATTCATGATTCGATTCATGATTCATGATTCGATTCATGATTCATGATTCGATTCATGATTCATGATTCAATTCATGATCCATGATTCAATTAATGATTCATGATTCATGATTCAATTCATGATTCAATTCATGATTCATGATTTATGATTCAATTCATGATTCATAATTCATGATTCATGATTCAATTAATGATTCATAATTCATGATTCATGATTCAATTCATGATTCATAATTCATGATTCTTGATTCATGATTCTATTCATGATTCATGATTCAATTCATGATTCATGATTCAATTCATGATTCATGATTCATGATTCAATTCATGATTCATGATTCAATTCATGATTCAATTCATGATTCATGATTCAATTTATGATTCATGATTCATGATTCAATTCATGATTCAATTCATGATTCATGATTTAATTCATGATTCATGATTCATGATTCAATTCATGATTCAATTCATGATTCATGATTCATTATTCAATTTATGATTCATAATTCATGATTCATGATTCAATTCATGAATCATGATTCAATTCATAAATCATGATTTAATTCATGATTTGATTCATGATTTAATTCATGATTTGATTCATGATTTAATTCATGATTTGATTCATGATTCATGATTCGATTCATGATTCATGATTCGATTCATGATTCATGATTCAATTCATGATCCATGATTCAATTAATGATTCATGATTCATGATTCAATTCCTGATTCAATTCATGATTCATGATTCAATTCATGATTCATGATTCATGATTCAATTCATGATTCATGATTCATGATTCATGATTTAATTTATGATTCATGATTCATGATTCATGATTCAATTCATGATTCATAATTCATTATTCATGATTCAATTCATGATTCATGATTCAATTCATGCATCATGATTCATGATTCATGATTTAATTCATGATTCATGATTCAATTCATGATTCAATTCATGATTTATGATTCATGATTCATGATTCAATTCATGATTCATAATTCATGATTCATGATTCAATTCATGATTCATAATTCATTATTCATGATTCAATTCATGATTCATGATTCAATTCATGCATCATGATTCATAATTCATGATTTAATTCATGATTCATGATTCAATTCATTATTCAATTCCTGATTCAATTCATGATTCAATTCATGATTCATTATTCATGATTCAATTCATGAATCATGATTCATGATTCAATTCATGATTCATGATTCAATTCATGATTCATGATTCAATTCATGATTCAATTCATTATTCATGATTCGATTCATGATTCATGATTTATTTCATGATTCAATTCATGATTCATGATTAATGATTCGATTCATGATTCATGATTCATGATTCAAGTCATCATTCAATTTATGATTCAATTCATGATTCCTGATTCATGATTCATGATTCATGATTCATGATTTAATTCATGGTTCGTAATTCATGATTCATGATTCAATTCATGATTCATTATTCAATTTATGATTCATAATTCATGATTCATGATTCAATTCATGATTCATGATTCAATTCCTGATTCAATTCCTGATTCAATTCATGATCCATGATTCAATTCATGATTCATGATTCATGATTCAATTCATGATTCATGATTCATGATTCAATTCATGGTTCATGATTCAATTCATGATTCAATTCATGATTCATGATTCAATTTATGATTCATGATTCATGATTCAATTCATGATTCAATTCATGATTCATGATTTAATTCATGATTCATGATTCATGATTCAATTCATGATTCAATTCATGATTCATGATTCATTATTCAATTTATGATTCATAATTCATGATTCATGATTCAATTCATGAATCATGATTCAATTCATGATTTGATTCATGATTTAATTCATGATTTGATTCATGATTTAATTCATGATTTGATTCATGATTCATGATTCGATTCATGATTTGATTCATGATTCATGATTCGATTCATGATTCATGATTCGATTCATGATTCATGATTCAATTCATGATCCATGATTCAATTAATGATTCATGATTCATGATTCAATTCATGATTCAATTCATGATTCATGATTTATGATTCAATTCATGATTCATAATTAATGATTCATGATTCAATTAATGATTCATAATTCATGATTCATGATTCAATTCATGATTCATAATTCATGATTCTTGATTCATGATTCTATTCATGATTCATGATTCAATTCATGATTCATGATTCATGATTCAATTCATGATTCATGATTCATGATTCAATTTATGATTCATGATTCAATTCATGATTCATGATTCAATTCATGATTCAATTTATGATTCATGATTCAATTTATGATTCATGATTCATGATTCAATTCATGATTCAATTCATGATTCATGATTTTATTCATGATTCATGATTCAATTCATGATTCAATTCATGATTCATGATTCATTATTCAATTTATGATTCATAATTCATGATTCATGATTCAATTCATAAATCATGATTCAATTCATGATTTGATTCATGATTTAATTTATGATTTGATTCATGATTTAATTCATGATTTGATTCATGATTCATGATTCGATTCATGATTCATGATTCGATTCATGATTCATGATTCAATTCATGATCCATGATTCAATTAATGATTCATGATTCATGATTCAATTCATGATTCAATTCATGATTCATGATTTATGATTCAATTCATGATTCATAATTCATGATTCATGATTCAATTAATGATTCATAAGTCATGATTCATGATTCAATTCATGATTCATAATTCATGATTTTTGATTCATTATTCTATTTATGATTCATGATTCAATTCATGATTAAATTCATGATTCATGATTCAATTCATGATTCATGATTCAATTCATGATTCATGATTCAATTCATGATTCATGATTTATGATTCATGATTCAATTCATGATTCCTAATTCATGATTCATGATTCAATTCATGATTCATGATTCATGATTCATGATTCACTTCATGATTCATGATTCATGATTCAATTCATGATTCATGATTCATGATTCAATTTATGATTCATGATTCAATTCATGATTAATGATTCATGGTTCAATTCATTAATTCATAATTCATGATTCATGATACAATTCATGATTCATGAATCATGATTCAATACATGATTCATGATTTAATTCATGATTCGATTCATGATTTAATTCATTATTCAATTCATGATTCATGATTCAATTAATGATTCATGATTCATGATTCAATTCATGATTTAAATTATGATTCATGATTCATGATTCAATTCATGATTCATAATTCATGATTCATATTTCAATTCATGTTTTATGATTCATGATTCATGATTCAATTCATGATTCATGATTTGATTCATCATTCTTAATTCATGATTCATGATTCGATTCATGATTCATGATTCATGATTGAATTCATGATTCATGATTCGATTCATGATTCAATTCATGATTCATGATTCATGATTCAATTCATAATTCATGAGTCGATTCATGATTTAATTCATGATTCAATTCATGATTTATGATTCATGATTCATGATTTGATTCATGATTCTTGATTCATGATTCGATTCATGATTCATGATTTAATTCATGATTCATGATTCATGATTCATGATTCAATTCATGATTCATGATTCAATTCATGATTCAATTCATGATTCATGATTCATGATTCAATTTATGATTCATGATTCATGATTCAATTCATGATTCAATTCATGATTCATGATTCATGGTTCAATTCATGATTCATAATTCATGATTCATGATTCCATTCATGATCCATGATTCATGATTCATGATTCATGATTCCTAATTCATGATTCATGATTCCTAATTCATGATTCATGATTCAATTCATGATTCATGATTCAATTCATGATTCATGATTTATGATTCATGATTCAATTCATGATTCCTAATTCATGATTCATGATTCCTAATTCATGATTCATGATTCAATTCATGATTCATGATTCAATTCATGATTCATGATTCAATTCATGATTCATGATTTATGATTCATGATTCAATTCATGATTCCTAATTCATGATTCATGATTCAATTCATGATTCATGATTCATGATTCATGATTCACTTCATGATTCATGATTCATGATTCAATTCAAGATTCATGATTCATGATTCAATTTATGATTCATGATTCAATTCATGATTCAATTCATGATTAATGATTCATGGTTCAATTCATTAATTCATAATTCATGATTCATGATACAATTCATGATTCATGAATCATGATTCAATTCATGATTCATGATTTAATTCATGATTCGATTCATGATTTAATTCATTATTCGATTCATGATTCATGATTCGATTCATCATTCATGATCCAATTCATGATCCATGATTCAATTAATGATTCATGATTCATGATTCAATTCATGATTTAAATTATGATTCATGATTCATGATTCAATTCATGATTCATAATTCATGATTCATAATTCAATTCATGTTTTATGATTCATGATTCATGATTCAATTCATGATTCATGATTTGATTCATCATTCTTAATTCATGATTCATGATTCGATTCATGATTCATGATTTATGATTCATGATTGAATTCATGATTCATGATTCGATTCATGATTCAATTCATGATTCATGATTCATGATTGAATTCATAATTCATGATTCAATTCATGATTCATGATTCAATTCATGATTCAATTTATGATTCATGATTCAATTTATGATTGATGATTCATGATTCAATTCATGATTCAATTCATGATTCATGATTTTATTCATGATTCATGATTCAATTCATGATTCAATTCATGATTCATGATTCATTATTCAATTTATGATTCATAATTCATGATTCATGATTCAATTCATGATTCATGATTCAATTCATGATTCAATTTATGATTCATGATTCAATTTATGATTCATGATTCATGATTCAATTCATGATTCATGATTCAATTCATGATTCATGATTCAATTCATGATTCAATTTATGATTCATGATTCAATTTATGATTCATGATTCATGATTCAATTTATGATTCAATTCATGATTCATGATTTTATTCATGATTCATGATTCAATTCATGATTCAATTCATGATTCATGATTCATTATTCAATTTATGATTCATAATTCATGATTCATGATTCAATTCATGAATCATGATTCAATTCATAAATCATGATTCAATTCATGATTTGATTCATGATTTAATTCATGATTTGATTCATGATTTAATTCATGATTTGATTCATGATTCATGATTCGATTCATGATTCATGATTCGATTCATGATTCATGATTCAATTCATGATCCATGATTCAATTAATGATTCATGATTCATGATTCAATTCATGATTCAATTCATGATTCATGATTTATGATTCAATTCATGATTCATAATTCATGATTCATGATTCAATTCATGATTCAATTCATGATTCATGATTCAATTCATGATTCATAATTCATGATTTTTGATTCATGATTCTATTCATGATTCATGATTCAATTCATGATTAAATTCATGATTCATGATTCATGATTCATGATTCATGATTCCTGATTCAATTCATGATTCATGATTCAATTCATGATTCAATTAATGATTCATAATTCATGATTCATGATTCAATTCATGATTCATAATTCATGATTTTTGATTCATGATTCTATTCATGATTCATGATTCAATTCATGATTAAATTCATGATTCATGATTCATGATTCATGATTCCTGATTCAATTCATGATTCATGATTCAATTCATGATTCATGATTTATGATTCATGATTCATGATTCAATTCATGATTCATAATTCAATTCATGATTCATGATTCAATTCATGATTCATGATTTATGATTCATGATTCAATTCATGATTCCTAATTCATGATTCATGATTCAATTCATGATTCCTAATTCATGATTCATGATTCAATTCATGATTCATGATTCATGATTCAATTCATGATTCATGATTCATGATTCAATTTATGATTCATGATTCAATTTATGATTCAATTCATGATTAATGATTCATGGTTCAATTCATTAATTCATAATTCATGATTCATGATACAGTTCATGATTCATGAATCATGATTCAATTCATGATTCATGATTTAATTCATGATTCGATTCATGATTTAATTCATTATTCGATTCATGATTCATGATTCGATTCATCATTCATGATCCAATTCATGATCCATGATTCAATTAATGATTCATGATTCATGATTCAATTCATGATTTAAATTATGATTCATGATTCATGATTCGATTCATGATTCAATTCATGATTCATGATTGAATTCATAATTCATGATTCAATTCATGATTCATGATTCAATTCATGATTCAATTTATGATTCATGATTCAATTTATGATTGATGATTCATGATTCAATTCATGATTCAATTCATGATTCATGATTTTATTCATGATTCATGATTCAATTCATGATTCAATTCATGATTCATGATTCATTATTCAATTTATGATTCATAATTCATGATTCATGATTCAATTCATGATTCATGATTCAATTCATGATTCAATTTATGATTCATGATTCAATTTATGATTCATGATTCATGATTCAATTCATGATTCATGATTCAATTCATGATTCAATTTATGATTCATGATTCAATTTATGATTCATGATTCATGATTCAATTTATGATTCAATTCATGATTCATGATTTTATTCATGATTCATGATTCAATTCATGATTCAATTCATGATTCATGATTCATTATTTAATTTATGATTCATAATTCATGATTCATGATTCAATTCATGAATCATGATTCAATTCATAAATCATGATTCAATTCATGATTTGATTCATGATTTAATTCATGATTTGATTCATGATTTAATTCATGATTTGATTCATGATTCATGATTCGATTCATGATTTATGATTCAATTCATGATTCATAATTCATGATTCATGATTCAATTAATGATTCATAATTCATGATTCATGATTCAATTCATGATTCATAATTCATGATTTTTGATTCATGATTCTATTCATGATTCATGATTCAATTCATGATTAAATTCATGATTCATGATTCATGATTCCTGATTCAATTCATGAATCATGATTCAATTCATGATTCAATTAATGATTCATAATTCATGATTCATGATTCAATTCATGATTCATAATTCATGATTTTTGATTCATGATTCTATTCATGATTCATGATTCAATTCATGATTAAATTCATGATTCATGATTCATGATTCATGATTCCTGATTCAATTCATGATTCATGATTCAATTCATGATTCATGATTTATGATTCATGATTCATGATTCAATTCATGATTCATGATTCAATTCATGATTCATGATTCAATTCATGATTCATGATTTATGATTCATGATTCAATTCATGATTCCTAATTCATGATTCATGATTCAATTCATGATTCATGATTCATGATTCATGATTCACTTCATGATTCATGATTCATGATTCAATTCATGATTCATGATTCATGATTCAATTTATGATTCATAATTCAATTCATGATTCAATTCATGATTAATGATTCATGGTTCAATTTATTAATTCATAATTCATGATTCATGATACAATTCATGATTCATGATTCAATTTATGATTCATAATTCAATTCATGATTCAATTCATGATTAATGATTCATGGTTCAATTCATTAATTCATAATTCATGATTCATGATACAATTCATGATTCATGAATCATGATTCAATTCATGATTCATGATTTAATTCATGATTCGATTCATGATTTAATTCATTATTCGATTCATGATTCATGATTCAATTAATGATTCATGATTCATGATTCAATTCATGATTTAAATTATGATTCATGATTCATGATTCAATTCATGATTCATAATTCATGATTCATGATTCAATTCATGTTTTATGATTCATGATTCATGATTCAATTCATGATTCATGATTTGATTCATCATTCTTAATTCATGATTCATGATTCGATTCATGATTCATGATTCATGATTCATGATTCATGATTGAATTCATGATTCATAATTCGATTCATGATTCAATTCATGATTCATGATTCATGATTCAATTCATAATTCATGAGTCGATTCATGATTCAATTCATGATTCAATTCATGATTTATGATTCATGATTCATGATTTGATTCATGATTCTTGATTCATGATTCGATTCATGATTCATGATTCATGATTTAATTCATGATTCATGATTCATGATTCATGATACATGATTCAATTCATAATTCATGATTCACTTCATGATTCATGATTCATGATTCAATTCATGATTCATGATTCATGATTCAATTTATGATTCATGATTCATGATTCAATTCATGATTCAATTCATGATTCATGATTCATGGTTCAATTCATGATTCATAATTCATGATTCATGATTCATGATTCAATTCATGATTCATGATTTATGATTCATGATTCAATTCATGATTCCTAATTCATGATTCATGATTCCTAATTCATGATTCATGATTCAATTCATGATTCATGATTCAATTCATGATTCATGATTCAATTCATGATTCATGATTTATGATTCATGATTCAATTCATGATTCCTAATTCACGATTCATGATTCAATTCATGATTCATGATTCATGATTCATGATTCACTTCATGATTCATGATTCATGATTCAATTCATGATTCATGATTCATGATTCAATTTATGATTCATGATTCAATTCATGATTCAATTCATGATTAATGATTCATGGTTCAATTCATTAATTCATAATTCATGATTCATGATACAATTCATGATTCATGAATCATGATTCAATTCATGATTCATGATTTAATTCATGATTCGATTCATGATTTAATTCATTATTCGATTCATGATTCATGATTCGATTCATCATTCATGATCCAATTCATGATCCATGATTCAATTAATGATTCATGATTCATGATTTGATTCATCATTCTTAATTCATGATTCATGATTCGATTCATGATTCATGATTCATGATTCATGATTGAATTCATGATTCATGATTCGATTCATGATTCAATTCATGATTCATGATTGAATTCATAATTCATGAGTCGATTCATGATTCAATTCATGATTCAATTCATGATTTATGATTCATGATTCATGATTTGATTCATGATTCTTGATTCATGATTCGATTCATGATTCATGATTCATGATTTAATTCATGATTCATGATTCATGATTCATGATTCAATTCATGATTCATGATTCACTTCATGATTCATGATTCATGATTAAATTCATGATTCATGATTCAATTTATGATTCATTATTCATGATTCAATTCATGATTCAATTCATGATTCATGATTCATGGTTCAATTCATGATTCATAATTCATGATTCATGATTCCATTCATGATTCATGATTCATGATTCATGATTCAATTCATGATTCAATTCATGATTCATGATTCATGATTCAATTCATGATTCATGATTCAATTCATGATTCAATTCATGATTCATGATTCATGATTTAATTCATGATTCATAATTCATGATTCAATTCATGATTCATAATTCATGATTCAATTCATGATTCATGATTCATGATTTAATTCATGATTCATAATTCATGATTCATGATTCATGATTCATGATTCAATTCATGATTCATGATTCAATTTATGATTAAATTCATGATTCATGATTCATGATTCATGATTCATGATTCATGATTCAATTCATGATTCATGATTCAATTCATGATTCATGATTCAATTCATGATTAATGATTTATGATTCATGATTCAATTCATGATTCCTAATTCATGATTCATGATTCAATTCATGATTCATGATTCATGATTCATGATTCATGATTCAATTCATGATTCATGATTCATGATTCATGATTCACGTCATGATTCATGATTCATGATTCATGATTCATGATTCAATTCATGATTCATGATTCATGATTCATGATTCACGTCATGATTCATGATTCATGATTCAATTAATGATTCATGATTCATGATTCAATTTATGATTCATGATTCATAATTCAATTCATGATTCAATTCATGATTCATGATTCATGGTTCAATTCATGATTCATAATTCATGATTCATGATTCAATTCATGATTCATGATTCATGATTCATAATTCAATTCATGATTCATGATTCAATTCATGATTCATAATTCATGATTTAATTCATGATTCGATTCATGATTTAATTCATTATTCGATTCATGATTCATGATTCGATTCATGATTCATGATTCAATTCATGATCCATGATTCAATTAATGATTCATGATTCATGATTCAATTTATGATTTAAATTATGATTCATGATTTATGATTCAATTCATGATTCATAATTCATGATTCATGATTCAATTCATGATTCATGATTTGATTCATGATTCTTAATTCATGATTCATGATTCAATTCATGATTCATGATTCATGGTTCAATTCATGATTCATGATTCATGATTCAATTCATGATTCATGATTCGATTCATGATTCAATTCATGATTCATGATTCATGATTCAATTCATGATTCATGATTTATGATTCAATTCATGATTCATGATTCATGATTTAATTCATGATTCATGATTCATGATTCATGATTTAATTCATGGTTCGTAATTCATGATTCATGATTCAATTCATGATTCATTATTCAATTTATGATTCATAATTCATGATTCATGATTCAATTCATGATTCATGATTCAATTCCTGATTCATGATTCATGATTAAATTCATGATTCATGATTCAATTTATGATTCATTATTCATGATTCAATTCATGATTCAATTCATGATTCATGATTCATGATTCATGATTCATGATTCATGATTCAATTCATGATTCATGATTCAATTCATGATTCATGATTCAATTCATGATTAATGATTTATGATTCATGATTCAATTCATGATTCCTAATTCATGATTCATGATTCAATTCATGATTCATGATTCATGATTCATGATTCATGATTCAATTCATGATTCATGATTCATGATTCATGATTCACGTCATGATTCATGATTCATGATTCATGATTCATGATTCAATTCATGATTCATGATTCATGATTCATGATTCACGTCATGATTCATGATTCATGATTCAATTAATGATTCATGATTCATGATTCAATTTATGATTCATGATTCATAATTCAATTCATGATTCAATTCATGATTCATGATTCATGGTTCAATTCATGATTCATAATTCATGATTCATGATTCAATTCATGATTCATGATTCATGATTCATGATTCATAATTCAATTCATGATTCATGATTCAATTCATGATTCATAATTCATGATTTAATTCATGATTCGATTCATGATTTAATTCATTATTCGATTCATGATTCATGATTCGATTCATGATTCATGATTCAATTCATGATCCATGATTCAATTAATGATTCATGATTCATGATTCAATTTATGATTTAAATTATGATTCATGATTTATGATTCAATTCATGATTCATAATTCATGATTCATGATTCAATTCATGATTCATGATTTGATTCATGATTCTTAATTCATGATTCATGATTCAATTCATGATTCATGATTCATGGTTCAATTCATGATTCATGATTCATGATTCAATTCATGATTCATGATTCGATTCATGATTCAATTCATGATTCATGATTCATGATTCAATTCATGATTCATGATTTATGATTCAATTCATGATTCATGATTCATGATTTAATTCATGATTCATGATTCATGATTCATGATTTAATTCATGGTTCGTAATTCATGATTCATGATTCAATTCATGATTCATTATTCAATTTATGATTCATAATTCATGATTCATGATTCAATTCATGATTCATGATTCACTTCATGATTCATGATTCATGATTAAATTCATGATTCATGATTCAATTTATGATTCATTATTCATGATTCAATTCATGATTCAATTCATGATTCATGATTCATGGTTCAATTCATGATTCATAATTCATGATTCATGATTCCATTCATGATTCATGATTCATGATTCATGATTCAATTCATGATTCAATTCATGATTCATGATTCATGATTCAATTCATGATTCATGATTCAATTCATGATTCAATTCATGATTCATGATTCATGATTTAATTCATGATTCATAATTCATGATTCAATTCATGATTCATAATTCATGATTCAATTCATGATTCATGATTCAATTCATGATTCAATTCATGATTCATAATTCATGATTCATGATTCATGATTCATGATTCAATTCATGATTCATGATTCAATTTATGATTAAATTCATGATTCATGATTCATGATTCATGATTCATGATTCATGATTCAATTCATGATTCATGATTCAATTCATGATTCATGATTCAATTCATGATTAATGATTCATGATTCATGATTCATGATTCATGATTCAATTCATGATTCATGATTCAATTCATGATTCATGATTCAATTCATGATTAATGATTTATGATTCATGATTCAATTCATGATTCCTAATTCATGATTCATGATTCAATTCATGATTCATGATTCATGATTCATGATTCATGATTCAATTCATGATTCATGATTCATGATTCATGATTCACGTCATGATTCATGATTCATGATTCATGATTCATGATTCAATTCATGATTCATGATTCATGATTCATGATTCACGTCATGATTCATGATTCATGATTCAATTAATGATTCATGATTCATGATTCAATTTATGATTCATGATTCATAATTCAATTCATGATTCAATTCATGATTCATGATTCATGGTTAAATTCATGATTCATAATTCATGATTCATGATTCAATTCATGATTCATAATTCATGATTCATGATTCATGATTCAATTCATGATTCATGATTTATGATTCATGATTCAATTCATGATTCCTAATTCATGATTCATGATTCCTAATTCATGATTCATGATTCAATTCATGATTCATGATTCAATTCATGATTCATGATTCAATTCATGATTCATGATTTATGATTCATGATTCAATTCATGATTCCTAATTCACGATTCATGATTCAATTCATGATTCATGATTCATGATTCATGATTCACTTCATGATTCATGATTCATGATTCAATTCATGATTCATGATTCATGATTCAATTTATGATTCATGATTCAATTCATGATTCAATTCATGATTAATGATTCATGGTTCAATTCATTAATTCATAATTCATGATTCATGATACAATTCATGATTCATGAATCATGATTCAATTCATGATTCATGATTTAATTCATGATTCGATTCATGATTTAATTCATTATTCGATTCATGATTCATGATTCGATTCATCATTCATGATCCAATTCATGATCCATGATTCAATTAATGATTCATGATTCATGATTCAATTCATGATTCATAATTCATGATTCATGATTCAATTCATGATTCATGATTTGATTCATCATTCTTAATTCATGATTCATGATTCGATTCATGATTCATGATTCATGATTCATGATTGAATTCATGATTCATGATTCGATTCATGATTCAATTCATGATTCATGATTGAATTCATAATTCATGAGTCGATTCATGATTCAATTCATGATTCAATTCATGATTTATGATTCATGATTCATGATTTGATTCATGATTCTTGATTCATGATTCGATTCATGATTCATGATTCATGATTTAATTCATGATTCATGATTCATGATTCATGATTCAATTCATGATTCATGATTCACTTCATGATTCATGATTCATGATTAAATTCATGATTCATGATTCAATTTATGATTCATTATTCATGATTCAATTCATGATTCAATTCATGATTCATGATTCATGGTTCAATTCATGATTCATAATTCATGATTCATGATTCCATTCATGATTCATGATTCATGATTCATGATTCAATTCATGATTCAATTCATGATTCATGATTCATGATTCAATTCATGATTCATGATTCAATTCATGATTCAATTCATGATTCATGATTCATGATTTAATTCATGATTCATAATTCATGATTCAATTCATGATTCATAATTCATGATTCAATTCATGATTCATGATTCATGATTTAATTCATGATTCATAATTCATGATTCATGATTCATGATTCATGATTCAATTCATGATTCATGATTCAATTTATGATTAAATTCATGATTCATGATTCATGATTCATGATTCATGATTCATGATTCAATTCATGATTCATGATTCAATTCATGATTCATGATTCAATTCATGATTAATGATTTATGATTCATGATTCAATTCATGATTCCTAATTCATGATTCATGATTCAATTCATGATTCATGATTCATGATTCATGATTCATGATTCAATTCATGATTCATGATTCATGATTCATGATTCACGTCATGATTCATGATTCATGATTCATGATTCATGATTCAATTCATGATTCATGATTCATGATTCATGATTCACGTCATGATTCATGATTCATGATTCAATTAATGATTCATGATTCATGATTCAATTTATGATTCATGATTCATAATTCAATTCATGATTCAATTCATGATTCATGATTCATGGTTCAATTCATGATTCATAATTCATGATTCATGATTCAATTCATGATTCATGATTCATGATTCATAATTCAATTCATGATTCATGATTCAATTCATGATTCATAATTCATGATTTAATTCATGATTCGATTCATGATTTAATTCATTATTCGATTCATGATTCATGATTCGATTCATGATTCATGATTCAATTCATGATCCATGATTCAATTAATGATTCATGATTCATGATTCAATTTATGATTTAAATTATGATTCATGATTTATGATTCAATTCATGATTCATAATTCATGATTCATGATTCAATTCATGATTCATGATTTGATTCATGATTCTTAATTCATGATTCATGATTCAATTCATGATTCATGATTCATGGTTCAATTCATGATTCATGATTCATGATTCAATTCATGATTCATGATTCGATTCATGATTCAATTCATGATTCATGATTCATGATTCAATTCATGATTCATGATTTATGATTCAATTCATGATTCATGATTCATGATTTAATTCATGATTCATGATTCATGATTCATGATTTAATTCATGGTTCGTAATTCATGATTCATGATTCAATTCATGATTCATTATTCAATTTATGATTCATAATTCATGATTCATGATTCAATTCATGATTCATGATTCAATTCCTGATTCATGATTCATGATTAAATTCATGATTCATGATTCAATTTATGATTCATTATTCATGATTCAATTCATGATTCAATTCATGATTCATGATTCATGATTCATGATTCATGATTCATGATTCAATTCATGATTCATGATTCAATTCATGATTCATGATTCAATTCATGATTAATGATTTATGATTCATGATTCAATTCATGATTCCTAATTCATGATTCATGATTCAATTCATGATTCATGATTCATGATTCATGATTCATGATTCAATTCATGATTCATGATTCATGATTCATGATTCACGTCATGATTCATGATTCATGATTCATGATTCATGATTCAATTCATGATTCATGATTCATGATTCATGATTCACGTCATGATTCATGATTCATGATTCAATTAATGATTCATGATTCATGATTCAATTTATGATTCATGATTCATAATTCAATTCATGATTCAATTCATGATTCATGATTCATGGTTCAATTCATGATTCATAATTCATGATTCATGATTCAATTCATGATTCATGATTCATGATTCATGATTCATAATTCAATTCATGATTCATGATTCAATTCATGATTCATAATTCATGATTTAATTCATGATTCGATTCATGATTTAATTCATTATTCGATTCATGATTCATGATTCGATTCATGATTCATGATTCAATTCATGATCCATGATTCAATTAATGATTCATGATTCATGATTCAATTTATGATTTAAATTATGATTCATGATTTATGATTCAATTCATGATTCATAATTCATGATTCATGATTCAATTCATGATTCATGATTTGATTCATGATTCTTAATTCATGATTCATGATTCAATTCATGATTCATGATTCATGGTTCAATTCATGATTCATGATTCATGATTCAATTCATGATTCATGATTCGATTCATGATTCAATTCATGATTCATGATTCATGATTCAATTCATGATTCATGATTTATGATTCAATTCATGATTCATGATTCATGATTTAATTCATGATTCATGATTCATGATTCATGATTTAATTCATGGTTCGTAATTCATGATTCATGATTCAATTCATGATTCATTATTCAATTTATGATTCATAATTCATGATTCATGATTCAATTCATGATTCATGATTCACTTCATGATTCATGATTCATGATTAAATTCATGATTCATGATTCAATTTATGATTCATTATTCATGATTCAATTCATGATTCAATTCATGATTCATGATTCATGGTTCAATTCATGATTCATAATTCATGATTCATGATTCCATTCATGATTCATGATTCATGATTCATGATTCAATTCATGATTCAATTCATGATTCATGATTCATGATTCAATTCATGATTCATGATTCAATTCATGATTCAATTCATGATTCATGATTCATGATTTAATTCATGATTCATAATTCATGATTCAATTCATGATTCATAATTCATGATTCAATTCATGATTCATGATTCAATTCATGATTCAATTCATGATTAATGATTTATGATTCATGATTCATGATTCAATTCATGATTAATGATTTATGATTCATGATTCAATTCATGATTCCTAATTCATGATTCATGATTCAATTCATGATTCATGATTCATGATTCATGATTCATGATTCAATTCATGATTCATGATTCATGATTCATGATTCACGTCATGATTCATGATTCATGATTCATGATTCATGATTCAATTCATGATTCATGATTCATGATTCATGATTCACGTCATGATTCATGATTCATGATTCAATTAATGATTCATGATTCATGATTCAATTTATGATTCATGATTCATAATTCAATTCATGATTCAATTCATGATTCATGATTCATGGTTCAATTCATGATTCATAATTCATGATTCATGATTCAATTCATGATTCATGATTCATGATTCATGATTCATAATTCAATTCATGATTCATGATTCAATTCATGATTCATAATTCATGATTTAATTCATGATTCGATTCATGATTTAATTCATTATTCGATTCATGATTCATGATTCGATTCATGATTCATGATTCAATTCATGATCCATGATTCAATTAATGATTCATGATTCATGATTCAATTTATGATTTAAATTATGATTCATAATTTATGATTCAATTCATGATTCATAATTCATGATTCATGATTCAATTCATGATTCATGATTTGATTCATGATTCTTAATTCATGATTCATGATTCAATTCATGATTCATGATTCATGGTTCAATTCATGATTCATGATTCATGATTCAATTCATGATTCATGATTCGATTCATGATTCAATTCATGATTCATGATTCATGATTCAATTCATGATTCATGATTTATGATTCAATTCATGATTCATGATTCATGATTTAATTCATGATTCATGATTCATGATTCATGATTTAATTCATGGTTCGTAATTCATGATTCATGATTCAATTCATGATTCATTATTCAATTTATGATTCATAATTCATGATTCATGATTCAATTCATGATTCATGATTCAATTCCTGATTCAATTCCTGATTCAATTCATGATTCATGATTCAATTCATGATTCATGATTCATGATTCAATTCATGATTCATGATTCATGATTCAATTCATGGTTCATGATTCAATTCATGATTCAATTCATGATTCATGATTCAATTTATGATTCATGATTCATGATTCAATTCATGATTCAATTCATGATTCATGATTTAATTCATGATTCATGATTCATGATTCAATTCATGATTCAATTCATGATTCATGATTCATTATTCAATTTATGATTCATAATTCATGATTCATGATTCAATTCATGAATCATGATTCAATTCATGATTTGATTCATGATTTAATTCATGATTTGATTCATGATTTAATACATGATTTGATTCATGATTCATGATTCGATTCATGATTCATGATTCAATTCATGATCCATGATTCAATTAATGATTCATGATTCATGATTCAATTCATGATTCAATTCATGATTCATGATTTATGATTCAATTCATGATTCATAATTCATGATTCATGATTCAATTAATGATTCATAATTCATGATTCATGATTCAATTCATGATTCATAATTCATGATTCTTGATTCATGATTCTATTCATGATTCATGATTCAATTCATGATTCATGATTCATGATTCAATTCATGATTCATGATTCATGATTCAATTCATGATTCATGATTCAATTCATGATTCAATTCATGATTCATGATTCATTTTATGATTCATGATTCATGATTCAATTCATGATTCATGATTTAATTCATGATTCATGATTCATGATTCAATTCATGATTCAATTCATGATTCATGATTCATTATTCAATTTATGATTCATAATTCATGATTCATAATTCAATTCATGAATCATGATTCAATTCATAAATCATGATTCAATTCATGATTTGATTCATGATTTAATTCATGATTTGATTCATGATTTAATTCATGATTTGATTCATGATTCATGATTCGATTCATGATTCATGATTCGATTCATGATTCATGATTCAATTCATGATCCATGATTCAATTAATGATTCATGATTCATGATTCAATTCATGATTCAATTCATGATTCATGATTTATGATTCAATTCATGATTCATAATTCATGATTCATGATTCAATTAATGATTCATAATTCATGATTCATGATTCAATTCATGATTCATAATTCATGATTTTTGATTCATGATTCTATTCATGATTCATGATTCATGATTCAATTCATGATTAAATTCATGATTCATGATTCATGATTCCTGATTCAATTCATGATTCATGATTCAATTCATGATTCATGATTTATGATTCATGATTCAATTCATGATTCATGATTCAATTCATGATTCATGATTCAATTCATGATTCATGATTTATGATTCATGATTCAATTCATGATTCATGATTCGATTCATGATTCATGATTCAATTCATGATTCATGATTCATGATTCATGATTCAATTCATGATTCATGATTCGATTCATGATTCAATTCATGATTCATGATTGAATTCATAATTCATGAGTCGATTCATGATTCAATTCATGATTCAATTCATTTTTATGATTCATGATTCATGATTTGATTCATGATTCTTGATTCATGATTCGATTCATGATTCATGATTCATGATTCAATTCATGATTCATGATTCATGATTCATGATTCAATTCATGATTCATGATTCATGATTTGATTCATGATTCATGATTCAATTCATGATTCATGATTCATGATTCAATTTATGATTCAATTCATGATTCATGATTTATGATTCAATTCATGATTCATGATTCAATTCATGATTCATGATTCATGATTCATGATTCATGATTTAATTTATGATTCATGATTCAATTCATGATTCAATTCATGATTTATGATTCATGATTCATGATTCAATTCATGATTCATAATTCATGATTCATGATTCAATTCATGATTAATAATTCATTATTCATGATTCAATTCATGATTCATGATTCAATTCATGCATCATGATTCATGATTCATGATTCAATTCATGATTCATGATTCAATTCATGATTCAATTCCTGATTCAATTCATGATTCAATTCATGATTCATTATTCATGATTCAATTCATGAATCATGATTCATGATTCAATTCATGATTCAATTCATGATTCAATTCATAATTCATGATTCAATTCATGATTCAATTCATTATTGATGATTCGATTCATGATTCATGATTCATGATTCAAGTCATCATTCAATTTATGATTCAATTCATGATTCCTGATTCATGATTCAATTCATGATTCATTATTCATGAATTATGATTCAATTCATGATTCATGATTCAATTCATGATTCATGATTCAATTCATGATTCAATTCCTGATTCAATTCATGATTCATGATTCAATTCATGATTCATGATTCATGATTCAATTCATGATTCATGATTCATGATTCATGATTTAATTTATGATTCATGATTCATGATTCATGATTCAATTCATGATTCATAATTCATTATTCATGATTCAATTCATGATTCATGATTCAATTCATGCATCATGATTCATGATTCATGATTTAATTCATGATTCATGATTCAATTCATGATTCATAATTCATGATTCATGATTCAATTCATGATTCATAATTCATTATTCATGATTCAATTCATGATTCATGATTCAATTCATGCATCATGATTCATAATTCATGATTTAATTCATGATTCATGATTCATGATTCAATTCGTGATTCAATTCATGATTCATGATTCATTATTCAATTTATGATTCATAATTCATGATTCATGATTCAATTCATGAATCATGATTCAATTCATAAATCATGATTCAATTCATGATTTGATTCATGATTTAATTCATGATTTGATTCATGATTTAATTCATGATTTGATTCATGATTCATGATTCGATTCATGATTCATGATTCGATTCATGATTCATGATTCAATTCATGATCCATGATTCAATTAATGATTCATGATTCATGATTCAATTCATGATTCAATTCATGATTCATGATTTATGATTCAATTCATGATTCATAATTCATGATTCATGATTCAATTAATGATTCATAATTTATGATTCATGATTCAATTCATGATTCATAATTCATGATTTATGATTCCTAATTCATGATTCATGATTCAATTCATGATTCATGATTCAATTCATGATTCATGATTCAATTCATGATTCATGATTCAATTCATGATTCATGATTTATGATTCATGATTCAATTCATGATTCATGATTCGATTCATGATTCATGATTCGATTCATGATTCATGATTCATGATTCATGATTCAATTCATGATTCATGATTCGATTCATGATTCAATTCATGATTCATGATTGAATTCATAATTCCTAATTCATGATTTATGATTCCTAATTCATGATTCATGATTCAATTCATGATTCATGATTCAATTCATGATTCATGATTCAATTCATGATTCATGATTCAATTCATGATTCATGATTTATGATTCATGATTCAATTCATGATTCATGATTCGATTCATGATTCATGATTCGATTCATGATTCATGATTCATGATTCATGATTCAATTCATGATTCATGATTCGATTCATGATTCAATTCATGATTCATGATTGAATTCATAATTCATGAGTCGATTCATGATTCAATTCATGATTCAATTCATTTTTATGATTCATGATTCATGATTTGATTCATGATTCTTGATTCATGATTCAATTCATGATTCATGATTCATGATTCAATTCATGATTCATGATTCATGATTTGATTCATGATTCATGATTCAATTCATGATTCATGATTCATGATTCAATTCATGATTCATGATTCATGATTCAATTCATGATTCAATTCATGATTCATGATTCAATTCATGATTCATGATTCAATTCATGATTCATGATTCATGATTCATGATTCATGATTCATGATTTAATTTATGATTCATGATTCAATTCATGATTCAATTCATGATTTATGATTCATGATTCATGATTCAATTCATGATTCATAATTCATGATTCATGATTCAATTCATGATTAATAATTCATTATTCATGATTCAATTCATGATTCATGATTCAATTCATGCATCATGATTCATGATTCATGATTCAATTCATGATTCATGATTCAATTCATGATTCAATTCATGATTCAATTCCTGATTCAATTCATGATTCAATTCATGATTCATTATTCATGATTCAATTCATGAATCATGATTCATGATTCAATTCATGATTCAATTCATGATTCAATTCATAATTCATGATTCAATTCATGATTCAATTCATTATTCATGATTCGATTCATGATTCATGATTCATGATTCAAGTCATCATTCAATTTATGATTCAATTCATGATTCATGATTCAATTCATGATTCATTATTCATGAATTATGATTCAATTCATGATTCATGATTCAATTCATGATTCATGATTCAATTCATGATTCAATTCCTGATTCAATTCATGATTCATGATTCAATTCATGATTCATGATTCATGATTCAATTCATGATTCATGATTCATGATTCATGATTTAATTTATGATTCATGATTCATGATTCATGATTCAATTCATGATTCATAATTCATTATTCATGATTCAATTCATGATTCATGATTCATGATTCAATTTATGATTCATGATTCAATTCATGATTCAATTCATGATTAATGATTCATGGTTCAATTCATTAATTCATAATTCATGATTCATGATACAATTCATGATTCATGAATCATGATTCAATTCATGATTCATGATTTAATTCATGATTCGATTCATAATTTAATTCATTATTCGATTCATGATTCAATTAATGATTCATGATTCATGATTCAATTCATGATTTAAATTATGATTCATGATTCATGATTCAATTCATGATTCATAATTCATGATTCATGATTCAATTCATGTTTTATGATTCATGATTCATGATTCAATTCATGATTCATGATTTGATTCATCATTCTTAATTCATGATTCATGATTCGATTCATGATTCATGATTCGATTCATAATTCATGAGTCGATTCATGATTCAATTCATGATTCAATTCATGATTCATGATTCAATTTATGATTCATGATTCATGATTCAATTCATGATTCAATTCATGATTCATGATTTAATTCATGATTCATGATTCATGATTCAATTCATGATTCAATTCATGATTCATTATTCAATTTATGATTCATAATTCATGATTCATGATTCAATTCATGAATCATGATTCAATTCATGATTTCATTCATGATTTAATTCATGATTTGATTCATGATTTAATTCATGATTTGATTCATGATTCATGATTCGATTCATGATTCATGATTCGATTCATGATTCATGATTCAATTCATGATCCATGATTCAATTAATGATTCATGATTCAATTCATGATTCAATTTATGATTCATGATTTATGATTCAATTCATGATTCATAATTAATGATTCATGATTCAATTAATGATTCATAATTCATGATTCATAATTCATGATTCTTGATTCATGATTCTATTCATGATTCATGATTCAATTCATTATTCATTATTCATGATTCAATTCATGATTCATGATTCATGATTCAATTCATGATTCATGATTCAATTCATGATTCATGATTCAATTCATGATTCAATTTATGATTCATGATTCAATTCATGATTCAATTCATGATTCATGATTCATTATTCAATTTATGATTCATAATTCATGATTCATGATTCAATTCATGAATCATGATTCAATTCATAAATCATGATTCAATTCATGATTTGATTCATGATTTAATTCATGATTTGATTCATGATTTAATTCATGATTTGATTCATGATTCATGATTCGATTCATGATTCATGATTCGATTCATGATTCATGATTCAATTCATGATCCATGATTCAATTAATGATTCATGATTCATGATTCAATTCATGATTCAATTCATGATTCATGATTTATGATTCAATTCATGATTCATAATTCATGATTCATGATTCAATTAATGATTCATAATTCATGATTCTTGATTCAATTCATGATTCATAATTCATGATTTTTGATTCATGATTCTATTCATGATTCATGATTCAATTCATGATTCAATTCATGATTCATGATTCATGATTCATGATTCCTGATTCAATTCATGATTCATGATTCAATTCATGATTCATGATTTATGATTCATGATTCAATTCATGATTCCTAATTCATGATTTATGATTCCTAATTCATGATTCATGATTCAATTCATGATTCATGATTCAATTCATGATTCATGATTCAATTCATGATTCATGATTTATGATTCATGATTCAATTCATGATTCCTAATTCATGATTCATGATTCAATTCATGATTCATGATTCACTTCATGATTCATGATTCAATTCATGATTCATGATTCATGATTCAATTTATGATTCATGATTCAATTCATGATTCAATTCATGATTAATGATTCATGGTTCAATTCATTAATTCATAATTCATGATTCATGATACAATTCATGATTCATGAATCATGATTCAATTCATGATTCATGATTTAATTCATGATTCGATTCATGATTTAATTCATTATTCGATTCATGATTCATGATTCAATTAATGATTCATGATTCATGATTCAATTCATGATTTAAATTATGATTCATGATTCATGATTCAATTCATGATTCATAATTCATGATTCATGATTCAATTCATGTTTTATGATTCATGATTCATGATTCAATTCATGATTCATGATTTGATTCATCATTCTTAATTCATGATTCATGATTCGATTCATGATTCATGATTCGATTCATGATTCAATTCATGATTCATGATTCAATTCATAATTCATGAGTCGATTCATGATTCAATTCATGATTCAATTCATGATTTATGATTCATGATTCATGATTTGATTCATGATTCTTGATTCATGATTCGATTCATGATTCATGATTCATGATTTAATTCATGATTCATGATTCATGATTCATGATTCAATTCATAATTCATGATTCACTTCATGATTCATGATTCATGATTCAATTCATGATTCATGATTCATGATTCAATTTATGATTCATGATTCATGATTCAATTCATGATTCATGGTTCAATTCATGATTCATAATTCATGATTCATGATTCCATTCATGATCCATGATTCATGATTCATGATTCAATTCATGATTCATGATTCAATTCATGATTCATGATTCAATTCATGATTCATGATTTATGATTCATGATTCAATTCATGATCCCTAATTCATGATTCATGATTCCTAATTCATGATTCATGATTCAATTCATGATTCATGATTCAATTCATGATTCATGATTCAATTCATGATTCATGATTTATGATTCATGATTCAATTCATGATTCCTAATTCATGATTCATGATTCAATTCATGATTCATGATTCATGATTCATGATTCACTTCATGATTCATGATTCATGATTCAATTCATGATTCATGATTCATGATTCAATTTATGATTCATGATTCAATTCATGATTCAATTCATGATTAATGATTCATGGTTCAATTCATTAATTCATAATTCATGATTCATGATACAATTCATGATTCATGAATCATGATTCAATTCATGATTCATGATTTAGTTCATGATTCGATTCATGATTTAATTCATTATTCGATTCATGATTCATGATTCGATTCATCATTCATGATCCAATTCATGATCCATGATTCAATTAATGATTCATGATTCATGATTCAATTCATGATTTAAATTATGATTCATGATTCATGATTCAATTCATGATTCATAATTCATGATTCATGATTCAATTCATGTTTTATGATTCATGATTCATGATTCAATTCATGATTCATGATTTGATTCATCATTCTTAATTCATGATTCATGATTCGATTCATGATTCATGATTCGATTCATGATTCAATTCATGATTCATGATTCAATTCATAATTCATGAGTCGATTCATGATTCAATTCATGATTCACTTCATGATTTATGATTCATGATTCATGATTTGATTCATGATTCTTGATTCAT
This sequence comes from Mixophyes australis, assembly GCA_036250195.1. Taxonomy (NCBI): domain Eukaryota; kingdom Metazoa; phylum Chordata; class Amphibia; order Anura; family Limnodynastidae; genus Mixophyes; species Mixophyes australis. The sequence continues at coordinate 1,359,233 of JAVHZZ010000030.1, forward strand.
GATTCGATTCATGATTCATGATTCATGATTTAATTCATGATTCATGATTCATGATTCATGATTCAATTCATAATTCATGATTCACTTCATGATTCATGATTCATGATTCAATTCATGATTCATGATTCATGATTCAATTTATGATTCATGATTCATGATTCAATTCATGATTCAATTCATGATTCATGGTTCAATTCATGATTCATAATTCATGATTCATGATTCCATTCATGATCCATGATTCATGATTCATGATTCATGATTCAATTCATGTTTCATGATTCAATTCATGATTCATGATTCAATTCATGATTCATGATTTATGATTCATGATTCAATTCATGATCCCTAATTCATGATTCATGATTCCTAATTCATGATTCATGATTCAATTCATGATTCATGATTCAATTCATGATTCATGATTTATGATTCATGATTCAATTCATGATTCCTAATTCATGATTCATGATTCAATTCATGATTCATGATTCATGATTCATGATACAATTCATGATTCATGAATCATGATTCAATTCATGATTCATGATTTAATTCATGATTCGATTCATGATTTAATTCATTATTCGATTCATGATTCATGATTCGATTCATCATTCATGATCCAATTTATGATCCATGATTCAATTAATGATTCATGATTCATGATTCAATTCATGATTTAAATTATGATTCATGATTCATGATTCAATTTATGATTCATAATTCATGATTCATGATTCAATTCATGTTTTATGATTCATGATTCATGATTTGATTCATCATTCTTAATTCATGATTCATGATTCGATTCATGATTCATGATTCATGCTTCATGATTGAATTCATGATTCATGATTCGATTCATGATTCGATTCATGATTCATGATTCATGATTGAATTCATAATTCATGATTCAATTCATGATTCATGATTCAATTCATGATTCAATTTATGATTCATGATTCAATTTATGATTCATGATTCATGATTCAATTCATGATTCAATTCATGATTCATGATTTTATTCATGATTCATGATTCAATTCATGATTCAATTCATGATTCATGATTCATTATTCAATTTATGATTCATAATTCATGATTCATGATTCAATTCATGAATCATGATTCAAATCATTAATCATGATTCAATTCATGATTTGATTCATGATTTAATTCATGATTTGATTCAAGATTTAATTCATGATTTGATTCATGATTCATGATTCGATTCATGATTCATGATTCGATTCATGATTCATGATTCAATTCATGTTCCATGATTCAATTAATGATTCATGATTCATGATTCAATTCATGATTCAATTCATGATTCATGATTTATGATTCAATTCATGATTCATAATTCATGATTCATGATTCAATTAATGATTCATAATTCATGATTCATGATTCAATTCATGATTCATAATTCATGATTTTTGATTCATGATTCTATTCATGATTCATGATTCAATTCATGATTAAATTCATGATTCATGATTCATGATTCATGATTCCTGATTCAATTCATGATTCATGCTTCAATTCATGATTCATGATTTATGATTCATGATTCATGATTCAATTCATGATTCATGATTCAATTCATGATTCATGATTCAATTCATGATTTATGATTCATGATTCAATTCATGATTCCTAATTCATGATTCATGATTCAATTCATGATTCATGATTCATGATTCATGATTCACTTCATGATTCATGATTCATGATTTAATTCATGATTCATGATTCATGATTCAATTTATGATTCATGATTCAATTCATGATTCAATTCATGATCAATGATTCATGGTTCAATTCATTAATTCATAATTCATGATTCATGATACAATTCATGATTCATGATTTAATTCATGATTCGATTCATGATTTAATTCATTATTCAATTCATGATTCATGATTCAATTAATGATTCATGATTCATGATTCAATTCATGATTTAAATTATGATTCATGATTCATGATTCAATTCATGATTCATAATTCATGATTCATGATTCAATTCATGTTTTATGATTCATGATTCATGATTCAATTCATGATTCATGATTTGATTCATCATTCTTAATTCATGATTCATGATTCGATTCATGATTCATGATTCATGATTCATGATTGAATTCATGATTCATGATTCAATTCATGATTCATGATTTGATTCATCATTCTTAATTCATGATTCATGATTCGATTCATGATTCATGATTTGATTCATAATTAATGAGTCGATTCATGATTCAATTCATGATTCAATTCATGATTCATGATTCAATTTATGATTCATGATTCATGATTCAATTCATGATTCAATTCATGATTCATGATTTAATTCATGATTCATGATTCATGATTCAATTCATGATTTAATTCATGATTCATGATTCATGATTCATGATTCAATTCATAATTCATGATTCACTTCATGATTCATGATTCATGATTCAATTCATGATTCATGATTCATGATTCAATTTATGATTCATGATTCATGATTCAATTCATGATTCAATTCATGATTCATGATTCATGGTTCAATTCATGATTCATAATTCATGATTCATGATTCCATTCATGATCCATGATTCATGATTCATGATTCATGATTCAATTCATGTTTCATGATTCAATTCATGATTCATGATTCAATTCATGATTCATGATTTATGATTCATGATTTAATTCATGATCCCTAATTCATGATTCATGATTCCTAATTCATGATTCATGATTCAATTCATGATTCATGATTCAATTCATGATTCATGATTTATGATTCATGATTCAATTCATGATTCCTAATTCATGATTCATGATTCAATTCATGATTCATGATTCATGATTCATGATACAATTCATGATTCATGAATCATGATTCAATTCATGATTCATGATTAAATTCATGATTCGATTCATGATTTAATTCATTATTCGATTCATGATTCATGATTCGATTCATCATTCATGATCCAATTTATGATCCATGATTCAATTAATGATTCATGATTAATGATCCAATTCATGATTTAAATTATGATTCATGATTCATGATTCAATTTATGATTCATAATTCATGATTCATGATTCAATTCATGTTTTATGATTCATGATTCATGATTTGATTCATCATTCTTAATTCATGATTCATGATTCGATTCATGATTCATGATTCATGATTCATGATTGAATTCATGATTCATGATTCGATTCATGATTCAATTCATGATTCATGATTCATGATTGAATTCATAATTCATGATTCAATTCATGATTCATGATTCAATTCATGATTCAATTTATGATTCATGATTCAATTTATGATTCATGATTCATGATTCAATTCATGATTCAATTCATGATTCATGATTTTATTCATGATTCATGATTCAATTCATGATTCAATTCATGATTCATGATTCATTATTCAATTTATGATTCATAATTCATGATTCATGATTCAATTCATGAATCATGATTCAATTCATTAATCATGATTCAATTCATGATTTGATTCATGATTTAATTCATGATTTGATTCAAGATTTAATTCATGATTTGATTCATGATTCATGATTCGATTCATGATTCATGATTCGATTCATGATTCATGATTCAATTCATGTTCCATGATTCAATTAATGATTCATGATTCATGATTCAATTCATGATTCAATTCATGATTCATGATTTATGATTCAATTCATGATTCATAATTCATGATTCATGATTCAATTCATGATTCATAATTCATGATTTTTGATTCATGATTCTATTCATGATTCATGATTCAATTCATGATTCAATTCATGATTCATGATTCATGATTCATGATTCCTGATTCAATTCATGATTCATGCTTCAATTCATGATTCATGATTTATGATTCATGATTCATGATTCAATTCATGGTTCATGATTCAATTCATGATTCATGATTCAATTCATGATTCATGATTTATGATTCATGATTCAATTCATGATTCCTAATTCATGATTCATGATTCAATTCATGATTCATGATTCATGATTCATGATTCACTTCATGATTCATGATTCATGATTCAATTCATGATTCATGATTCATGATTCAATTTATGATTCATGATTCAATTCATGATTCAATTCATGATCAATGATTCATGGTTCAATTCATTAATTCATAATTCATGATTCATGATACAATTCATGATTCATGAATCATGATTCAATTCATGATTCATGATTTAATTCATGATTCGATTCATGATTTAATTCATTATTCGATTCATGATTCATGATTCAATTAATGATTCATGATTCATGATTCAATTCATGATTTAAATTATGATTCATGATTCATGATTCAATTCATGATTCATAATTCATGATTCATGATTCAATTCATGTTTTATGATTCATGATTCATGATTCAATTCATGATTCATGATTTGATTCATCATTCTTAATTCATGATTCATGATTCGATTCATGATTCATGATTCATGATTCATGATTGAATTCATGATTCATGATTCAATTCATGATTCATGATTTGATTCATCATTCTTAATTCATGATTCATGATTCGATTCATGATTCATGATTCGATTCATAATTAATGAGTCGATTCATGATTCAATTCATGATTCAATTCATGATTCATGATTCAATTTATGATTCATGATTCATGATTCAATTCATGATTCAATTCATGATTCATGATTTAATTCATGATTCATGATTCAATTCATGATTCAATTCATGATTCATGATTCATTATTCAATTTATGATTCATAATTCATGATTCATGATTCAATTCATGAATCATGATTCAATTCATGATTTGATTCATGATTTAATTCATGATTTGATTCATGATTTAATTCATGATTTGATTCATGATTCATGATTCGATTCATGATTCATGATTTGATTCATGATTCATGATTCAATTCATGATCCATGATTCAATTAATGATTCATGATTCAATTCATGATTCAATTCATGATTCATGATTTATGATTCAATTCATGATTCATAATTAATGATTCATGATTCAATTAATGATTCATAATTCATGATTCAATTCATGATTCATAATTCATGATTCTTGATTCATGATTCTATTCATGATTCATGATTCAATTCATGATTCATTATTCATGATTCAATTCATGATTCATGATTCAATTCATGATTCATGATTCAATTCATGATTCATGATTCAATTCATGATTCAATTTATGATTCATGATTCAATTTATGATTCATGATTCATGATTCAATTCATGATTCAATTCATGATTCATGATTCATTATTCAATTTATGATTCATAATTCATGATTCATGATTCAATTCATGAATCATGATTCAATTCATAAATCATGATTCAATTCATGATTTGATTCATGATTTAATTCATGATTTGATTCATGATTTAATTCATGATTTGATTCATGATTCATGATTCGATTCATGATTCATGATTCGATTCATGATTCATGATTCAATTCATGATCCATGATTCAATTAATGATTCATGATTCATGATTCAATTCATGATTCAATTCATGATTCATGATTTATGATTCAATTCATGATTCATAATTCATGATTCATGATTCAATTAATGATTCATAATTCATGATTCTTGATTCAATTCATGATTCATAATTCATGATTTTTGATTCATGATTCTATTCATGATTCATGATTCAATTCATGATTAAATTCATGATTCATGATTCATGATTCCTGATTCAATTCATGATTCATGATTCAATTCATGATTCATGATTTATGATTCATGATTCAATTCATGATTCCTAATTCATGATTTATGATTCCTAATTCATGATTCATGATTCAATTCATGATTCATGATTCAATTCATGATTCATGATTTATGATTCATGATTCAATTCATGATTCCTAATTCATGATTCATGATTCAATTCATGATTCATGATTCATGATTCACTTCATGATTCATGATTCATGATTCAATTCATGATTCATGATTCATGATTCAATTTATGATTCATGATTCAATTCATGATTCAATTCATGATTAATGATTCATGGTTCAATTCATTAATTCATAATTCATGATTCATGATACAATTCATGATTCATGAATCATGATTCAATTCATGATTCATGATTTAATTCATGATTCGATTCATGATTCATGATTCAATTAATGATTCATGATTCATGATTCAATTCATGATTTAAATTATGATTCATGATTCATGATTCAATTCATGATTCATAATTCATGATTCATGATTCAATTCATGTTTTATGATTCATGATTCATGATTCAATTCATGATTCATGATTTGATTCATCATTCTTAATTCATGATTCATGATTCGATTCATGATTCATGATTCGATTCATGATTCAATTCATGATTCATGATTCAATTCATAATTCATGAGTCGATTCATGATTCAATTCATGATTCAATTCATGATTTATGATTCATGATTCATGATTTGATTCATGATTCTTGATTCATGATTCGATTCATGATTCATGATTCATGATTTAATTCATGATTCATGATTCATGATTCATGATTCAATTCATGATTCATGATTCATGATTCAATTTATGATTCATGATTCATGATTCAATTCATGATTCAATTCATGATTCATGATTCATGGTTCAATTCATGATTCATAATTCATGATTTATGATTCCATTCATGATCCATGATTCATGATTCATGATTCATGATTCAATTCATGATTCATGATTCAATTCATGATTCATGATTCAATTCATGATTCATGATTTATGATTCATGATTCAATTCATGATCCCTAATTCATGATTCATGATTCCTAATTCATGATTCATGATTCAATTCATGATTCATGATTCAATTCATGATTTATGATTCAATTCATGATTCATGATTTATGATTCATGATTCAATTCATGATTCCTAATTCATGATTCATGATTCAATTCATGATTCATGATTCATGATTCACTTCATGATTCATGATTCATGATTCAATTAATGATTCATGATTCATGATTCAATTTATGATTCATGATTCAATTCATGATTCAATTCATGATTAATGATTCATGGTTCAATTCATTAATTCATAATTCATGATTCATGATACAATTCATGATTCATGAATCATGATTCAATTCATGATTCATGATTTAATTCATGATTCGATTCATGATTTAATTCATTATTCGATTCATGATTCATGATTCGATTCATCATTCATGATCCAATTCATGATCCATGATTCAATTAATGATTCATGATTCATGATTCAATTCATGATTTAAATTATGATTCATGATTCATGATTCAATTCATGATTCATAATTCATGATTCATGATTCAATTCATGTTTTATGATTCATGATTCATGATTCAATTCATGATTCATGATTTGATTCATCATTCTTAATTCATGATTCATGATTCGATTCATGATTCGATTCATGATTCAATTCATGATTCATGATTCATGATTCATGATTTGATTCATGATTCTTGATTCATGATTCGATTCATGATTCATGATTCATGATTTAATTCATGATTCATGATTCATGATTCAATTCATAATTCATGATTCACTTCATGATTCATGATTCATGATTCAATTCATGATTCATGATTCATGATTCAATTTATGATTCATGATTCATGATTCAATTCATGATTCAATTCATGATTCATGGTTCAATTCATGATTCATAATTCATGATTCATGATTCCATTCATGATCCATGATTCAATTCATGATTCATGATTCAATTCATGATTCAATTCATGATTCAATTTATGATTCATGATTCATGATTCAATTCATGATTCATGATTCAATTCATGATTCATGATTTATGATTCATGATTCAATTCATGATTCCTAATTCATGATTCATGATTCAATTCATGATTCATGATTTATGATTCATGATACAATTCATGATTCATGAATCATGATTCAATTCATGATTCATGATTTAATTCATGATTCGATTCATGATTTAATTCATTATTCGATTCATGATTCATGATTCGATTCATGATTCAATTCATGATTAATGATTCATGGTTCAATTCATTAATTCATAATTCATGATTCATGATACAATTCATGATTCATGAATCATGGTTCAATTCATGATTCATGATTTAATTCATGATTCGATTCATGATTTAATTCATTATTCGATTCATGATTCATGATTCGATTCATCATTCATGATCCAATTCATGATCCATGATTCAATTAATGATTCATGATTCATGATTCAATTCATGATTTAAATTATGATTCATGATTCATGATTCAATTCATGATTCATAATTCATGATTCATGATTCAATTCATGTTTTATGATTCATGATTCATGATTCAATTCATGATTCATGATTTGATTCATCATTCTTAATTCATGATTCATGATTCGATTCATGATTCGATTCATGATTCAATTCATGATTCATGATTCATGATTCATGATTTGATTCATGATTCTTGATTCATGATTCGATTCATGATTCATGATTCATGATTTAATTCATGATTCATGATTCATGATTCATGATTCAATTCATAATTCATGATTCACTTCATGATTCATGATTCATGATTCAATTCATGATTCATGATTCAATTTATGATTCATGATTCATGATTCAATTCATGATTCAATTCATGATTCATGATTCATGGTTCAATTCATGATTCATAATTCATGATTCATGATTCCATTCATGATCCATGATTCATGATTCATGATTCATGATTCAATTCATGATTCATGATTCAATTCATGATTCAATTCATGATTCATGATTTATGATTCATGATTCAATTCATGATCCCTAATTCATGATTCATGATTCCTAATTCATGATTCATGATTCAATTCATGACTCATGATTCAATTCATGATTCATGATTTATGATTCATGATTCAATTCATGATTCCTAATTCATGATTCATGATTCAATTCATGATTCATGATTTATGATTCATGATACAATTCATGATTCATGAATCATGATTCAATTCATGATTCATGATTTAATTCATGATTCGATTCATGATTTAATTCATTATTCGATTCATGATTCATGATTCGATTCATCATTCATGATCCAATTTATGATCCATGATTCAATTAATGATTCATGATTCATGATTCAATTCATGATTTAAATTATGATTCATGATTCATGATTCAATTCATGATTCATAATTCATGATTCATGATTCAATTCATGTTTTATGATTCATGATTCATGATTTGATTCATCATTCTTAATTCATGATTCATGATTCGATTCATGATTCATGATTCATGATTCATGATTGAATTCATGATTCATGATTCGATTCATGATTCAATTCATGATTCATGATTCATGATTGAATTCATAATTCATGATTCAATTCATGATTCATGATTCAATTCATGATTCAATTTATGATTCATGATTCAATTTATGATTCATGATTCATGATTCAATTCATGATTCAATTCATGATTCATGATTTTATTCATGATTCATGATTCAATTCATGATTCAATTCATGATTCATGATTCATTATTCAATTTATGATTCATAATTCATGATTCATGATTCAATTCATGAATCATGATTCAATTCATTAATCATGATTCAATTCATGATTTGATTCATGATTTAATTCATGATTTGATTCAAGATTTAATTCATGATTTGATTCATGATTCATGATTCGATTCATGATTCATGATTCGATTCATGATTCATGATTCAATTCATGTTCCATGATTCAATTAATGATTCATGATTCATGATTCAATTCATGATTCAATTCATGATTCATGATTTATGATTCAATTCATGATTCATAATTCATGATTCATGATTCAATTAATGATTCATAATTCATGATTCATGATTCAATTCATGATTCATAATTCATGATTTTTGATTCATGATTCTATTCATGATTCATGATTCAATTCATGATTAAATTCATGATTCATGATTCATGATTCATGATTCCTGATTCAATTCATGATTCATGATTCAATTCATGATTCATGATTTATGATTCATGATTCATGATTCAATTCATGATTCATGATTCAATTCATGATTCATGATTCAATTCATAATTCATGATTTATGATTCATGATTCAATTCATGATTCCTAATTCATGATTCATGATTCAATTCATGATTCATGATTCATGATTCATGATTCACTTCATGATTCATGATTCATGATTCAATTCATGATTCATGATTCATGATTCAATTTATGATTCATGATTCAATTCATGATTCAATTCATGATCAATGATTCATGGTTCAATTCATTAATTCATAATTCATGATTCATGATACAATTCATGATTCATGAATCATGATTCATTTCATGATTCATGATTTAATTCATGATTCGATTCATGATTTAATTCATTATTCGATTCATGATTCATGATTCAATTAATGATTCATGATTCATGATTCAATTCATGATTTAAATTATGATTCATGATTCATGATTCAATTCATGATTCATAATTCATGATTCATGATTCAATTCATGTTTTATGATTCATGATTCATGATTCAATTCATGATTCATGATTTGATTCATCATTCTTAATTCATGATTCATGATTCGATTCATGATTCATGATTCATGATTCATGATTGAATTCATGATTCATGATTCGATTCATGATTCAATTCATGATTCATGATTCATGATTCAATTCATAATTTATGAGTCGATTCATGATTTAATTCATGATTCAATTCATGATTTATGATTCATGATTCATGATTTGATTCATGATTCTTGATTCATGATTCGATTCATGATTCATGATTCATGATTTAATTCATGATTCATGATTCATGATTCATGATTCAATTCATAATTCATGATTCACTTCATGATTCATGATTCAATTCATGCTTCATGATTCATGATTCAATTTATGATTCATGATTCATGATTCAATTCATGATTCAATTCATGATTCATGATTCATGGTTCAATTCATGATTCATAATTCATGATTCATGATTCCATTCATGATCCATGATTCATGATTCATGATTCATGATTCAATTCATGATTCATGATTCAATTCATGATTCATGATTCAATTCATGATTCATGATTTATGATTCATGATTCAATTCATGATTCCTAATTCATGATTCATGATTCAATTCATGATTCATGATTCAATTCATGATTCATGATTCAATTCATGATTCATGATTTATGATTCATGATTCAATTCATGATTCCTAATTCACGATTCATGATTCAATTCATGATTCATGATTCATGATTCATGATTCACTTCATAATTCATGATTCATGATTCAATTCATGATTCATGATTCATGATTCAATTTATGATTCATGATTCAATTCATGATTCAATTCATGATTAATGATTCATGGTTCAATTCATTAATTCATAATTCATGATTCATGATACAATTCATGATTCATGAATCATGATTCAATTCATGATTCATGATTTAATTCATGATTCGATTCATGATTTAATTCATTATTCGATTCATGATTCATGATTCAATTAATGATTCATGATTCATGATTCAATTCATGATTTAAATTATGATTCATGATTCATGATTCAATTCATGATTCATAATTCATGATTCATGATTCAATTCATGTTTTATGATTCATGATTTATGATTCAATTCATGATTCATGATTTGATTCATCATTCTTAATTCATGATTCATGATTCGATTCATGATTCATGATTCGATTCATGATTCAATTCATGATTCATGATTCAATTCATAATTCATGAGTCGATTCATGATTCAATTCATGATTCAATTCATGATTTATGATTCATGATTCATGATTTGATTCATGATTCTTGATTCATGATTCGATTCATGATTCATGATTCATGATTTAATTCATGATTCATGATTCATGATTCATGATTCAATTCATAATTCATGATTCACTTCATGATTCATGATTCAATTCATGATTCATGATTCAATTTATGATTCATGATTCATGATTCAATTCATGATTCAATTCATGATTCATGATTCATGGTTGAATTCATGATTCATAATTCATGATTCATGATTCCATTCATGATCCATGATTCATGATTCATGATTCATGATTCAATTCATGATTCGTGATTCAATTCATGATTCATGATTCAATTCATGATTCATGATTTATGATTCATGATTCAATTCATGATCCCTAATTCATGATTCATGATTCCTAATTCATGATTCATGATTCAATTCATGATTCATGATTCAATTCATGATTCATGATTCAATTCATGATTCATGATTTATGATTCATGATTCAATTCATGATCCCTAATTCATGATTCATGATTCCTAATTCATGATTCATGATTCAATTCATGATTCATGATTCAATTCATGATTCATGATTCAATTCATGATTCATGATTCAATTCATGATTCCTAATTCATGATTCATGATTCAATTCATGATTCATGATTCATGATTCATGATTCACTTCATGATTCATGATTCATGATTCAATTCATGATTCATGATTCATGATTCAATTTATGATTCATGATTCAATTCATGATTCAATTCATGATTAATGATTCATGGTTCAATTCATTAATTCATAATTCATGATTCATGATACAATTCATGATTCATGAATCATGATTCAATTCATGATTCATGATTTAATTCATGATTCGATTCATGATTAATTCATTATTCGATTCATGATTCATGATTCGATTCATCATTCATGATCCAATTCATGATCCATGATTCAATTAATGATTCATGATTCATGATTCATTTCATGATTTAAATTATGATTCATGATTCATGATTCAATTCATGATTCATAATTCATGATTCATGATTCAATTCATGTTTTATGATTCATGATTCATGATTCAATTCATGATTCATGATTTGATTCATCATTCTTAATTCATGATTCATGATTCGATTCATGATTCATGATTCGATTCATGATTCAATTCATGATTCATGATTCAATTCATAATTCATGAGTCGATTCATGATTCAATTCATGATTCAATTCATGATTTATGATTCATGATTCATGATTTGATTCATGATTCTTGATTCATGATTCGATTCATGATTCATGATTCATGATTTAATACATGATTCATGATTCATGATTCATGATTCAATTCATAATTCATGATTCACTTCATGATTCATGATTCATGATTCAATTCATGATTCATGATTCATGATTCAATTTATGATTCATGATTCATGATTAAATTCATGATTCAATTCATGATTCATGATTCATGGTTCAATTCATGATTCATAATTCATGATTCATGATTCTATTCATGATCCATGATTCATGATTCATGATTCATGATTCAATTCATGATTCATGATTCAATTCATGATTCATGATTCAATTCATGATTCATGATTTATGATTCATGATTCAATTCATGATCCCTAATTCATGATTCATGATTCCTAATTCATGATTCATGATTCAATTCATGATTCATGATTCAATTCATGATTCATGATTCAATTCATGATTCATGATTTATGATTCATGATTCCTAATTCATGATTCCTAATTCATGATTCATTATTCAATTCATGATTCATGATTCATGATACAATTCATGATTCATGAATCATGATTCAATTCATGATTCATGATTTAATTCATGATTCGATTCATGATTTAATTCATTATTCGATTCATGATTTATGATTCGATTCATCATTCATGATCCAATTCATGATCCATGATTCAATTAATGATTCATGATTCATGATTCAATTCATGATTTAAATTATGATTCATGATTCAATTCATGATTCATAATTCATGATTCATGATTCAATTCATGTTTTATGATTCATGATTCATGATTTGATTCATCATTCTTAATTCATGATTCATGATTCGATTCATGATTCATGATTCATGATTGAATTCATGATTCATGATTCGATTCATGATTCAATTCATGATTCATGATTCATGATTGAATTCATAATTCATGATTCAATTCATGATTCATGATTCAATTCATGATTCAATTTATGATTCATGATTCAATTTATGATTCATGATTCATGATTCAATTCATGATTCAATTCATGATTCATGATTTTATTCATGATTCATGATTCAATTCATGATTCAATTCATGATTCATGATTCATTATTCAATTAATGATTCATAATTCATGATTCATGATTCAATTCATGAATCATGATTCAATTCATTAATCATGATTCAATTCATGATTTGATTCATGATTTAATTCATGATTTGATTCATGATTTAATTCATGATTTGATTCATGATTCATGATTCGATTCATGATTCATGATTCGATTCATGATTCATGATTCAATTCATGATCCATGATTCAATTAATGATTCATGATTCATGATTCAATTCATGATTCAATTCATGATTCATGATTTATGATTCAATTCATGATTCATAATTCATGATTCATGATTCAATTAATGATTCATAATTCATGATTCATGATTCAATTCATGATTCATAATTCATGATTTTTGATTCATGATTCTATTCATGATTCATGATTCAATTCATGATTAAATTCATGATTCATGATTCATGATTCCTGATTCAATTCATGATTCATGATTCAATTCATGATTCATGATTCATGATTCAATTCATGATTCATGATTCAATTCATGATTCATGATTCAATTCATGATTCATGATTTATGATTCATGATTCAATTCATGATTCCTAATTCATGATTCATGATTCAATTCATGATTCATGATTCATGATTCATGATTCACTTCATGATTCATGAATTATGATTCAATTCATGATTCATGATTCATGATTCAATTTATGATTCATGATTCAATTCATGATTCAATTCATGATTAATGATTCATGGTTCAATTCATTAATTCATAATTCATGATTCATGATACAATTCATGATTCATGAATCATGATTCAATTCATGATTCATGATTTAATTCATGATTCGATTCATGATTTAATTCATTATTCGATTCATGATTCATGATTCAATTAATGATTCATGATTCATGATTCAATTCATGATTTAAATTATGATTCATGATTCATGATTCAATTCATGATTCATAATTCATGATTCATGATTCAATTCATGTTTTATGATTCATGATTCATGATTCAATTCATGATTCATGATTTGATTCATGATTCTTAATTCATGATTCATGATTCAATTCATGATTCATGATTCATGATTGAATTCATGATTCATGATTCGATTCATGATTCAATTCATGATTCATGATTCATGATTCAATTCATAATTTATGAGTCGATTCATGATTTAATTCATGATTTAATTCATGATTTATGATTCATGATTCATGATTTGATTCATGATTCTTGATTCATGATTCGATTCATGATTCATGATTCATGATTTAATTCATGATTCATGATTCATGATTCATTATTCAATTCATAATTCATGATTCACTTCATGATTCATGATTCATGATTCAATTCATGATTCATGATTCATGATTCAATTTATGATTCATGATTCATGATTCAATTCATGATTCAATTCATGATTCATGATTCATGGTTCAATTCATGATTCATAATTCATGATTCATGATTCCATTCATGATCCATGATTCATGATTCATGATTCATGATTCAATTCATGATTCATGATTCAATTCATGATTCATGATTCAATTCATGATTCATGATTTATGATTCATGATTCAATTCATGATTCCTAATTCATGATTCATGATTCCTAATTCATGATTCATGATTCAATTCATGATTCATGATTCAATTCATGATTCATGATTCAATTCATGATTCATGATTTATGATTCATGATTCAATTCATGATTCCTAATTCACGATTCATGATTCAATTCATTATTCATGTTTCATGATTCATGATTCACTTCATGATTCATGATTCATGATTCAATTCATAATTCATGATTCATGATTCAATTTATGATTCATAATTCAATTCATGATTCAATTCATGATTAATGATTCATGGTTCAATTCATTAATTCATAATTCATGATTCATGATACAATTCATGATTCATGAATCATGATTCAATTCATGATTCATGATTTAATTCATGATTCGATTCATGATTTAATTCATTATTCGATTCATGATTCATGATTCGATTCATCATTCATGATCCAATTCATGATCCATGATTCAATTAATGATTCATGATTCATGATTCAATTCATGATTCATAATTCATGATTCATGATTCAATTCATGTTTTATGATTCATGATTCAATTCATGATTCATGATTTGATTCATCATTCTTAATTCATGATTCATGATTCGATTCATGATTCATGATTCATGATTCATGATTGAATTCATGATTCATGATTCGATTCATGATTCAATTCATGATTCATGATTGAATTCATAATTCATGAGTCGATTCATGATTCAATTCATGATTCAATTCATGATTTATGATTCATGATTCATGATTTGATTCATGATTCTTGATTCATGATTCGATTCATGATTCATGATTCATGATTTAATTCATGATTCATGATTCATGATTCAATTCATGATTCATGATTCACTTCATGATTCATGATTCATGATAAAATTCATGATTCATGATTCATGATTCAATTTATGATTCATGATTCATGATTCGATTCATGATTCAATTCATGATTCATGATTGAATTCATAATTCATGAGTCGATTCATGATTCAATTCATGATTCAATTCATGATTTATGATTCATGATTCATGATTTGATTCATGATTCTTGATTCATGATTCGATTCATGATTCATGATTCATGATTTAATTCATGATTCATGATTCATGATTCAATTCATGATTCATGATTCACTTCATGATTCATGATTCATGATAAAATTCATGATTCATGATTCATGATTCAATTTATGATTCATGATTCATGATTCAATTCATGATTCCATTCATGATTCATGATTCATGATTCATGATTCAATTCATGATTCATGATTCAATTCATGATTCATGATTCATGATTCAATTCATGATTCAATTCATGATTCATGATTCATGATTTAATTCATGATTCATAATTCATGATTCAATTCATGATTCATAATTCATGATTCAATTCATGATTCATGATTCATGATTCATGATTTAATTCATGATTCATAATTCATGATTCATGATTCATGATTCATGATTCATGATTCAATTCATGATTCATGATTCAATTTATGATTAAATTCATGATTCATGATTCATGATTCATGATTCATGATTCAATTCATGATTCATGATTCATGACTCATGATTCAATTCATGATTCATGATTCATGATTCAATTCATGATTCATGATTCAATTCATGATTCATGATTCAATTCATGATTCATGATTTATGATTCATGATTCAATTCATGATTCCTAATTCATGATTCATGATTCAATTCATGATTCATGATTCATGATTCATGATTCACTTCATGATTCATGATTCATGATTCAATTCATGATTCATGATTCATGATTCAATTTATGATTCATGATTCAATTCATGATTCAATTCATGATTCATAATTCATGATTCATGATTCAATTCATGATTCAATTCATGATTCATAATTCATGATTCATGATTCAATTCATGTTTTATGATTCATGATTCATGATTCAATTCATGATTCATGATTTGATTCATCATTCTTAATTCATGATTCATGATTCGATTCATGATTCATGATTCATGATTGAATTCATGATTCATGATTCGATTCATGATTCAATTCATGATTCATGATTCATGATTCAATTCATAATTTATGAGTCGATTCATGATTTAATTCATGATTCAATTCATGATTTATGATTCATGATTCATGATTTGATTCATGATTCTTGATTCATGATTCGATTCATGATTCATGATTCATGATTCATGATTCATGATTCAATTCATAATTCATGATTCAATTTATGATTCATGATTCATGATTCAATTCATGATTCAATTCATGATTCATGATTCATGGTTCAATTCATGATTCATAATTCATGATTCATGATTCCATTCATGATCCATGATTCATGATTCATGATTCATGATTCAATTCATGATTCATGATTCAATTCATGATTCATGATTCAATTCATGATTCATGATTTATGATTCATGATTCAATTCATGATTCCTAATTCATGATTCATGATTCCTAATTCATGATTCATGATTCAATTCATGATTCATGATTCAATTCATGATTCATGATTCAATTCATGATTCATGATTCAATTCATGATTCATGATTTATGATTCATGATTCAATTCATGATTCCTAATTCACGATTCATGATTCAATTCATGATTCATGATTCATGATTCATGATTCACTTCATGATTCATGATTCATGATTCAATTCATGATTCATGATTCATGATTCAATTTATGATTCATGATTCAATTCATGATTCAATTCATGATTAATGATTCATGGTTCAATTCATTAATTCATAATTCATGATTCATGATACAATTCATGATTCATGAATCATGATTCAATTCATGATTCATGATTTAATTCATGATTCGATTCATGATTTAATTCATTATTCGATTCATGATTCATGATTCAATTAATGATTCATGATTCATGATTCAATTCATGATTTAAATTATGATTCATGATTCATGATTCAATTCATGATTCATAATTCATGATTCATGATTCAATTCATGTTTTATGATTCATGATTCATGATTCAATTCATGATTCATGATTTGATTCATCATTCTTAATTCATGATTCATGATTCGATTCATGATTCATGATTCGATTCATGATTCAATTCATGATTCATGATTCAATTCATAATTCATGAGTCGATTCATGATTCAATTCATGATTCAATTCATGATTTATCATTCATGATTCATGATTTGATTCATGATTCTTGATTCATGATTCGATTCATGATTCATGATTCATGATTTAATTCATGATTCATGATTCATGATTCAATTCATAATTCATGATTCACTTCATGATTCATGATTCATGATTCAATTCATGATTCATGATTCAATTTATGATTCATGATTCAATTCATGATTCAATTCATGATTCATGATTCATGGTTGAATTCATGATTCATAATTCATGATTCATGATTCCATTCATGATCCATGATTCATGATTCATGATTCATGATTCAATTCATGATTCATGATTCAATTCATGATTCATGATTCAATTCATGATTCATGATTTATGATTCATGATTCAATTCATGATCCCTAATTCATGATTCATGATTCCTAATTCATGATTCATGATTCAATTCATGATTCATGATTCAATTCATGATTCATGATTCAATTCATGATTCATGATTTATGATTCATGATTCAATTCATGATCCCTAATTCATGATTCATGATTCCTAATTCATGATTCATGATTCAATTCATGATTCATGATTCAATTCATGATTCATGATTCAATTCATGATTCATGATTTATGATTCATGATTCAATTCATGATTCCTAATTCATGATTCATGATTCAATTCATGATTCATGATTCATGATTCATGATTCATGATTCATGATTCATGATTCACTTCATGATTCATGATTCATGATTCAATTCATGATTCATGATTCATGATTCAATTTATGATTCATGATTCAATTCATGATTCAATTCATGATTAATGATTCATGGTTCAATTCATTAATTCATAATTCATGATTCATGATACAATTCATGATTCATGAATCATGATTCAATTCATGATTCATGATTTAATTCATGATTCGATTCATGATTTAATTCATTATTCGATTCATGATTCATGATTCGATTCATCATTCATGATCCAATTCATGATCCATGATTCAATTAATGATTCATGATTCATGATTCAATTCATGATTTAAATTATGATTCATGATTCATGATTCAATTCATGATTCATAATTCATGATTCATGATTCAATTCATGTTTTATGATTCATGATTCATGATTCAATTCATGATTCATGATTTGATTCATCATTCTTAATTCATGATTCATGATTCGATTCATGATTCATGAGTCGATTCATGATTCAATTCATGATTCAATTCATGATTTATGATTCATGATTCATGATTTGATTCATGATTCTTGATTCATGATTCGATTCATGATTCATGATTCATGATTTAATTCATGATTCATGATTCATGATTCATGATTCAATTCATAATTCATGATTCACTTCATGATTCATGATTCATGATTCAATTCATGATTCATGATTCATGATTCAATTTATGATTCATGATTCATGATTCAATTCATGATTCAATTCATGATTCATGATTCATGGTTCAATTCATGATTCATAATTCATGATTCATGATTCTATTCATGATCCATGATTCATGATTCATGATTCAATTCATGATTCATGATTCAATTCATGATTCATGATTCAATTCATGATTCATGATTTATGATTCATGATTCAATTCATGATCCCTAATTCATGATTCATGATTCCTAATTCATGATTCATGATTCAATTCATGATTCATGATTCAATTCATGATTCATGATTCAATTCATGATTCATGATTTATGATTCATGATTCCTAATTCATGATTCCTAATTCATGATTCATGATTCAATTCATGATTCATGATTCATGATTCATGATACAATTCATGATTCATGAATCATGATTCAATTCATGATTCATGATTTAATTCATGATTCGATTCATGATTTAATTCATTATTCGATTCATGATTCATGATTCGATTCATCATTCATGATCCAATTCATGATCCATGATTCAATTAATGATTCATGATTCATGATTCAATTCATGATTTAAATTATGATTCATGATTCATGATTCAATTCATGATTCATAATTCATGATTCATGATTCAATTCATGTTTTATGATTCATGATTCATGATTTGATTCATCATTCTTAATTCATGATTCATGATTCGATTCATGATTCATGATTCATGATTCATGATTGAATTCATGATTCATGATTCGATTCATGATTCAATTCATGATTCATGATTCATGATTGAATTCATAATTCATGATTCAATTCATGATTCATGATTCAATTCATGATTCAATTTATGATTCATGATTCAATTTATGATTCATGATTCATGATTCAATTCATGATTCAATTTATGATTCATGATTTTATTCATGATTCATGATTCAATTCATGATTCAATTCATGATTCATGATTCATTATTCAATTAATGATTCATAATTCATGATTCATGATTCAATTCATGAATCATGATTCAATTCATTAATCATGATTCAATTCATGATTTGATTCATGATTTAATTCATGATTTGATTCATGATTTAATTCATGATTTGATTCATGATTCATGATTCGATTCATGATTCATGATTCGATTCATGATTCATGATTCAATTCATGATCCATGATTCAATTAATGATTCATGATTCATGATTCAATTCATGATTCAATTCATGATTCATGATTTATGATTCAATTCATGATTCATAATTCAATTAATGATTCATAATTCATGATTCATGATTCAATTCATGATTCATAATTCATGATTTTTGATTCATGATTCAATTCATGATTAAATTCATGATTCATGATTCATGATTCATGATTCATGATTCATGATTCAATTCATGATTCAATTCATGATTCATGATTCATGGTTCAATTCATGATTCATAATTCATGATTCATGATTCTATTCATGATCCATGATTCATGATTCATGATTCATGATTCAATTCATGATTCATGATTCAATTCATGATTCATGATTCAATTCATGATTCATGATTTATGATTCATGATTCAATTCATGATCCCTAATTCATGATTCATGATTCCTAATTCATGATTCATGATTCAATTCATGATTCATGATTCAATTCATGATTCATGATTCAATTCATGATTCATGATTTATGATTCATGATTCCTAATTCATGATTCCTAATTCATGATTCATGATTCAATTCATGATTCATGATTCATGATTCATGATACAATTCATGATTCATGAATCATGATTCAATTCATGATTCATGATTTAATTCATGATTCGATTCATGATTTAATTCATTATTCGATTCATGATTCATGATTCGATTCATCATTCATGATCCAATTCATGATCCATGATTCAATTAATGATTCATGATTCATGATTCAATTCATGATTTAAATTATGATTCATGATTCATGATTCAATTCATGATTCATAATTCATGATTCATGATTCAATTCATGTTTTATGATTCATGATTCATGATTTGATTCATCATTCTTAATTCATGATTCATGATTCGATTCATGATTCATGATTCATGATTCATGATTGAATTCATGATTCATGATTCGATTCATGATTCAATTCATGATTCATGATTCATGATTGAATTCATAATTCATGATTCAATTCATGATTCATGATTCAATTCATGATTCAATTTATGATTCATGATTCAATTTATGATTCATGATTCATGATTCAATTCATGATTCAATTTATGATTCATGATTTTATTCATGATTCATGATTCAATTCATGATTCAATTCATGATTCATGATTCATTATTCAATTAATGATTCATAATTCATGATTCATGATTCAATTCATGAATCATGATTCAATTCATTAATCATGATTCAATTCATGATTTGATTCATGATTTAATTCATGATTTGATTCATGATTTAATTCATGATTTGATTCATGATTCATGATTCGATTCATGATTCATGATTCGATTCATGATTCATGATTCAATTCATGATCCATGATTCAATTAATGATTCATGATTCATGATTCAATTCATGATTCAATTCATGATTCATGATTTATGATTCAATTCATGATTCATAATTCAATTAATGATTCATAATTCATGATTCATGATTCAATTCATGATTCATAATTCATGATTTTTGATTCATGATTCAATTCATGATTAAATTCATGATTCATGATTCATGATTCATGATTCATGATTCATGATTCAATTCATGATTCAATTCATGATTCATGATTCATGGTTCAATTCATGATTCATAATTCATGATTCATGATTCTATTCATGATCCATGATTCATGATTCATGATTCATGATTCAATTCATGATTCATGATTCAATTCATGATTCATGATTCAATTCATGATTCATGATTTATGATTCATGATTCAATTCATGATCCCTAATTCATGATTCATGATTCCTAATTCATGATTCATGATTCAATTCATGATTCATGATTCAATTCATGATTCATGATTCAATTCATGATTCATGATTTATGATTCATGATTCCTAATTCATGATTCCTAATTCATGATTCATGATTCAATTCATGATTCATGATTCATGATTCATGATACAATTCATGATTCATGAATCATGATTCAATTCATGATTCATGATTTAATTCATGATTCGATTCATGATTTAATTCATTATTCGATTCATGATTCATGATTCGATTCATCATTCATGATCCAATTCATGATCCATGATTCAATTAATGATTCATGATTCATGATTCAATTCATGATTTAAATTATGATTCATGATTCATGATTCAATTCATGATTCATAATTCATGATTCATGATTCAATTCATGTTTTATGATTCATGATTCATGATTTGATTCATCATTCTTAATTCATGATTCATGATTCGATTCATGATTCATGATTCATGATTCATGATTGAATTCATGATTCATGATTCGATTCATGATTCAATTCATGATTCATGATTCATGATTCAATTCATAATTCATGATTCAATTCATGATTCATGATTCAATTCATGATTCAATTTATGATTCATGATTCAATTTATGATTCATGATTCATGATTCAATTCATGATTCAATTTATGATTCATGATTTTATTCATGATTCATGATTCAATTCATGATTCAATTCATGATTCATGATTCATTATTCAATTAATGATTCATAATTCATGATTCATGATTCAATTCATGAATCATGATTCAATTCATTAATCATGATTCAATTCATGATTTGATTCATGATTTAATTCATGATTTGATTCATGATTTAATTCATGATTTGATTCATGATTCATGATTCGATTCATGATTCATGATTCGATTCATGATTCATGATTCAATTCATGATCCATGATTCAATTAATGATTCATGATTCATGATTCAATTCATGATTCAATTCATGATTCATGATTTATGATTCAATTCATGATTCATAATTCATGATTTTTGATTCATGATTCTATTCATGATTCATGATTCAATTCATGATTAAATTCATGATTCATGATTCATGATTCATGATTCCTGATTCAATTCATGATTCATGATTCAATTCATGATTCATGATTCATGATTCATGATTCAATTCATGATTCATGATTCAATTCATGATTCATGATTCAATTCATGATTCATGATTTATGATTCATGATTCAATTCATGATTCCTAATTCATGATTCATGATTCAATTCATGATTCATGATTCATGATTCATGATTCACTTCATGATTCATGATTCATGATTCAATTCATGATTCATGATTCATGATTCAATTTATGATTCATGATTCAATTCATGATTCAATTCATTATTAACGATTCATGGTTCAATTCATTAATTCATAAATCATGATTCATGATACAATTCATGATTCATGAATCATGATTCAATTCATGATTCATGATTTAATTCATGATTCGATTCATGATTTAATTCATTATTCGATTCATGATTCATGATTCAATTAATGATTCATGATTCATGATTCAATTCATGATTTAAATTATGATTCATGATTCATGATTCAATTCATGATTCATAATTCATGATTCATGATTTAATTCATGTTTTATGATTCATGATTCATGATTCAATTCATGATTCATGATTTGATTCATCATTCTTAATTCATGATTCATGATTCGATTCATGATTCATGATTCATGATTGAATTCATGATTCATGATTCGATTCATGATTCAATTCATGATTCATGATTCATGATTCAATTCATAATTTATGAGTCGATTCATGATTTAATTCATGATTCAATTCATGATTTATGATTCATGATTCATGATTTGATTCATGATTCTTGATTCATGATTCGATTCATGATTCATGATTCATGATTTAATTCATGATTCATGATTCATGATTCATGATTCAATTCATAATTCATGATTCACTTCATGATTCATGATTCATGATTCAATTCATAATTTATGAGTCGATTCATGATTTAATTCATGATTCAATTCATGATTTATGATTCATGATTCATGATTTGATTCATGATTCTTGATTCATGATTCGATTCATGATTCATGATTCATGATTTAATTCATGATTCATGATTCATGATTCATGATTCAATTCATAATTCATGATTCACTTCATGATTCATGATTCATGATTCACTTCATGATTCATGATTCATGATTCAATTCATGATTCATGATTCATGATTTAAGTTATGATTCATGATTCAATTCATGATTCAATTCATGATTAATGATTCATGGTTCAATTCATTAATTCATAATTCATGATTCATGATACAATTCATGATTCATGAATCATGATTCAATTCATGATTCATGATTTAATTCATGATTCGATTCATGATTTAATTCATTATTCGATTCATGATTCATGATTCGATTCATCATTCATGATCCAATTCATGATCCATGATTCAATTAATGATTCATGATTCATGATTCAATTCATGATTTAAATTATGATTCATGATTCATGATTCAATTCATGATTCATAATTCATGATTCATGATTCAATTCATGTTTTATGATTCATGATTCAATTCATGATTCATGATTTGATTCATCATTCTTAATTCATGATTCATGATTCGATTCATGATTCATGATTCATGATTCATGATTGAATTCATGATTCATGATTCGATTCATGATTCAATTCATGATTCATGATTGAATTCATAATTCATGAGTCGATTCATGATTCAATTCATGATTCAATTCATGATTTATGATTCATGATTCATGATTTGATTCATGATTCTTGATTCATGATTCGATTAATGATTCATGATTCATGATTTAATTCATGATTCATGATTCATGATTCAATTCATGATTCATGATTCACTTCATGATTCATGATTCATGATTAAATTCATGATTCATGATTCATGATTCAATTTATGATTCATGATTCATGATTCAATTCATGATTCAATTCATGATTCATGATTCATGGTTCAATTCATGATTCATAATTCATGATTCCATTCATGATTCATGATTCATGATTCATGATTCAATTCATGATTCATGATTCAATTCATGATTCATGATTCATGATTCAATTCATGATTCATGATTCAATTCATGATTCAATTCATGATTCATGATTCATGATTTAATTCATGATTCATAATTCATGATTCAATTCATGATTCATAATTCATGATTCAATTCATGATTCATGATTCATGATTCATGATTCATGATTTAATTCATGATTCATAATTCATGATTCATGATTCATGATTCATGATTCATGATTCAATTCATGATTCATGATTCAATTTATGATTAAATTCATGATTCATGATTCATGATTCATGATTCATGATTCTTGATTCAATTCATGATTCATGATTCAATTCATGATTCATGATTCAATTCATGATTCATGATTTATGATTCATGATTCAATTCATGATTCCTAATTCATGATTCATGATTCAATTCATGATTCATGATTCATGATTCATGATTCAATTCATGATTCATGATTCATGATTCATGATTCACGTCATGATTCATGATTCATGATTCATGATTCATGATTCAATTCATGATTCAAGATTCATGATTCATGATTCACGTCATGATTCATGATTCAATTAATGATTCATGATTCATGATTTAATTTATGATTCATGATTCATGATTCAATTCATGATTCAATTCATGATTCATGATTCATGGTTCAATTCATGATTCATAATTTATGATTCATGATTCAATTCATGATTCATGATTCATGATTCATAATTCAATTCATGATTCATGATTCAATTCATGATTCATAATTCATGATTTAATTCATGATTCGATTCATGATTTAATTCATTATTCGATTCATGATTCATGATTCGATTCATGATTCATGATTCAATTCATGATCCATGATTCAATTAATGATTCATGATTCAATTTATGATTTAAATTATGATTCATGATTTATGATTCAATTCATGATTCATAATTCATGATTCATGATTCAATTCATGATTCATGATTTGATTCATGATTCTTAATTCATGATTCATGATTCAATTCATGATTCATGATTCATGATTCAATTCATGATTCATGATTCATGATTCATGATTCAATTCATGATTCATGATTCGATTCATGATTCAATTCATGATTCATGATTCAATTCATGATTCATGATTTATGATTCAATTCATGATTCATGAGTCATGATTTAATTTATGATTCATGATTCATGATTCAATTCATGATTCAATTCATGATTTATGATTCATGATTCATGATTCAATTCATGATTCATAATTCATGATTCATGATTCAATTCATGATTCATAATTCATGATTCATAATTCATTATTCATGATTCAATTAATGATTCATGATTCAATTCATGCATCATGATTCATGATTCACGATTCAATTCATGATTCATGATTCAATTCATGATTCAATTCCTGATTCAATTTATGATTCAATTCATGATTCATTATTCATGATTCAATTCATGAATCATGATTCATGATTCAATTCATGATTCAATTCATGATTAATGATTCAATTCATGATTCAATTCATTATTCAAGATTCGATTCATGATTCATGATTTATTTCATAATTTAATTCATGATTCATGATTCGATTCATGATTCATGATTCATGATTCAAGACATCATTCAATTTATGATTTAATTCATGATTCCTGATTCATGATTCAAGTCATCATTCAATTTATGATTCAATTCATGATTCCTGATTCCTGATTCATGATTCATGATTCAATTCATGATTCATGATTCAATTCATGATTCATGATTCAATTCATGATTCATGATTCAATTCATGATTCATGATTTATGATTCATGATTGAATTCATGATTCCTAAGTCATGATTCATGATTCCTAATTCATGATTCATGATTCCTAATTCATGATTCATGATTCAATTCATGATTCATGATTCAATTCATGATTCATGATTCAATTCATGATTCATGATTTATGATTCATGATTCAATTCATGATTCCTAATTCACGATTCATGATTCAATTCATGATTCATGATTCATGATTCACTTCATGATTCATGATTCATGATTCAATTCATAATTCATGATTCATGATTCAATTTATGATTCATGATTCAATTCATGATTCAATTCATGATTAATGATTCATGGTTCAATTCATTAATTCATAATTCATGATTCATGATACAATTCATGATTCATGAATCATGATTCAATTCATGATTCATGATTTAATTCATGATTCGATTCATGATTTAATTCATTATTCGATTCATGATTCATGATTCAATTCATCATTCATGATCCAATTCATGATCCATGATTCAATTAATGATTCATGATTCATGATTCAATTCATGATTTAAATTATGATTCATGATTAATGATTCAATTCATGATTCATAATTCATGATTCATGATTCAATTCATGTTTTATGATTCATGATTCAATTCATGATTCATGATTTGATTCATCATTCTTAATTCATGATTCATGATTCGATTCATGATTCATGATTCATGATTGAATTCATGATTCATGATTCGATTCATGATTCAATTCATGATTCATGATTGAATTCATAATTCATGAGTCGATTCATGATTCAATTCATGATTCAATTCATGATTTATGATTCATGATTCATGATTTGATTCATGATTCTTGATTCATGATTCGATTCATGATTCATGATTCATGATTTAATTCATGATTCATGATTCATGATTCATGATTCATGATTCTTGATTCATGATTCGATTCATGATTCATGATTCATGATTTAATTCATGATTCATGATTCATGATTCAATTTATGATTCATGATTCATGATTCAATTCATGATTCATAATTCATGATTCATGATTCCATTCATGATTCATGATTCATGATTCATGATTCATGATTCATGATTCAATTCATGATTCATGATTCATGATTCAATTCATGATTCATGATTCAATTCATGATTCAATTCATGATTCATGATTCATGATTTAATTCATGATTCATAATTCATGATTCAATTCATGATTTATAATTCATGATTCAATTCATGATTCATGATTCATGATTCATGATTCATGATTTAATTCATGATTCATAATTCATGATTCATGATTCATGATTCATGATTCATGATTCAATTCATGATTCATGATTCAATTTATGATTAAATTCATGATTCATGATTCATGATTCATGATTCATGATTCATGATTCAATTCATGATTCATGATTCAATTCATGATTCATGATTCAATTCATGATTCATGATTTATGATTCATGATTCAATTCATGATTCCTAATTCATGATTCATGATTCAATTCATGATTCATGATTCATGATTCATGATTCATGATACAATTCATGATTCATGATTCATGATTCATGATTCACGTCATGATTCATGATTCATGATTCATGATTCATGATTCATGATTCATGATTCAATTCATGATTCATGATTCATGATTCACGTCATGATTCATAATTTATGATTCATGATTCAATTCATGATTCATGATTCATGATTCATGATTCATAATTCAATTCATGATTCATGATTCAATTCATGATTCATGATTCATGATTCAATTCATGATTCAATTCATGATTCATGATTCATGGTTCAATTCATGATTCATAATTTATGATTCATGATTCAATTCATGATTCATGATTCATGATTCATGATTCATAATTCAATTCATGATTCATGATTCAATTCATGATTCATAATTCATGATTTAATTCATGATTCAATTCATGATTTAATTCATTATTCGATTCATGATTCATGATTCGATTCATGATTCATGATTCAATTCATGATCCATGATTCAATTAATGATTCATGATTCATGATTCAATTTATGATTTAAATTATGATTCATGATTTATGATTCAATTCATGATTCATAATTCATGATTCATGATTCAATTCATGATTCATGATTTGATTCATGATTCTTAATTCATGATTCATGATTCAATTCATGATTCATGATTCATGATTCAATTCATGATTCATGATTCATGATTCATGATTCAATTCATGATTCATGATTCGATTCATGATTCAATTCATGATTCATGATTCATGATTCATGATTCATGATTCAATTCATGATTCATGATTTATGATTCAATTCATGATTCATGATTCATGATTTAATTTATGATTCATGATTCATGATTCAATTCATGATTCAATTCATGATTTATGATTCATGATTCAATTCATGATTCATAATTCATGATTCATGATTCAATTCATGATTCATAATTCATGATTCATAATTCATTATTCATGATTCAATTCATGATTCATGATTCAATTCATGCATCATGATTCATGATTCACGATTCAATTCATGATTCATGATTCAATTCATGATTCAATTCCTGATTCAATTTATGATTCAATTCATGATTCATTATTCATGATTCAATTCATGAATCATGATTCATGATTCAATTCATGATTCAATTCATGATTAATGATTCAATTCATGATTCAATTCATTATTCAAGATTCGATTCATGATTCATGATTTATTTCATAATTTAATTCATGATTCATGATTCATGATTCGATTCATGATTCATGATTCATGATTCAAGACATCATTCAATTTATGATTCAATTCATGATTCCTGATTCCTGATTCATGATTCATGATTCAATTCATGATTCATAATTCATGATTCATGATTCATTATTCATGATTCATGATTCAATTCATGATTCAATTCATGATTTATGATTCATGATTCAATTCATGATTCATAATTCATTATTCATGATTCAATTCATGATTCTTGATTCAATTCATGCATCATGATTCATGATTCATGATTCAATTCATGATTCATGATTCAGTTCATGATTCATGATTCATGATTCATGATTCAATTCATGATTCATGATTCGATTCATGATTCAATTCATGATTCATGATTGAATTCATAATTCATGAGTCGATTCATGATTCAATTCATGATTCAATTCATTTTTATGATTCATGATTCATGATTTGATTCATGATTCATGATTCA
Organism: Mixophyes australis; assembly: GCA_036250195.1. Lineage (NCBI taxonomy): Eukaryota > Metazoa > Chordata > Amphibia > Anura > Limnodynastidae > Mixophyes > Mixophyes australis. The sequence continues at coordinate 1,390,840 of JAVHZZ010000030.1, forward strand.
ATTCATAATTCATGATTCAATTCATGATTCAATTCATTATTCATGATTCGATTCATGATTCATGATTTATTTCATGATTCATTTCATGATTCATGATTCATGATTCGATTCATGATTCATGATTCATGATTCAAGTCATCATTCAATTTATGATTCAATTCCTGATTCCTGATTCCTGATTCATGATTCATGATTTAATTCATGATTCGTAATTTATGATTCATGATTCAATTCATGATTCATTATTCATGATTCATGATTCAATTCATGATTCATGATTCAATTCATGATTCATGATTCAATTCCTGATTCAATTCCTGATTCAATTCATGATTCATGATTCAATTCATGATTCATGATTCATGATTCAATTCATGATTCATGATTCATGATTCAATTCATGATTCATGATACAATTCATGATTCAATTCATGATTCATGATTCAATTCATGATTCATGATTAATGATTCAATTCATGATTCAATTCATGATTCATGATTCATTATTCAATTTATGATTCATAATTCATGATTCATGATTCAATTCATGATTTGATTCATGATTTAATTCATTATTTGATTAATTATTCATGATTCGATTCATGATTCATGATTCGATTCATGATTCATGATTCAATTCATGATCCATGATTCAATTAATGATTCATGATTCATGATTCAATTCATGATTCAATTCATGATTCATGATTTATGATTCAATTCATGATTCATGATTCATGAATCAATTAATGATTCATAATTCATGATTCATGATTCAATTCATGATTCATAATTCATGATTCTTGATTCATGATTCTATTCATGATTCATGATTCAATTCATGATTCATGATTCATGATTCAATTCATGATTCATGATTCATGATTCAATTCATGATTCATGATACAATTCATGATTCAATTCATGATTCATGATTCAATTCATGATTCATGATTAATGATTCAATTCATGATTCAATTCATGATTCATGATTCATTATTCAATTTATGATTCATAATTCATGATTCATGATTCAATTCATGATTTGATTCATGATTTAATTCATTATTTGATTAATTATTCATGATTCGATTCATGATTCATGATTCGATTCATGATTCATGATTCAATTCATGATCCATGATTCAATTAATGATTCATGATTCATGATTCAATTCATGATTCAATTCATGATTCATGATTTATGATTCAATTCATGATTCATGATTCATGAATCAATTAATGATTCATAATTCATGATTCATGATTCAATTCATGATTCATAATTCATGATTCTTGATTCATGATTCTATTCATGATTCATGATTCAATTCATGATTAAATTCATGATTCATGATTCATGATTCCTGATTCAATTCATGATTCATGATTCAATTCATGATTCATGATTTATGATTCATGATTCAATTCATGATTCCTAATTCATGATTCATGATTCCTAATTCATGATTCATGATTCAATTCATGATTCATGATTCAATTCATGATTCATGATTTATGATTCATGATTCAATTCATGATTCCTAATTCATGATTCATGATTCAATTCATGATTCATGATTCATGATTCACTTCATGATTCATGATTCATGATTCAATTCATGATTCATGATTCATGATTCAATTTATGATTCATGATTCAATTCATGATTCAATTCATGATTAATGATTCATGGTTCAATTCATTAATTCATAATTCATGATTCATGATACAATTCATGATTCATGAATCATGATTCAATTCATGATTCATGATTTAATTCATGATTCGATTCATGATTCATGATTCAATTAATGATTCATGATTCATGATTCAATTCATGATTTAAATTATGATTCATGATTCATGATTCAATTCATGATTCATAATTCATGATTCATGATTCAATTCATGTTTTATGATTCATGATTCATGATTCAATTCATGATTCATGATTTGATTCATCATTCTTAATTCATGATTCATGATTCGATTCATGATTCATGATTCGATTCATGATTCAATTCATGATTCATGATTCAATTCATAATTCATGAGTCGATTCTTGATTCAATTCATGATTCAATTCATGATTTATGATTCATGATTCATGATTTGATTCATGATTCTTGATTCATGATTCGATTCATGATTCATGATTCATGATTTAATTCATGATTCATGATTCATGATTCATGATTCAATTCATGATTCATGATTCATGATTCAATTTATGATTCATGATTCATGATTCAATTCATGATTCAATTCATGATTCATGATTCATGGTTCAATTCATGATTCATAATTCATGATTCATGATTCCATTCATGATCCATGATTCATGATTCATGATTCATGATTCAATTCATGATTCATGATTCAATTCATGATTCATGATTCAATTCATGATTCATGATTTATGATTCATGATTCAATTCATGATCCCTAATTCATGATTCATGATTCCTAATTCATGATTCATGATTCAATTCATGATTCATGATTCAATTCATGATTTATGATTCAATTCATGATTCATGATTTATGATTCATGATTCAATTCATGATTCCTAATTCATGATTCATGATTCAATTCATGATTCATGATTCATGATTCACTTCATGATTCATGATTCATGATTCAATTAATGATTCATGATTCATGATTCAATTTATGATTCATGATTCAATTCATGATTCAATTCATGATTAATGATTCATGGTTCAATTCATTAATTCATAATTCATGATTCATGATACAATTCATGATTAATGAATCATGATTCAATTCATGATTCATGATTTAATTCATGATTCGATTCATGATTTAATTCATTATTCGATTCATGATTCATGATTCGATTCATCATTCATGATCCAATTCATGATCCATGATTCAATTAATGATTCATGATTCATGATTCAATTCATGATTTAAATTATGATTCATGATTCATGATTCAATTCATGATTCATAATTCATGATTCATGATTCAATTCATGTTTTATGATTCATGATTCATGATTCAATTCATGATTCATGATTTGATTCATCATTCTTAATTCATGATTCATGATTCGATTCATGATTCGATTCATGATTCAATTCATGATTCATGATTCATGATTCATGATTTGATTCATGATTCTTGATTCATGATTCGATTCATGATTCATGATTCATGATTTAATTCATGATTCATGATTCATGATTCATGATTCAATTCATAATTCATGATTCACTTCATGATTCATGATTCATGATTCAATTCATGATTCATGATTCAATTTATGATTCATGATTCATGATTCAATTCATGATTCAATTCATGATTCATGGTTCAATTCATGATTCATAATTCATGATTCATGATTCCATTCATGATCCATGATTCATGATTCATGATTCATGATTCAATTCATGATTCATGATTCAATTCATGATTCATGATTCAATTCATGATTCAATTCATGATTCAATTTATGATTCATGATTCATGATTCAATTCATGATTCATGATTCAATTCATGATTCATGATTTATGATTCATGATTCAATTCATGATTCCTAATTCATGATTCATGATTCAATTCATGATTCATGATTTATGATTCATGATACAATTCATGATTCATGAATCATGATTCAATTCATGATTCATGATTTAATTCATGATTCGATTCATGATTTAATTCATTATTCGATTCATGATTCATGATTCGATTCATGATTCAATTCATGATTAATGATTCATGGTTCAATTCATTAATTCATAATTCATGATTCATGATACAATTCATGATTCATGAATCATGGTTCAATTCATGATTCATGATTTAATTCATGATTCGATTCATGATTTAATTCATTATTCGATTCATGATTCATGATTCGATTCATCATTCATGATCCAATTCATGATCCATGATTCAATTAATGATTCATGATTCATGATTCAATTCATGATTTAAATTATGATTCATGATTCATGATTCAATTCATGATTCATAATTCATGATTCATGATTCAATTCATGTTTTATGATTCATGATTCATGATTCAATTCATGATTCATGATTTGATTCATCATTCTTAATTCATGATTCATGATTCGATTCATGATTCGATTCATGATTCAATTCATGATTCATGATTCATGATTCATGATTTGATTCATGATTCTTGATTCATGATTCGATTCATGATTCATGATTCATGATTTAATTCATGATTCATGATTCATGATTCATGATTCAATTCATAATTCATGATTCACTTCATGATTCATGATTCATGATTCAATTCATGATTCATGATTCAATTTATGATTCATGATTCATGATTCAATTCATGATTCAATTCATGATTCATGATTCATGGTTCAATTCATGATTCATAATTCATGATTCATGATTCCATTCATGATCCATGATTCATGATTCATGATTCATGATTCAATTCATGATTCATGATTCAATTCATGATTCAATTCATGATTCATGATTTATGATTCATGATTCAATTCATGATCCCTAATTCATGATTCATGATTCCTAATTCATGATTCATGATTCAATTCATGACTCATGATTCAATTCATGATTCATGATTTATGATTCATGATTCAATTCATGATTCCTAATTCATGATTCATGATTCAATTCATGATTCATGATTTATGATTCATGATACAATTCATGATTCATGAATCATGATTCAATTCATGATTCATGATTTAATTCATGATTCGATTCATGATTTAATTCATTATTCGATTCATGATTCATGATTCGATTCATCATTCATGATCCAATTTATGATCCATGATTCAATTAATGATTCATGATTCATGATTCAATTCATGATTTAAATTATGATTCATGATTCATGATTCAATTCATGATTCATAATTCATGATTCATGATTCAATTCATGTTTTATGATTCATGATTCATGATTTGATTCATCATTCTTAATTCATGATTCATGATTCGATTCATGATTCATGATTCATGATTCATGATTGAATTCATGATTCATGATTCGATTCATGATTCAATTCATGATTCATGATTCATGATTGAATTCATAATTCATGATTCAATTCATGATTCATGATTCAATTCATGATTCAATTTATGATTCATGATTCAATTTATGATTCATGATTCATGATTCAATTCATGATTCAATTCATGATTCATGATTTTATTCATGATTCATGATTCAATTCATGATTCAATTCATGATTCATGATTCATTATTCAATTTATGATTCATAATTCATGATTCATGATTCAATTCATGAATCATGATTCAATTCATTAATCATGATTCAATTCATGATTTGATTCATGATTTAATTCATGATTTGATTCAAGATTTAATTCATGATTTGATTCATGATTCATGATTCGATTCATGATTCATGATTCGATTCATGATTCATGATTCAATTCATGTTCCATGATTCAATTAATGATTCATGATTCATGATTCAATTCATGATTCAATTCATGATTCATGATTTATGATTCAATTCATGATTCATAATTCATGATTCATGATTCAATTAATGATTCATAATTCATGATTCATGATTCAATTCATGATTCATAATTCATGATTTTTGATTCATGATTCTATTCATGATTCATGATTCAATTCATGATTAAATTCATGATTCATGATTCATGATTCATGATTCCTGATTCAATTCATGATTCATGATTCAATTCATGATTCATGATTTATGATTCATGATTCATGATTCAATTCATGATTCATGATTCAATTCATGATTCATGATTCAATTCATAATTCATGATTTATGATTCATGATTCAATTCATGATTCCTAATTCATGATTCATGATTCAATTCATGATTCATGATTCATGATTCATGATTCACTTCATGATTCATGATTCATGATTCAATTCATGATTCATGATTCATGATTCAATTTATGATTCATGATTCAATTCATGATTCAATTCATGATCAATGATTCATGGTTCAATTCATTAATTCATAATTCATGATTCATGATACAATTCATGATTCATGAATCATGATTCATTTCATGATTCATGATTTAATTCATGATTCGATTCATGATTTAATTCATTATTCGATTCATGATTCATGATTCAATTAATGATTCATGATTCATGATTCAATTCATGATTTAAATTATGATTCATGATTCATGATTCAATTCATGATTCATAATTCATGATTCATGATTCAATTCATGTTTTATGATTCATGATTCATGATTCAATTCATGATTCATGATTTGATTCATCATTCTTAATTCATGATTCATGATTCGATTCATGATTCATGATTCATGATTCATGATTGAATTCATGATTCATGATTCGATTCATGATTCAATTCATGATTCATGATTCATGATTCAATTCATAATTTATGAGTCGATTCATGATTTAATTCATGATTCAATTCATGATTTATGATTCATGATTCATGATTTGATTCATGATTCTTGATTCATGATTCGATTCATGATTCATGATTCATGATTTAATTCATGATTCATGATTCATGATTCATGATTCAATTCATAATTCATGATTCACTTCATGATTCATGATTCAATTCATGCTTCATGATTCATGATTCAATTTATGATTCATGATTCATGATTCAATTCATGATTCAATTCATGATTCATGATTCATGGTTCAATTCATGATTCATAATTCATGATTCATGATTCCATTCATGATCCATGATTCATGATTCATGATTCATGATTCAATTCATGATTCATGATTCAATTCATGATTCATGATTCAATTCATGATTCATGATTTATGATTCATGATTCAATTCATGATTCCTAATTCATGATTCATGATTCAATTCATGATTCATGATTCAATTCATGATTCATGATTCAATTCATGATTCATGATTTATGATTCATGATTCAATTCATGATTCCTAATTCACGATTCATGATTCAATTCATGATTCATGATTCATGATTCATGATTCACTTCATAATTCATGATTCATGATTCAATTCATGATTCATGATTCATGATTCAATTTATGATTCATGATTCAATTCATGATTCAATTCATGATTAATGATTCATGGTTCAATTCATTAATTCATAATTCATGATTCATGATACAATTCATGATTCATGAATCATGATTCAATTCATGATTCATGATTTAATTCATGATTCGATTCATGATTTAATTCATTATTCGATTCATGATTCATGATTCAATTAATGATTCATGATTCATGATTCAATTCATGATTTAAATTATGATTCATGATTCATGATTCAATTCATGATTCATAATTCATGATTCATGATTCAATTCATGTTTTATGATTCATGATTCATGATTCAATTCATGATTCATGATTTGATTCATCATTCTTAATTCATGATTCATGATTCGATTCATGATTCATGATTCGATTCATGATTCAATTCATGATTCATGATTCAATTCATAATTCATGAGTCGATTCATGATTCAATTCATGATTCAATTCATGATTTATGATTCATGATTCATGATTTGATTCATGATTCTTGATTCATGATTCGATTCATGATTCATGATTCATGATTTAATTCATGATTCATGATTCATGATTCATGATTCAATTCATAATTCATGATTCACTTCATGATTCATGATTCATGATTCAATTCATGATTCATGATTCAATTTATGATTCATGATTCATGATTCAATTCATGATTCAATTCATGATTCATGATTCATGGTTGAATTCATGATTCATAATTCATGATTCATGATTCCATTCATGATCCATGATTCATGATTCATGATTCATGATTCAATTCATGATTCATGATTCAATTCATGATTCATGATTCAATTCATGATTCATGATTTATGATTCATGATTCAATTCATGATCCCTAATTCATGATTCATGATTCCTAATTCATGATTCATGATTCAATTCATGATTCATGATTCAATTCATGATTCATGATTCAATTCATGATTCATGATTTATGATTCATGATTCAATTCATGATCCCTAATTCATGATTCATGATTCCTAATTCATGATTCATGATTCAATTCATGATTCATGATTCAATTCATGATTCATGATTCAATTCATGATTCATGATTCAATTCATGATTCCTAATTCATGATTCATGATTCAATTCATGATTCATGATTCATGATTCATGATTCACTTCATGATTCATGATTCATGATTCAATTCATGATTCATGATTCATGATTCAATTTATGATTCATGATTCAATTCATGATTCAATTCATGATTAATGATTCATGGTTCAATTCATTAATTCATAATTCATGATTCATGATACAATTCATGATTCATGAATCATGATTCAATTCATGATTCATGATTTAATTCATGATTCGATTCATGATTAATTCATTATTCGATTCATGATTCATGATTCGATTCATCATTCATGATCCAATTCATGATCCATGATTCAATTAATGATTCATGATTCATGATTCATTTCATGATTTAAATTATGATTCATGATTCATGATTCAATTCATGATTCATAATTCATGATTCATGATTCAATTCATGTTTTATGATTCATGATTCATGATTCAATTCATGATTCATGATTTGATTCATCATTCTTAATTCATGATTCATGATTCGATTCATGATTCATGATTCGATTCATGATTCAATTCATGATTCATGATTCAATTCATAATTCATGAGTCGATTCATGATTCAATTCATGATTCAATTCATGATTTATGATTCATGATTCATGATTTGATTCATGATTCTTGATTCATGATTCGATTCATGATTCATGATTCATGATTTAATTCATGATTCATGATTCATGATTCATGATTCAATTCATAATTCATGATTCACTTCATGATTCATGATTCATGATTCAATTCATGATTCATGATTCATGATTCAATTTATGATTCATGATTCATGATTAAATTCATGATTCAATTCATGATTCATGATTCATGGTTCAATTCATGATTCATAATTCATGATTCATGATTCTATTCATGATCCATGATTCATGATTCATGATTCATGATTCAATTCATGATTCATGATTCAATTCATGATTCATGATTCAATTCATGATTCATGATTTATGATTCATGATTCAATTCATGATCCCTAATTCATGATTCATGATTCCTAATTCATGATTCATGATTCAATTCATGATTCATGATTCAATTCATGATTCATGATTCAATTCATGATTCATGATTTATGATTCATGATTCCTAATTCATGATTCCTAATTCATGATTCATGATTCAATTCATGATTCATGATTCATGATACAATTCATGATTCATGAATCATGATTCAATTCATGATTCATGATTTAATTCATGATTCGATTCATGATTTAATTCATTATTCGATTCATGATTCATGATTCAATTAATGATTCATGATTCATGATTCAATTCATGATTTAAATTATGATTCATGATTCATGATTCAATTCATGATTCATAATTCATGATTCATGATTCAATTCATGTTTTATGATTCATGATTCATGATTCAATTCATGATTCATGATTTGATTCATCATTCTTAATTCATGATTCATGATTCGATTCATGATTCATGATTCGATTCATGATTCAATTCATGATTCATGATTCAATTCATAATTCATGAGTCGATTCATGATTCAATTCATGATTCAATTCATGATTTATGATTCATGATTCATGATTTGATTCATGATTCTTGATTCATGATTCGATTCATGATTCATGATTCATGATTTAATTCATGATTCATGATTCATGATTCATGATTCAATTCATAATTCATGATTCACTTCATGATTCATGATTCATGATTCAATTCATGATTCATGATTCAATTTATGATTCATGATTCATGATTCAATTCATGATTCAATTCATGATTCATGATTCATGGTTGAATTCATGATTCATAATTCATGATTCATGATTCCATTCATGATCCATGATTCATGATTCATGATTCATGATTCAATTCATGATTCATGATTCAATTCATGATTCATGATTCAATTCATGATTCATGATTTATGATTCATGATTCAATTCATGATCCCTAATTCATGATTCATGATTCCTAATTCATGATTCATGATTCAATTCATGATTCATGATTCAATTCATGATTCATGATTCAATTCATGATTCATGATTTATGATTCATGATTCAATTCATGATCCCTAATTCATGATTCATGATTCCTAATTCATGATTCATGATTCAATTCATGATTCATGATTCAATTCATGATTCATGATTCAATTCATGATTCATGATTCAATTCATGATTCCTAATTCATGATTCATGATTCAATTCATGATTCATGATTCATGATTCATGATTCACTTCATGATTCATGATTCATGATTCAATTCATGATTCATGATTCATGATTCAATTTATGATTCATGATTCAATTCATGATTCAATTCATGATTAATGATTCATGGTTCAATTCATTAATTCATAATTCATGATTCATGATACAATTCATGATTCATGAATCATGATTCAATTCATGATTCATGATTTAATTCATGATTCGATTCATGATTAATTCATTATTCGATTCATGATTCATGATTCGATTCATCATTCATGATCCAATTCATGATCCATGATTCAATTAATGATTCATGATTCATGATTCATTTCATGATTTAAATTATGATTCATGATTCATGATTCAATTCATGATTCATAATTCATGATTCATGATTCAATTCATGTTTTATGATTCATGATTCATGATTCAATTCATGATTCATGATTTGATTCATCATTCTTAATTCATGATTCATGATTCGATTCATGATTCATGATTCGATTCATGATTCAATTCATGATTCATGATTCAATTCATAATTCATGAGTCGATTCATGATTCAATTCATGATTCAATTCATGATTTATGATTCATGATTCATGATTTGATTCATGATTCTTGATTCATGATTCGATTCATGATTCATGATTCATGATTTAATTCATGATTCATGATTCATGATTCATGATTCAATTCATAATTCATGATTCACTTCATGATTCATGATTCATGATTCAATTCATGATTCATGATTCATGATTCAATTTATGATTCATGATTCATGATTAAATTCATGATTCAATTCATGATTCATGATTCATGGTTCAATTCATGATTCATAATTCATGATTCATGATTCTATTCATGATCCATGATTCATGATTCATGATTCATGATTCAATTCATGATTCATGATTCAATTCATGATTCATGATTCAATTCATGATTCATGATTTATGATTCATGATTCAATTCATGATCCCTAATTCATGATTCATGATTCCTAATTCATGATTCATGATTCAATTCATGATTCATGATTCAATTCATGATTCATGATTCAATTCATGATTCATGATTTATGATTCATGATTCCTAATTCATGATTCCTAATTCATGATTCATGATTCAATTCATGATTCATGATTCATGATACAATTCATGATTCATGAATCATGATTCAATTCATGATTCATGATTTAATTCATGATTCGATTCATGATTTAATTCATTATTCGATTCATGATTTATGATTCGATTCATCATTCATGATCCAATTCATGATCCATGATTCAATTAATGATTCATGATTCATGATTCAATTCATGATTTAAATTATGATTCATGATTCAATTCATGATTCATAATTCATGATTCATGATTCAATTCATGTTTTATGATTCATGATTCATGATTTGATTCATCATTCTTAATTCATGATTCATGATTCGATTCATGATTCATGATTCATGATTGAATTCATGATTCATGATTCGATTCATGATTCAATTCATGATTCATGATTCATGATTGAATTCATAATTCATGATTCAATTCATGATTCATGATTCAATTCATGATTCAATTTATGATTCATGATTCAATTTATGATTCATGATTCATGATTCAATTCATGATTCAATTCATGATTCATGATTTTATTCATGATTCATGATTCAATTCATGATTCAATTCATGATTCATGATTCATTATTCAATTAATGATTCATAATTCATGATTCATGATTCAATTCATGAATCATGATTCAATTCATTAATCATGATTCAATTCATGATTTGATTCATGATTTAATTCATGATTTGATTCATGATTTAATTCATGATTTGATTCATGATTCATGATTCGATTCATGATTCATGATTCGATTCATGATTCATGATTCAATTCATGATCCATGATTCAATTAATGATTCATGATTCATGATTCAATTCATGATTCAATTCATGATTCATGATTTATGATTCAATTCATGATTCATAATTCATGATTCATGATTCAATTAATGATTCATAATTCATGATTCATGATTCAATTCATGATTCATAATTCATGATTTTTGATTCATGATTCTATTCTTGATTCATGATTCAATTCATGATTAAATTCATGATTCATGATTCATGATTCCTGATTTGATTTATGATTCATGATTCAATTCATGATTCCTAATTCATGATTCATGATTCAATTCATGATTCATGATTCATGATTCATGATTCACTTCATGATTCATGAATTATGATTCAATTCATGATTCATGATTCATGATTCAATTTATGATTCATGATTCAATTCATGATTCAATTCATGATTAATGATTCATGGTTCAATTCATTAATTCATAATTCATGATTCATGATACAATTCATGATTCATGAATCATGATTCAATTCATGATTCATGATTTAATTCATGATTCGATTCATGATTTAATTCATTATTCGATTCATGATTCATGATTCAATTAATGATTCATGATTCATGATTCAATTCATGATTTAAATTATGATTCATGATTCATGATTCAATTCATGATTCATAATTCATGATTCATGATTCAATTCATGTTTTATGATTCATGATTCATGATTCAATTCATGATTCATGATTTGATTCATCATTCTTAATTCATGATTCATGATTCGATTCATGATTCATGATTCATGATTGAATTCATGATTCATGATTCGATTCATGATTCAATTCATGATTCATGATTCATGATTCAATTCATAATTTATGAGTTGATTCATGATTTAATTCATGATTCAATTCATGATTTATGATTCATGATTCATGATTTGATTCATGATTCTTGATTCATGATTCGATTCATGATTCATGATTCATGATTTAATTCATGATTCATGATTCATGATTCATTATTCAATTCATAATTCATGATTCACTTCATGATTCATGATTCATGATTCAATTCATGATTCATGATTCATGATTCAATTTATGATTCATGATTCATGATTCAATTCATGATTCAATTCATGATTCATGATTCATGGTTCAATTCATGATTCATAATTCATGATTCATGATTCCATTCATGATCCATGATTCATGATTCATGATTCATGATTCAATTCATGATTCATGATTCAATTCATGATTCATGATTCAATTCATGATTCATGATTTATGATTCATGATTCAATTCATGATTCCTAATTCATGATTCATGATTCCTAATTCATGATTCATGATTCAATTCATGATTCATGATTCAATTCATGATTCATGATTCAATTCATGATTCATGATTTATGATTCATGATTCAATTCATGATTCCTAATTCACGATTCATGATTCAATTCATTATTCATGTTTCATGATTCATGATTCACTTCATGATTCATGATTCATGATTCAATTCATGATTCATGATTCATGATTCAATTTATGATTCATAATTCAATTCATGATTCAATTCATGATTAATGATTCATGGTTCAATTCATTAATTCATAATTCATGATTCATGATACAATTCATGATTCATGAATCATGATTCAATTCATGATTCATGATTTAATTCATGATTCGATTCATGATTTAATTCATTATTCGATTCATGATTCATGATTCGATTCATCATTCATGATCCAATTCATGATCCATGATTCAATTAATGATTCATGATTCATGATTCAATTCATGATTCATAATTCATGATTCATGATTCAATTCATGTTTTATGATTCATGATTCAATTCATGATTCATGATTTGATTCATCATTCTTAATTCATGATTCATGATTCGATTCATGATTCAATTCATGATTCATGATTGAATTCATAATTCATGAGTCGATTCATGATTCAATTCATGATTCAATTCATGATTTATGATTCATGATTCATGATTTGATTCATGATTCTTGATTCATGATTCGATTCATGATTCATGATTCATGATTTAATTCATGATTCATGATTCATGATTCAATTCATGATTCATGATTCACTTCATGATTCATGATTCATGATTAAATTCATGATTCATGATTCATGATTCAATTTATGATTCATGATTCATGATTCAATTCATGATTCAATTCATGATTCATGATTCATGGTTCAATTCATGATTCATAATTCATGATTCCATTCATGATTCATGATTCATGATTCATGATTCAATTCATGATTCATGATTCAATTCATGATTCATGATTCATGATTCAATTCATGATTCATGATTCAATTCATGATTCAATTCATGATTCATGATTCATGATTTAATTCATGATTCATAATTCATGATTCAATTCATGATTCATAATTCATGATTCAATTCATGATTCATGATTCATGATTCATGATTTAATTCATGATTCATAATTCATGATTCATGATTCATGATTCATGATTCATGATTCAATTCATGATTCATGATTCAATTTATGATTAAATTCATGATTCATGATTCATGATTCATGATTCATGATTCAATTCATGATTCATGATTCATGACTCATGATTCAATTCATGATTCATGATTCATGATTCAATTCATGATTCATGGTTCAATTCATGATTCATGATTCAATTCATGATTCATGATTTATGATTCATGATTCAATTCATGATTCCTAATTCATGATTCATGATTCAATTCATGATTCATGATTCATGATTCATGATTCACTTCATGATTCATGATTCATGATTCAATTCATGATTCATGATTCATGATTCAATTTATGATTCATGATTCAATTCATGATTCAATTCATGATTCATAATTCATGATTCATGATTCAATTCATGATTCAATTCATGATTCATAATTCATGATTCATGATTCAATTCATGTTTTATGATTCATGATTCATGATTCAATTCATGATTCATGATTTGATTCATCATTCTTAATTCATGATTCATGATTCGATTCATGATTCATGATTCATGATTGAATTCATGATTCATGATTCGATTCATGATTCAATTCATGATTCATGATTCATGATTCAATTCATAATTTATGAGTCGATTCATGATTTAATTCATGATTCAATTCATGATTTATGATTCATGATTCATGATTTGATTCATGATTCTTGATTCATGATTCGATTCATGATTCATGATTCATGATTCATGATTCATGATTCAATTCATAATTCATGATTCAATTTATGATTCATGATTCATGATTCAATTCATGATTCAATTCATGATTCATGATTCATGGTTCAATTCATGATTCATAATTCATGATTCATGATTCCATTCATGATCCATGATTCATGATTCATGATTCATGATTCAATTCATGATTCATGATTCAATTCATGATTCATGATTCAATTCATGATTCATGATTTATGATTCATGATTCAATTCATGATTCCTAATTCATGATTCATGATTCCTAATTCATGATTCATGATTCAATTCATGATTCATGATTCAATTCATGATTCATGATTCAATTCATGATTCATGATTTATGATTCATGATTCAATTCATGATTCCTAATTCACGATTCATGATTCAATTCATGATTCATGATTCATGATTCATGATTCACTTCATGATTCATGATTCATGATTCAATTCATGATTCATGATTCATGATTCAATTTATGATTCATGATTCAATTCATGATTCAATTCATGATTAATGATTCATGGTTCAATTCATTAATTCATAATTCATGATTCATGATACAATTCATGATTCATGAATCATGATTCAATTCATGATTCATGATTTAATTCATGATTCGATTCATGATTTAATTCATTATTCGATTCATGATTCATGATTCAATTAATGATTCATGATTCATGATTCAATTCATGATTTAAATTATGATTCATGATTCATGATTCAATTCATGATTCATAATTCATGATTCATGATTCAATTCATGTTTTATGATTCATGATTCATGATTCAATTCATGATTCATGATTTGATTCATCATTCTTAATTCATGATTCATGATTCGATTCATGATTCATGATTCGATTCATGATTCAATTCATGATTCATGATTCAATTCATAATTCATGAGTCGATTCATGATTCAATTCATGATTCAATTCATGATTTATCATTCATGATTCATGATTTGATTCATGATTCTTGATTCATGATTCGATTCATGATTCATGATTCATGATTTAATTCATGATTCATGATTCATGATTCATGATTCAATTCATAATTCATGATTCACTTCATGATTCATGATTCATGATTCAATTCATGATTCATGATTCAATTTATGATTCATGATTCAATTCATGATTCAATTCATGATTCATGATTCATGGTTGAATTCATGATTCATAATTCATGATTCATGATTCCATTCATGATCCATGATTCATGATTCAATTCATGATTCATGATTCAATTCATGATTCATGATTCAATTCATGATTCATGATTTATGATTCATGATTCAATTCATGATCCCTAATTCATGATTCATGATTCCTAATTCATGATTCATGATTCAATTCATGATTCATGATTCAATTCATGATTCATGATTCAATTCATGATTCATGATTTATGATTCATGATTCAATTCATGATCCCTAATTCATGATTCATGATTCCTAATTCATGATTCATGATTCAATTCATGATTCATGATTCAATTCATGATTCATGATTCAATTCATGATTCATGATTTATGATTCATGATTCAATTCATGATTCCTAATTCATGATTCATGATTCAATTCATGATTCATGATTCATGATTCATGATTCATGATTCATGATTCACTTCATGATTCATGATTCATGATTCAATTCATGATTCATGATTCATGATTCAATTTATGATTCATGATTCAATTCATGATTCAATTCATGATTAATGATTCATGGTTCAATTCATTAATTCATAATTCATGATTCATGATACAATTCATGATTCATGAATCATGATTCAATTCATGATTCATGATTTAATTCATGATTCGATTCATGATTTAATTCATTATTCGATTCATGATTCATGATTCGATTCATCATTCATGATCCAATTCATGATCCATGATTCAATTAATGATTCATGATTCATGATTCAATTCATGATTTAAATTATGATTCATGATTCATGATTCAATTCATGATTCATAATTCATGATTCATGATTCAATTCATGTTTTATGATTCATGATTCATGATTCAATTCATGATTCATGATTTGATTCATCATTCTTAATTCATGATTCATGATTCGATTCATGATTCATGATTCGATTCATGATTCAATTCATGATTCATGATTCAATTCATAATTCATGAGTCGATTCATGATTCAATTCATGATTCAATTCATGATTTATGATTCATGATTCATGATTTGATTCATGATTCTTGATTCATGATTCGATTCATGATTCATGATTCATGATTTAATTCATGATTCATGATTCATGATTCATGATTCAATTCATAATTCATGATTCACTTCATGATTCATGATTCATGATTCAATTCATGATTCATGATTCATGATTCAATTTATGATTCATGATTCATGATTCAATTCATGATTCAATTCATGATTCATGATTCATGGTTCAATTCATGATTCATAATTCATGATTCATGATTCTATTCATGATCCATGATTCATGATTCATGATCCATGATTCATGATTCATGATTCAATTCATGATTCATGATTCAATTCATGATTCATGATTCAATTCATGATTCATGATTTATGATTCATGATTCAATTCATGATCCCTAATTCATGATTCATGATTCCTAATTCATGATTCATGATTCAATTCATGATTCATGATTCAATTCATGATTCATGATTCAATTCATGATTCATGATTTATGATTCATGATTCCTAATTCATGATTCCTAATTCATGATTCATGATTCAATTCATGATTCATGATTCATGATTCATGATACAATTCATGATTCATGAATCATGATTCAATTCATGATTCATGATTTAATTCATGATTCGATTCATGATTTAATTCATTATTCGATTCATGATTCATGATTCGATTCATCATTCATGATCCAATTCATGATCCATGATTCAATTAATGATTCATGATTCATGATTCAATTCATGATTTAAATTATGATTCATGATTCATGATTCAATTCATGATTCATAATTCATGATTCATGATTCAATTCATGTTTTATGATTCATGATTCATGATTTGATTCATCATTCTTAATTCATGATTCATGATTCGATTCATGATTCATGATTCATGATTGAATTCATGATTCATGATTCGATTCATGATTCAATTCATGATTCATGATTCATGATTGAATTCATAATTCATGATTCAATTCATGATTCATGATTCAATTCATGATTCAATTTATGATTCATGATTCAATTTATGATTCATGATTCATGATTCAATTCATGATTCAATTTATGATTCATGATTTTATTCATGATTCATGATTCAATTCATGATTCAATTCATGATTCATGATTCATTATTCAATTAATGATTCATAATTCATGATTCATGATTCAATTCATGAATCATGATTCAATTCATTAATCATGATTCAATTCATGATTTGATTCATGATTTAATTCATGATTTGATTCATGATTTAATTCATGATTTGATTCATGATTCATGATTCGATTCATGATTCATGATTCGATTCATGATTCATGATTCAATTCATGATCCATGATTCAATTAATGATTCATGATTCATGATTCAATTCATGATTCAATTCATGATTCATGATTTATGATTCAATTCATGATTCATAATTCAATTAATGATTCATAATTCATGATTCATGATTCAATTCATGATTCATAATTCATGATTTTTGATTCATGATTCTATTCATGATTCATGATTCAATTCATGATTAAATTCATGATTCATGATTCATGATTCATGATTCATGATTCATGATTCAATTCATGATTCAATTCATGATTCATGATTCATGGTTCAATTCATGATTCATAATTCATGATTCATGATTCTATTCATGATCCATGATTCATGATTCATGATTCATGATTCAATTCATGATTCATGATTCAATTCATGATTCATGATTCAATTCATGATTCATGATTTATGATTCATGATTCAATTCATGATCCCTAATTCATGATTCATGATTCCTAATTCATGATTCATGATTCAATTCATGATTCATGATTCAATTCATGATTCATGATTCAATTCATGATTCATGATTTATGATTCATGATTCCTAATTCATGATTCCTAATTCATGATTCATGATTCAATTCATGATTCATGATTCATGATTCATGATACAATTCATGATTCATGAATCATGATTCAATTCATGATTCATGATTTAATTCATGATTCGATTCATGATTT
This sequence comes from Mixophyes australis, assembly GCA_036250195.1. Taxonomy (NCBI): domain Eukaryota; kingdom Metazoa; phylum Chordata; class Amphibia; order Anura; family Limnodynastidae; genus Mixophyes; species Mixophyes australis. The sequence continues at coordinate 1,410,674 of JAVHZZ010000030.1, forward strand.
AATTCATTATTCGATTCATGATTCATGATTCGATTCATCATTCATGATCCAATTCATGATCCATGATTCAATTAATGATTCATGATTCATGATTCAATTCATGATTTAAATTATGATTCATGATTCATGATTCAATTCATGATTCATAATTCATGATTCATGATTCAATTCATGTTTTATGATTCATGATTCATGATTTGATTCATCATTCTTAATTCATGATTCATGATTCGATTCATGATTCATGATTCATGATTCATGATTGAATTCATGATTCATGATTCGATTCATGATTCAATTCATGATTCATGATTCATGATTGAATTCATAATTCATGATTCAATTCATGATTCATGATTCAATTCATGATTCAATTTATGATTCATGATTCAATTTATGATTCATGATTCATGATTCAATTCATGATTCAATTTATGATTCATGATTTTATTCATGATTCATGATTCAATTCATGATTCAATTCATGATTCATGATTCATTATTCAATTAATGATTCATAATTCATGATTCATGATTCAATTCATGAATCATGATTCAATTCATTAATCATGATTCAATTCATGATTTGATTCATGATTTAATTCATGATTTGATTCATGATTTAATTCATGATTTGATTCATGATTCATGATTCGATTCATGATTCATGATTCGATTCATGATTCATGATTCAATTCATGATCCATGATTCAATTAATGATTCATGATTCATGATTCAATTCATGATTCAATTCATGATTCATGATTTATGATTCAATTCATGATTCATAATTCATGATTCATGATTCAATTAATGATTCATAATTCATGATTCATGATTCAATTCATGATTCATAATTCATGATTTTTGATTCATGATTCTATTCATGATTCATGATTCAATTCATGATTAAATTCATGATTCATGATTCATGATTCATGATTCCTGATTCAATTCATGATTCATGATTCAATTCATGATTCATGATTCATGATTCATGATTCAATTCATGATTCATGATTCAATTCATGATTCATGATTCAATTCATGATTCATGATTTATGATTCATGATTCAATTCATGATTCCTAATTCATGATTCATGATTCAATTCATGATTCATGATTCATGATTCATGATTCACTTCATGATTCATGATTCATGATTCAATTCATGATTCATGATTCATGATTCAATTTATGATTCATGATTCAATTCATGATTCAATTCATTATTAACTATTCATGGTTCAATTCATTAATTCATAAATCATGATTCATGATACAATTCATGATTCATGAATCATGATTCAATTCATGATTCATGATTTAATTCATGATTCGATTCATGATTTAATTCATTATTCGATTCATGATTCATGATTCAATTAATGATTCATGATTCATGATTCAATTCATGATTTAAATTATGATTCATGATTCATGATTCAATTCATGATTCATAATTCATGATTCATGATTTAATTCATGTTTTATGATTCATGATTCATGATTCAATTCATGATTCATGATTTGATTCATCATTCTTAATTCATGATTCATGATTCGATTCATGATTCATGATTCATGATTGAATTCATGATTCATGATTCGATTCATGATTCAATTCATGATTCATGATTCATGATTCAATTCATAATTTATGAGTCGATTCATGATTTAATTCATGATTCAATTCATGATTTATGATTCATGATTCATGATTTGATTCATGATTCTTGATTCATGATTCGATTCATGATTCATGATTCATGATTTAATTCATGATTCATGATTCATGATTCATGATTCAATTCATAATTCATGATTCACTTCATGATTCATGATTCATGATTCAATTCATAATTTATGAGTCGATTCATGATTTAATTCATGATTCAATTCATGATTTATGATTCATGATTCATGATTTGATTCATGATTCTTGATTCATGATTCGATTCATGATTCATGATTCATGAATTAATTCATGATTCATGATTCATGATTCATGATTCAATTCATAATTCATGATTCACTTCATGATTCATGATTCATGATTCACTTCATGATTCATGATTCATGATTCAATTCATGATTCATGATTCATGATTTAATTTATGATTCATGATTCAATTCATGATTCAATTCATGATTAATGATTCATGGTTCAATTCATTAATTCATAATTCATGATTCATGATACAATTCATGATTCATGAATCATGATTCAATTCATGATTCATGATTTAATTCATGATTCGATTCATGATTTAATTCATTATTCGATTCATGATTCATGATTCGATTCATCATTCATGATCCAATTCATGATCCATGATTCAATTAATGATTCATGATTCATGATTCAATTCATGATTTAAATTATGATTCATGATTCATGATTCAATTCATGATTCATAATTCATGATTCATGATTCAATTCATGTTTTATGATTCATGATTCAATTCATGATTCATGATTTGATTCATCATTCTTAATTCATGATTCATGATTCGATTCATGATTCATGATTCATGATTCATGATTGAATTCATGATTCATGATTCGATTCATGATTCAATTCATGATTCATGATTGAATTCATAATTCATGAGTCGATTCATGATTCAATTCATGATTCAATTCATGATTTATGATTCATGATTCATGATTTGATTCATGATTCTTGATTCATGATTCGATTAATGATTCATGATTCATGATTTAATTCATGATTCATGATTCATGATTCAATTCATGATTCATGATTCACTTCATGATTCATGATTCATGATTAAATTCATGATTCATGATTCATGATTCAATTTATGATTCATGATTCATGATTCAATTCATGATTCAATTCATGATTCATGATTCATGGTTCAATTCATGATTCATAATTCATGATTCCATTCATGATTCATGATTCATGATTCATGATTCAATTCATGATTCATGATTCAATTCATGATTCATGATTCATGATTCAATTCATGATTCATGATTCAATTCATGATTCAATTCATGATTCATGATTCATGATTTTATTCATGATTCATAATTCATGATTCAATTCATGATTCATAATTCATGATTCAATTCATGATTCATGATTCATGATTCATGATTCATGATTTAATTCATGATTCATAATTCATGATTCATGATTCATGATTCATGATTCATGATTCAATTCATGATTCATGATTCAATTTATGATTAAATTCATGATTCATGATTCATGATTCATGATTCATGATTCAATTCATGATTCATGATTCATGATTCATGATTCAATTCATGATTCATGATTCATGATTCATGATTCAATTCATGATTCATGATTCAATTCATGATTCATGATTCAATTCATGATTCATGATTTATGATTCATGATTCAATTCATGATTCCTAATTCATGATTCATGATTCAATTCATGATTCATGATTCATGATTCATGATTCACTTCATGATTCATGATTCATGATTCAATTCATGATTCATGATTCATGATTCAATTTATGATTCATGATTCAATTCATGATTCAATTCATGATTCATAATTCATGATTCATGATTCAATTCATGTTTTATGATTCATGATTCATGATTCAATTCATGATTCATGATTTGATTCATCATTCTTAATTCATGATTCATGATTCGATTCATGATTCATGATTCATGATTGAATTCATGATTCATGATTCGATTCATGATTCAATTCATGATTCATGATTCATGATTCAATTCATAATTTATGAGTCGATTAATGATTTAATTCATGATTCAATTCATGATTTATGATTCATGATTCATGATTTGATTCATGATTCTTGATTCATGATTCGATTCATGATTCATGATTCATGATTGAATTCATGATTCATGATTCGATTCATGATTCAATTCATGATTCATGATTCATGATTCAATTCATAATTTATGAGTCGATTAATGATTTAATTCATGATTCAATTCATGATTTATGATTCATGATTCATGATTTGATTCATGATTCTTGATTCATGATTCGATTCATGATTCATGATTCATGATTTAATTCATGATTCATGATTCAATTCATAATTCATGATTCACTTCATGATTCATGATTCATGATTCAATTCATGATTCATGATTCATGATTCAATTTATGATTCATGATTCATGATTCAATTCATGATTCAATTCATGATTCATGATTCATGGTTCAATTCATGATTCATAATTCATGATTCATGATTCCATTCATGATCCATGATTCATGATTCATGATTCATGATTCAATTCATGATTCATGATTCAATTCATGATTCATGATTCAATTCATGATTCATGATTTATGATTCATGATTCAATTCATGATTCCTAATTCATGATTCATGATTCCTAATTCATGATTCATGATTCAATTCATGATTCATGATTCAATTCATGATTCATGATTCAATTCATGATTCATGATTTATGATTCATGATTCAATTCATGATTCCTAATTCACGATTCATGATTCAATTCATGATTCATGTTTCATGATTCATGATTCACTTCATGATTCATGATTCATGATTCAATTCATGATTCATGATTCATGATTCAATTTATGATTCATGATTCAATTCATGATTCAATTCATGATTAGTGATTCATGGTTCAATTCATTAATTCATAATTCATGATTCATGATACAATTCATGATTCATGAATCATGATTCAATTCATGATTCATGATTTAATTCATGATTCGATTCATGATTTAATTCATTATTCGATTCATGATTCATGATTCGATTCATCATTCATGATCCAATTCATGATCCATGATTCAATTAATGATTCATGATTCATGATTCAATTCATGATTTAAATTATGATTCATGATTCATGATTCAATTCATGATTCATAATTCATGATTCAATTCATGTTTTATGATTCATGATTCAATTCATGATTCATGATTTGATTCATCATTCTTAATTCATGATTCATGATTCGATTCATGATTCATGATTCATGATTCATGATTGAATTCATGATTCATGATTCGATTCATGATTCAATTCATGATTCATGATTGAATTCATAATTCATGAGTCGATTCATGATTCAATTCATGATTCAATTCATGATTTATGATTCATGTTTCATGATTTGATTCATGATTCTTGATTCATGATTCGATTCATGATTCATGATTCATGATATAATTCATGATTCATGATTCAATTCATGATTCATGATTCACTTCATGATTCATGATTCATGATTAAATTCATGATTCATGATTCATGATTCAATTTATGATTCATGATTCATGATTCAATTCATGATTCAATTCATGATTCATGATTCATGGTTCAATTCATGATTCATAATTCATGATTCATGATTCATGATTCAATTCATGATTCATGATTCAATTCATGATTCAATTCATGATTCATGATTCAATTCATGATTCATGATTCAATTCATGATTCAATTCATGATTCATGATTCATGATTTAATTCATGATTCATAATTCATGATTCAATTCATGATTCATAATTCATGATTCAATTCATGATTCATGATTCATGATTTAATTCATGATTCATGATTCATGATTCATGATTCATGATTCATGATTCATGATTCAATTCATGATTCATGATTCAATTTATGATTAAATTCATGATTCATGATTCATGATTCATGATTCATGATTCAATTCATGATTCATGATTCATGATTCATGATTCAATTCATGATTCATGATTCATGATTCATGATTCAATTCATGATTCATGATTCAATTCATGATTCATGATTTATGATTCATGATTCAATTCATGATTCCTAATTCATGATTCATGATTCAATTCATGATTCATGATTCATGATTCATGATTCACTTCATGATTCATGATTCATGATTCAATTCATGATTCATGATTCATGATTCAATTTATGATTCATGATTCAATTCATGATTCAATTCATGATTAATGATTCATGGTTCAATTCATTAATTCATAATTCATGATTCATGATACAATTCATGATTCATGAATCATGATTCAATTCATGATTCATGATTTAATTCATGATTCAATTCATGATTTAATTCATTATTCGATTCATGATTCATGATTCAATTAATGATTCATGATTCATGATTCAATTCATGATTTAAATTATGATTCATGATTCATGATTCAATTCATGATTCATAATTCATGATTCATGATTCAATTCATGTTTTATGATTCATGATTCATGATTCAATTCATGATTCATGATTTGATTCATCATTCTTAATTCATGATTCATGATTCGATTCATGATTCATGATTCATGATTGAATTCATGATTCATGATTCGATTCATGATTCAATTAATGATTCATGATTCATGATTCAATTCATAATTTATGAGTCGATTCATGATTTAATTCATGATTCAATTCATGATTTATGATTCATGATTCATGATTTGATTCATGATTCTTGATTCATGATTCGATTCATGATTCATGATTCATGATTTAATTCATGATTCATGATTCATGATTCATGATTCAATTCATAATTCATGATTCACTTCATGATTCATGATTCATGATTCAATTCATGATTCATGATTCATGATTCAATTTATGATTCATGATTCATGATTCAATTCATGATTCAATTCATGATTCATGATTCATGGTTCAATTCATGATTCATAATTCATGATTCATGATTCCATTCATGATCCATGATTCATGATTCATGATTCATGATTCAATTCATGATTCATGATTCAATTCATGATTCATGATTCAATTCATGATTCATGATTTATGATTCATGATTCAATTCATGATTCCTAATTCATGATTCATGATTCCTAATTCATGATTCATGATTCAATTCATGATTCATGATTCAATTCATGATTCATGATTCAATTCATGATTCATGATTTATGATTCATGATTCAATTCATGATTCCTAATTCACGATTCATGATTCAATTCATGATTCATGATTCATGATTCATGATTCACTTCATGATTCATGATTCATGATTCAATTCATGATTCATGATTCATGATTCAATTTATGATTCATGATTCAATTCATGATTCAATTCATGATTAATGATTCATGGTTCAATTTATTAATTCATAATTCATGATTCATGATACAATTCATGATTCATGAATCATGATTCAATTCATGATTCATGATTTAATTCATGATTCGATTCATGATTTAATTCATTATTCGATTCATGATTCATGATTCGATTCATCATTCATGATCCAATTCATGATCCATGATTCAATTAATGATTCATGATTCATGATTCAATTCATGATTTAAATTATGATTCATGATTCATGATTCAATTCATGATTCATAATTCATGATTCATGATTCAATTCATGTTTTATGATTCATGATTCAATTCATGATTCATGATTTGATTCATCATTCTTAATTCATGATTCATGATTCGATTCATGATTCATGATTCATGATTCATGATTGAATTCATGATTCATGATTCGATTCATGATTCAATTCATGATTCATGATTGAATTCATAATTCATGAGTCGATTCATGATTCAATTCATGATTCAATTCATGATTTATGATTCATGATTCATGATTTGATTCATGATTCTTGATTCATGATTCGATTCATGATTCATGATTCATGATTTAAATCATGATTCATGATTCATGAATCATGATTCAATTCATGATTCATGATTCACTTCATGATTCATGATTCATGATTAAATTCATGATTCATGATTCATGATTCAATTTATGATTCATGATTCATGATTCAATTCATGATTCAATTCATGATTCATGATTCATGGTTCAATTCATGATTCATAATTCATGATTCATGATTCCATTCATGATTCATGATTCAATTCATGATTCATGATTCAATTCATGATTCATGATTCATGATTCAATTCATGATTCATGATTCAATTCATGATTCATGATTCAATTCATGATTCAATTCATGATTCATGATTCATGATTTAATTCATGATTCATAATTCATGATTCAATTCATGATTCATAATTCATGATTCAATTCATGATTCATGATTCATGATTCAATTTATGATTAAATTCATGATTCATAATTCATGATTCATGATTCATGATTCATGATTCATGATTCAATTCATGATTCATGATTCAATTTATGATTAAATTCATGATTCATGATTCATGATTCATGATTCATGATTCTTGATTCAATTCATGATTCATGATTCAATTCATGATTCATGATTCAATTCATGATTCATGATTTATGATTCATGATTCAATTCATGATTCCTAATTCATGATTCATGATTCAATTCATGATTCATGATTCATGATTCATGATTCAATTCATGATTCATGATTCATGATTCATGATTCACGTCATGATTCATGATTCATGATTCATGATTCATGATTCAATTCATGATTCATGATTCATGATTCATGATTCACGTCATGATTCATGATTCAATTAATGATTCATGATTCATGATTTAATTTATGATTCATGATTCATGATTCAATTCATGATTCAATTCATGATTCATGATTCATGGTTCAATTCATGATTCATAATTTATGATTCATGATTCAATTCATGATTCATGATTCATGATTCATAATTCAATTCATGATTCATGATTCAATTCATGATTCATAATTCATGATTTAATTCATGATTCGATTCATGATTTAATTCATTATTCGATTCATGATTCATGATTCGATTCATGATTCATGATTCAATTCATGATCCATGATTCAATTAATGATTCATGATTCAATTTATGATTTAAATTATGATTCATGATTTATGATTCAATTCATGATTCATAATTCATGATTCATGATTCAATTCATGATTCATGATTTGATTCATGATTCTTAATTCATGATTCATGATTCAATTCATGATTCATGATTCATGATTCAATTCATGATTCATGATTCATGATTCATGATTCAATTCATGATTCATGATTCGATTCATGATTCAATTCATGATTCATGATTCAATTCATGATTCATGATTTATGATTCAATTCATGATTCATGATTTAATTTATGATTCATGATTCATGATTCAATTCATGATTCAATTCATGATTTATGATTCATGATTCATGATTCAATTCATGATTCATAATTCATGATTCATGATTCAATTCATGATTCATAATTCATGATTCATAATTCATTATTCATGATTCAATTAATGATTCATGATTCAATTCATGCATCATGATTCATGATTCACGATTCAATTCATGATTCATGATTCAATTCATGATTCAATTCCTGATTCAATTTATGATTCAATTCATGATTCATTATTCATGATTCAATTCATGAATCATGATTCATGATTCAATTCATGATTCAATTCATGATTAATGATTCAATTCATGATTCAATTCATTATTCAAGATTCGATTCATGATTCATGATTTATTTCATAATTTAATTCATGATTCATGATTCGATTCATGATTCATGATTCATGATTCAAGACATCATTCAATTTATGATTCAATTCATGATTCCTGATTCATGATTCAAGTCATCATTCAATTTATGATTCAATTCATGATTCCTGATTCCTGATTCATGATTCATGATTCAATTCATGATTCATGATTCAATTCATGATTCATGATTCAATTCATGATTCATGATTCAATTCATGATTCATGATTTATGATTCATGATTGAATTCATGATTCCTAAGTCATGATTCATGATTCCTAATTCATGATTCATGATTCCTAATTCATGATTCATGATTCAATTCATGATTCATGATTCAATTCATGATTCATGATTCAATTCATGATTCATGATTTATGATTCATGATTCAATTCATGATTCCTAATTCACGATTCATGATTCAATTCATGATTCATGATTCATGATTCACTTCATGATTCATGATTCATGATTCAATTCATGATTCATGATTCATGATTCAATTTATGATTCATGATTCAATTCATGATTCAATTCATGATTAATGATTCATGGTTCAATTCATTAATTCATAATTCATGATTCATGATACAATTCATGATTCATGAATCATGATTCAATTCATGATTCATGATTTAATTCATGATTCGATTCATGATTTAATTCATTATTCGATTCATGATTCATGATTCAATTCATCATTCATGATCCAATTCATGATCCATGATTCAATTAATGATTCATGAATCATGATTCAATTCATGATTTAAATTATGATTCATGATTAATGATTCAATTCATGATTCATAATTCATGATTCATGATTCAATTCATGTTTTATGATTCATGATTCAATTCATGATTCATGATTTGATTCATCATTCTTAATTCATGATTCATGATTCGATTCATGATTCATGATTCATGATTGAATTCATGATTCATGATTCGATTCATGATTCAATTCATGATTCATGATTGAATTCATAATTCATGAGTCGATTCATGATTCAATTCATGATTCAATTCATGATTTATGATTCATGATTCATGATTTGATTCATGATTCTTGATTCATGATTCGATTCATGATTCATGATTCATGATTTAATTCATGATTCATGATTCATGATTCATGATTCATGATTCTTGATTCATGATTCGATTCATGATTCATGATTCATGATTTAATTCATGATTCATGATTCATGATTCAATTTATGATTCATGATTCATGATTCAATTCATGATTCATAATTCATGATTCATGATTCCATTCATGATTCATGATTCATGATTCATGATTCATGATTCAATTCATGATTCATGATTCAATTCATGATTCATGATTCATGATTCAATTCATGATTCATGATTCAATTCATGATTCAATTCATGATTCATGATTCATGATTTAATTCATGATTCATAATTCATGATTCAATTCATGATTCATAATTCATGATTCAATTCATGATTCATGATTCATGATTCATGATTTAATTCATGATTCATAATTCATGATTCATGATTCATGATTCATGATTCATGATTCAATTCATGATTCATGATTCAATTTATGATTAAATTCATGATTCATGATTCATGATTCATGATTCATGATTCATGATTCAATTCATGATTCATGATTCCTAATTCATGATTCATGATTCAATTCATGATTCATGATTTATGATTCATGATTCAATTCATGATTCATGATTCATGATTCATGATTCATGATACAATTCATGATTCATGATTCATGATTCATGATTCACGTCATGATTCATGATTCATGATTCATGATTCATGATTCATGATTCATGATTCAATTCATGATTCATGATTCATGATTCACGTCATGATTCATAATTTATGATTCATGATTCAATTCATGATTCATGATTCATGATTCATGATTCATAATTCAATTCATGATTCATGATTCAATTCATGATTCATGATTCATGATTCAATTCATGATTCAATTCATGATTCATGATTCATGGTTCAATTCATGATTCATAATTTATGATTCATGATTCAATTCATGATTCATGATTCATGATTCATGATTCATAATTCAATTCATGATTCATGATTCAATTCATGATTCATAATTCATGATTTAATTCATGATTCAATTCATGATTTAATTCATTATTCGATTCATGATTCATGATTCGATTCATGATTCATGATTCAATTCATGATCCATGATTCAATTAATGATTCATGATTCATGATTCAATTTATGATTTAAATTATGATTCATGATTTATGATTCAATTCATGATTCATAATTCATGATTCATGATTCAATTCATGATTCATGATTTGATTCATGATTCTTAATTCATGATTCATGATTCAATTCATGATTCATGATTCATGATTCAATTCATGATTCATGATTCATGATTCATGATTCAATTCATGATTCATGATTCGATTCATGATTCAATTCATGATTCATGATTCATGATTCAATTCATGATTCATGATTTATGATTCAATTCATGATTCATGATTCATGATTTAATTTATGATTCATGATTCATGATTCAATTCATGATTCAATTCATGATTTATGATTCATGATTCAATTCATGATTCATAATTCATGATTCATGATTCAATTCATGATTCATAATTCATGATTCATAATTCATTATTCATGATTCAATTCATGATTCATGATTCAATTCATGCATCATGATTCATGATTCACGATTCAATTCATGATTCATGATTCAATTCATGATTCAATTCCTGATTCAATTTATGATTCAATTCATGATTCATTATTCATGATTCAATTCATGAATCATGATTCATGATTCAATTCATGATTCAATTCATGATTAATGATTCAATTCATGATTCAATTCATTATTCAAGATTCGATTCATGATTCATGATTTATTTCATAATTTAATTCATGATTCATGATTCATGATTCGATTCATGATTCATGATTCATGATTCAAGACATCATTCAATTTATGATTCAATTCATGATTCCTGATTCCTGATTCATGATTCATGATTCAATTCATGATTCATAATTCATGATTCATGATTCATTATTCATGATTCATGATTCAATTCATGATTCAATTCATGATTTATGATTCATGATTCAATTCATGATTCATAATTCATTATTCATGATTCAATTCATGATTCTTGATTCAATTCATGCATCATGATTCATGATTCATGATTCAATTCATGATTCATGATTCAGTTCATGATTCATGATTCATGATTCATGATTCAATTCATGATTCATGATTCGATTCATGATTCAATTCATGATTCATGATTGAATTCATAATTCATGAGTCGATTCATGATTCAATTCATGATTCAATTCATTTTTATGATTCATGATTCATGATTTGATTCATGATTCATGATTCAATTCATAATTCATGATTCAATTCATGATTCAATTCATTATTCATGATTCGATTCATGATTCATGATTTATTTCATGATTCATTTCATGATTCATGATTCATGATTCGATTCATGATTCATGATTCAAGTCATCATTCAATTTATGATTCAATTCCTGATTCCTGATTCCTGATTCATGATTCATGATTTAATTCATGATTCGTAATTTATGATTCATGATTCAATTCATGATTCATTATTCATGATTCATGATTCAATTCATGATTCATGATTCAATTCATGATTCATGATTCAATTCCTGATTCAATTCCTGATTCAATTCATGATTCATGATTCAATTCATGATTCATAATTCATGATTCTTGATTCATGATTCTATTCATGATTCATGATTCAATTCATGATTCATGATTCATGATTCAATTCATGATTCATGATTCATGATTCAATTCATGATTCATGATACAATTCATGATTCAATTCATGATTCATGATACAATTCATGATTCATGATTAATGATTCAATTCATGATTCAATTCATGATTCATGATTGATTATTCAATTTATGATTCATAATTCATGATTCATGATTCAATTCATGATTTGATTCATGATTTAATTCATTATTTGATTAATTATTCATGATTCGATTCATGATTCATGATTCGATTCATGATTCATGATTCAATTCATGATCCATGATTCAATTAATGATTCATGATTCATGATTCAATTCATGATTCAATTCATGATTCATGATTTATGATTCAATTCATGATTCATGATTCATGAATCAATTAATGATTCATAATTCATGATTCATGATTCAATTCATGATTCATAATTCATGATTCTTGATTCATGATTCTATTCATGATTCATGATTCAATTCATGATTAAATTCATGATTCATGATTCATGATTCCTGATTCAATTCATGATTCATGATTCAATTCATGATTCATGATTTATGATTCATGATTCAATTCATGATTCCTAATTCATGATTCATGATTCCTAATTCATGATTCATGATTCAATTCATGATTCATGATTCAATTCATGATTCATGATTTATGATTCATGATTCAATTCATGATTCCTAATTCATGATTCATGATTCAATTCATGATTCATGATTCATGATTCATGATTCACTTCATGATTCATGATTCATGATTCAATTCATGATTCATGATTCATTTTTCAATTTATGATTCATGATTCAATTCATGATTCAATTCATGATTCATGATTCATGGTTCAATTCATTAATTCATAATTCATGATTCATGATACAATTCATGATTCATGATTCATGATTCATGATTCATGAATCATGATTCAATTCATGATTCATGATTTAATTCATGATTCGATTCATGATTTAATTCATTATTCGATTCATGATTCATGATTCGATTCATCATTCATGATCCAATTCATGATCCCTGATTCAAATCATGATTCATGATTCATGATTCAATTCATGATTTAAATTATGATTCATGATTCAATTCATGATTCATAATTCATGATTCATGATTCAATTCATGTTTTATGATTCATGATTCAAGATTCAATTCATGATTCATGATTTGATTCATCATTCTTAATTCATAATTCATGAGTCGATTCATGATTCAATTCATGATTCAATTCATGATTTATGATTCATGATTCATGATTTGATTCATGATTCTTGATTCATGATTCGATTCATGATTCATGATTCATGATTTAATTCATGATTCATGATTCAAGATTCATGATTCAATTCATGATTCATGATTCACTTCATGATTCATGTTTCATGATTCATTTCATGATTCATGATTCATGATTCAATTCATGATTCATGATTCAATTTATGATACATGATTCATGATTCAATTCATGATTCAACTTATGATTCATGATTCATGGTTCAATTCATGATTCATAATACATGATTCATGATTCCATTCATGATTCATGATTCATGATTCATGATTCAATTTATGATTCATTATTCATGATTCAATTCATGATTCATGATTCAATTCATGATTAATGATTCATGATTCAATTCATGATTCAATTCATGATTTATGATTCATGATTCATGATTCAATTCATGATTCATAATTCATGATTCATGATTCAATTCATGATTCATAATTCATTATTCATGATTCAATTCATGATTCTTGATTCAATTCATGCATCACGATTCATGATTCATGATTCAATTCATGATTCATGATTAAGTTCATGATTCATGATTCATGATTCATGATTCAATTTATGATTCATGATTGGATTCATTATTCAATTCATGATTCGTGATTGAATTCATAATTCATGAGTCGATTCATGATTCAATTCATGATTCAATTTTTTTTTGATTCATGATTCATGATTTGATTCATGATTCTTGATTCATGATTCGATTCATGATTCATGATTCATGATTCAATTCATGATTCATGATTCATGATTCATGATTCAATTCATGATTCATGATTCATGATTCGATTCATGATTCATGATTCAATTCATGATTCATGATTCATGATTCATGATTCATGATTCAATTCATGATTCATGATTCATGATTCAATTCATGATTCATGATTCATGATTCAATTCATGATTCATGATTCATGATTTAATTTACGATTCATGATTCAATTCATGATTCAATTCATGATTTATGATTCATGATTCATGATTCAATTCATGATTCATAATTCATGATTCATGATTCAATTCATGATTAATAATTCATTATTCATGATTCAATTCATGATTCATGATTCAATTCATGCATCATGATTCATGATTCATGATTCAATTCATGATTCAGGATTCAATTCATGATTCAATTCCTGATTCAATTCATGATTCAATTCATGAATCATGATTCATGATTCAATTCATGATTCAATTCATGATTCAATTCATAATTCATGATTCAATTCATGATTCAATTCATTATTCATGATTCGATTCCTGATTCATGATTCATGATTCATGATTCAATTCAGGATTCAATTCCTGATTCCTGATTCATGATTCATGATTCATGATTCAATTCATGATTCATAATTCATGATTCATGATTCAATTCATGATTCAGTTCATGATTCATGATTCATTATTCAATTTATGATTCATAATTCATGATTCATGATTCAATTCATGTTTTATGATTCATGATTCAAGATTCAATTCATGATTCATGATTTGATTCATCGTTCTTAATTCATAATTCATGAGTCGATTTATGATTCAATTCATGATTCAATTCATGATTTATGATTCATGATTCATGATTTGATTCATGATTCTTGATTCATGATTCGATTCATGATTCATGATTCATGATTTAATTCATGATTCATGATTCATGATTCATGATTCAATTCATGATTCATGATTCACTTCATGATTCATGATTCATGATTCAATTCATGATTCATGATTCAATTTATGATACATGATTCAATTCATGATTCAACTTATGATTCATGATTCATGGTTCAATTCATGATTCATAATACATGATTCATGATTCCATTCATGATTCATGATTTATGATTCATGATTCAGGATTCATGATTCATGATTCAATTTATGATTCATTATTCATGATTCAATTCATGATTCATGATTCAATTCATGATTCATGATTCATGATTCAATTCATGATTCAATTCATGATTTATGATTCATGATTCATGATTCAATTCATTATTCATAATTCATGATTCAATTCATGATTCATAATTCATTATTCATGATTCAATTCATGATTCTTGATTCAATTCATGCATCACGATTCATGATTCATGATTCAATTCATGATTCATGATTCAGTTCATGATTCATGATTCATGATTCATGATTCAATTCATGATTCATGATTCGATTCATTATTCAATTCATGATTCATGATTGAATTCATAATTCATGAGTCGATTCATGATTCAATTCATGATTCAATTTTTTTTTATGATTCATGATTCATGATTTGATTCATGATTCTTGATTCATGATTCGATTCATGATTCATGATTCATGATTCAATTCATGATTCATGATTCATGATTCATGAATCAATTCATGATTCATGATTCATGATTCGATTCATGATTCATGATTCAATTCATGATTCATGATTCATGATTCATGATTCAATTTATGATTCATGATTCAATTCATGATTCATGATTCATGATTCAATTCATGATTCATGATTCATGATTCATGATTCATGATTTAATTTATGATTCATGATTCAATTCATGATTCAATTCATGATTTATGATTCATGATTCATGATTCAATTCATGATTCATAATTCATGATTCATGATTCAATTCATGATTAATAATTCATTATTCATGATTCAATTCATGATTCATGATTCAATTCATGCATCATGATTCATGATTCATGATTCAATTCATGATTCATAATTCATGATTCATGATTCAATTCCTGATTCAATTCATGATTCAATTCATGATTCATTATTCATGATTCAATTCATGAATCATGATTCATGATTCAATTCATTATTCAATTCATGATTCAATTCATAATTCATGATTCAATTCATGATTCAATTCATTATTCATGATTCGATTCATGATTCATGATTCATGATTCAAGTCATCATTCAATTTATGATTCAATTCATGATTCCTGATTCCTGATTTATGATTCATGATTCATGATTCAATTCATGATTCATAATTCATGATTCATGATTCAATTCATGATTCATTATTCATGAATTATGATTCAATTCATGATTCATGATTCAATTCATGATTCATGATTCAATTCCTGATTCAATTCCTGATTCAATTCATGATTCATGATTCAATTCATGATTCATGATTCATGATTCAATTCATGATTCATGATTCATGATTCATGATTTAATTTATGATTCATGATTCATGATTCATGATTCAATTCATAATTCAATTCATGATTTATGATTCCTGATTCATGATTCAATTCATGATTCATAATTCATGATTCATGATTAAATTCGTGATTCATAATTCATTATTCATGATTCAATTCATGATTCATGATTCAATTCATGCATCATGATTCAATTCATGATTCAATTCCTGATTCAATTCATGATTCAATTCATGATTCATTTTTCATGATTCAATTCATGAATCATGATTCATGATTCAATTCATGATTCAATTCATGATTCAATTCATGATTCATGATTCAATTCATGATGCAATTCATTATTCATGATTCGATTCATGATTCATGATTTATTTCATGATTCAATTCATGATTCATGATTCATGATTCGATTCATGATTCATGATTCAAGTCATCATTCAATTTATGATTCAATTCATGATTCCTGATTCATGATTCATGATTCAATTCAAGATTCGTAATTCATGATTCATGATTCAATTCATGATTCATTATTCATGATTCATGATTCAATTCATGATTCATGATTCAATTCATGATTCATGATTCAATTCCTGATTCAATTCCTGATTCAATTCATGATTCATGATTCAATTCATGATTCATGATTCAATTCATGATTCAATTCATGATTCATGATTCAATTTATGATTCATGATTCATGATTCAATTCATGATTCAATTCATGATTCATGATTCAATTCATGATTCATGATTCATGATTCAATTCATGATTCAATTCATGATTCATGATTCATTATTCAATTTATGATTCATAATTCATGATTCATGATTCAATTCATGAATCATGATTCAATTCATGATTTGATTCATGATTTAATTCATGATTTGATTCATGATTTAATTCATGATTTGATTCATGATTCATGATTCGATTCATGATTCAATTCCTGATTCAATTCATGATTCAATTCATGATTCATTATTCATGATTCAATTCATGAATCATGATTCATGATTCAATTCATGATTCAATTCATGATTCAATTCATAATTCATGATTCAATTCATGATTCATTTCATTATTCATGATTCGATTCATGATTCATGATTCATGATTCAAGTCATCATTCAATTTATGATTCAATTCATGATTCCTGATTCCTGATTCATGATTCATGATTTATGATTCAATTCATGATTCATAATTCATGAATTATGATTCAATTCATGATTCATTATTCATGAATTATGATTCAATTCATGATTCATGATTCAATTCATGATTCATGATTCAATTCCTGATTCAATTCCTGATTCAATTCATGATTTATGATTCAATTCATGATTCATGATTCAATTCATGATTCATGATTCATGATTCATGATTTCATTTATGATTCATGATTAATGATTCATGATTCAATTCATGATTCAATTCATGATTTATGATTCATGATTCATGATTCAATTCATGATTCATAATTCATGATTCATGATTCAATTCATGATTCATAATTCATTATTCATGATTCAATTCATGATTCATGATTCAATTCATGCATCATGATTCAATTCATGATTCAATTCCTGATTCAATTCATGATTCAATTTATGATTCATTATTCATGATTCAATTCATGAATTATGATTCATGGTTCAATTCATGATTCAATTCATGATTCAATTCATGATTCATGATTCAATTCATGATTCAATTCATTATTCATGATTCGATTCATGATTCATGATTTATTTCATGATTCAATTCATGATTCATGATTCGATTCATGATTCATGATTCATGATTCAAGTCATCATTCAATTTATGATTCAATTCATGATTCCTGATTCATGATTCATGATTCATGATTTAATTCATGATTCGTAATTCATGATTCATGATTCAATTCATGATTCATTATTCATGATTCATGATTCAATTCATGATTCATGATTCAATTCATGATTCATGATTCAATTCCTGATTCAATTCCTGATTCAATTCATGATTCATGATTCAATTCATGATTCATGATTCATGATTCAATTCATGATTCATGATTCAATTCATGATTCATGATTCAATTCATGATTCAATTCATGATTCATGATTCAATTTATGATTCATGATTCATGATTCAATTCATGATTCAATTCATGATTCATGATTCAATTCATGATTCATGATTCAATTCATGATTCAATTCATGATTCATGATTCATTATTCAATTTATGATTCATAATTCATGATTCATGATTCAATTCATGAATCATGATTCAATTCATGATTTAATTCATGATTTGTTTCATGATTTAATTCATGATTTGATTCATGATTCATGATTCGATTCATGATTCATGATTCGATTCATGATTCATGATTCAATTCATGATCCATGATTCAATTCATGATTCATGTTTCATGATTCAATTCATGATTCAATTCATGATTCATGATTTTTGATTCAATTCATGATTCATAATTCATGATTCATGAATCAATTAATGATTCATAATTCATGATTCATGATTCAATTCATGATTCATAATTCATGATTCTTGATTCATGATTCTATTCATGATTCATGATTCATGATTCAATTCATGATTAAATTCATGATTCATGATTCATGATTCCTGATTCAATTCATGATTCATGATTCAATTCATGATTCATGATTTATGATTCATGATTCAATTCATGATTCCTAATTCATTATTCATGATTCCTAATTCATGATTCATGATTCAATTCATGATTCATGATTCAATTCATGATTCATGATTTATGATTCATGATTCAATTCATGATTCCTAATTCATGATTCATGATTCAATTCATGATTCATGATTCATGATTCATGATTCCTGATTCAATTCATGATTCATGATTCAATTCATGATTCATGATTTATGATTCATGATTCAATTCATGATTCCTAATTCATTATTCATGATTCCTAATTCATAATTCATGATTCAATTCATGAATCATGATTCAATTCATGATTCATGATTTATGATTCATGATTCAATTCATGATTCCTAATTCATGATTCATGATTCAATTCATGATTCATGATTCATGATTCATGATTCACTTCATGATTCATGATTCATGATTTAATTCATGATTCATGATTCAATTTATGATTCATGATTCAATTCATGATTCAATTCATGATTCATGATTCATGGTTCAATTCATTAATTCATAATTCATGATTCATGATACAATTCATGATTCATGATTCATGATTCATGATTCAATTCATGATTCATGATTTGATTCATCATTCTTAATTCATGATTCATGATTCGATTCATGATTCATGATTCATGATTCATGATTCAATTCATGATTCATGATTCGATTCATGATTCAATTCATGATTCATGATTCATGATTGAATTCATAATTCATGAGTCGATTCATGATTCAATTCATGATTCAATTCATGATTTTTGATTCATGATTCATGATTTGATTCATGATTCTTGATTCATGATTCGATTCATGATTCATGATTCATGATTTAATTCATGATTCATGATTCATGATTCATGATTCAATTCATGATTCATGATTTAATTCATGATTCATGATTCATGATTCAATTCATGATTCATGATTCAATTTATGATTCATGATTCATGATTCAATTCATGATTCAATTCATGATTTATGATTCATGGTTCAATTCATGATTCATAATACATGATTCATGATTCCATTCATGATTCATGATTCATGATTCATGATTCAATTCATGATTCATTATTCAATTCATGATTCATGATTCAATTCATGATTCAATTCATGATTCATGATTTAATTCATGATTCATAATTCATGATTCAATTCATGATTCATGATTCATGATTCATGATTCATGATTCAATTCATGATTCATGATTCAATTCCTGATTCAATTCCTGATTCAATTCATGATTCATGATTCAATTCATGATTCATGATTCATGATTCAATTCATGATTCATGATTCATGATTCAATTCATGATTCATGATTCAATTCATGATTCATGATTCAATTTATGATTCATGATTCATGATTCAATTCATGATTCAATTCATGATTCATGATTCATGATTCAATTCATGATTCAATTCATGATTCATGATTCATTATTCAATTTATGATTCATAATTCATGATTCATGATTCAATTCATGAATCATGATTCAATTCATGATTTGATTCATGATTTAATTCATGATTTGATTCATGATTTAATTCATGATTTGATTCATGATTTAATTCATGATTTGATTCATGATTCATGATTCGATTCATGATTCATGATTCGATTCATGATTCATGATTCAATTCATGATCCATGATTCAATTAATGATTCATGATTCATGATTCAATTCATGATTCAATTCATGATTCATGATTTATGAATCAATTAATGATTCATAATTCATGATTCATGATTCAATTCATGATTCATAATTCATGATTCTTGATTCATGATTCTATTCATGATTCATGATTCATGATTAAATTCATGATTAAATTCATGATTCATGATTCATGATTCATGATTCCTGATTCAATTCATGATTCATGATTCAATTAATGATTCATGATTTATGATTTCATGATTCAATTCATGATTCCTAATTCATTATTCATGATTCCTAATTCATGATTCATGATTCAATTCATGATTCATGATTCAATTCATGATTCATGATTTATGATTCATGATTCAATTCATGATGCCTAATTCATGATTCATGATTCAATTCATGATTCATGATTCATGATTCCTGATTCAATTCATGATTCATGATTCAATTCATGATTCATGATTTATGATTCATGATTCAATTCATGATTCCTAATTCATTATTCATGATTCCTAATTCATGATTCATGATTCAATTCATGATTCATGATTCAATTCATGATTCATGATTTATGATTCATGATTCAATTCATGATTCCTAATTCATGATTCATGATTCAATTCATGATTCATGATTCATGATTCATGATTCCTGATTCAATTCATGATTCATGATTCAATTCATGATTCATGATTCATGATTCAATTCATGATTCCTAATTCATTATTCATGATTCCTAATTCATGATTCATGATTCAATTCATGATTCAATTCATGATTCATGATTTATGATTCATGATTCAATTCATGATTCCTAATTCATGATTCATGATTCAATTCATGATTCATGATTCATGATTCATGATTCATGATTCACTTCATGATTCATGATTCATGATTCAATTCATGATTCATGATTCATGATTCAATTTATGATTCATGATTCAATTCATGATTCAATTCATGATTCATGATTCATGATTCATGATTCATGATTCACTTCATGATTCATGATTCATGATTCAATTCATGATTCATGATTCATGATTCAATTTATGATTCATGATTCAATTCATGATTCAATTCATGATTCATGATTCATGGTTCAATTCATTAATTCATAATTCATGATTCATGATACAATTCATGATTCATGATTCATGATTTATGATTCAATTCATGATTCATGATTTGATTCATCATTCTTAATTCATGATTCATGATTCGATTCATGATTCATGATTCATGATTCATGATTCGATTCATGATTCATGATTCATGATTGAATTCATAATTCATGAGTCGATTCATGATTCAATTCATGATTCAATTCATGATTTTTGATTCATGATTCATGATTTTATTCATGATTCTTGATTCATGATTCGATTCATGATTCATGATTCATGATTTAATTCATGATTCATGATTCATGATTCATGATTCAATTCATGATTCATGATTTAATTCATGATTCATGATTCATGATTCAATTCATGATTCATGATTCATGATTCAATTTATGATTCATGATTCATGATTCAATTCATGATTCAATTCATGATTCATGATTCATGGTTCAATTCATGATTCATAATACATGATTCATGATTCCATTCATGATTCATGATTCATGGTTCAATTCATGATTCATGATTCAATTCATGATTCATGATTCAATTCATGATTCATGATTTATGATTCATGATTCAATTCATGATGCCTAATTCATGATTCATGATTCAATTCATGATTCATGATTCATGATTCATGATTCATGATTCAATTCATGATTCATGATTTATGATTCATGATTCAATTCATGATTCCTAATTCATTATTCATGATTCCTAATTCATGATTCATGATTCAATTCATGATTCATGATTCAATTCATGATTCATGATTTATGATTCATGATTCAATTCATGATTCCTAATTCATGATTCATGATTCAATTCATGATTAATGATTCATGATTCATGATTCCTGATTCAATTCATGATTCATGATTCAATTCATGATTCATGATTTATGATTCATGATTCAATTCATGATTCCTAATTCATTATTCATGATTCCTAATTCATGATTCATGATTCAATTCATGATTCATGATTCAATTCATGATTCATGATTTATGATTCATGATTCAATTCATGATTCCTAATTCATGATTCATGATTCAATTCATGATTCATGATTCATGATTCATGATTCATGATTCATGATTCACTTCATGATTCATGATTCAATTCATGATTCATGATTCATGATTCAATTTATGATTCATGATTCAATTCATGATTCAATTCATGATTCATGATTCATGGTTCAATTCATTAATTCATAATTCATGATTCATGATACAATTCATGATTCATGATTCATCATTCATGATTCAATTCATGATTCATGATTTGATTCATCATTCTTAATTCATGATTCATGATTCGATTCATGATTCATGATTCATGATTCATGATTCGATTCATGATTCATGATTCATGATTGAATTCATAATTCATGAGTCGATTCATGATTCAATTCATGATTCATGATTTATGATTCATGATTCAATTCATGATTCCTAATTCATGATTCATGATTCAATTCATGATTCATGATTCATGATTCATGATTCCTGATTCAATTCATGATTCATGATTCAATTCATGATTCATGATTTATGATTCATGATTCAATTCATGATTCCTAATTCATTATTCATGATTCCTAATTCATGATTCATGATTCAATTCATGATTCATGATTCAATTCATGATTCATGATTTATGATTCATGATTCAATTCATGATTCCTAATTCATGATTCATGATTCAATTCATGATTCATGATTCATGATTCATGATTCATGATTCACTTCATGATTCATGATTCAATTCATGATTCATGATTCATGATTCAATTTATGATTCATGATTCAATTCATGATTCAATTCATGATTCATGATTCATGGTTCAATTCATTAATTCATAATTCATGATTCATGATACAATTCATGATTCATGATTCATGATTCATGATTCAATTCATGATTCATGATTTGATTCATCATTCTTAATTCATGATTCATGATTCGATTCATGATTCATGATTCATGATTCATGATTCGATTCATGATTCATGATTCATGATTGAATTCATAATTCATGAGTCGATTCATGATTCAATTCATGATTCAATTGATGATTTTTGATTCATGATTCATGATTTGATTCATGATTCTTGATTCATGATTCGATTCATGATTCATGATTCATGATTTAATTCATGATTCATGATTCATGATTCATGATTTAATTCATGATTCATGATTCATGATTCAATTCATGATTCATGATTCATGATACAATTTATTATTCATGATTCATGATTCAATTCATGATTCAATTCATGATTCATGATTCATGGTTCAATTCATGATTCATAATACATGATTCATGATTCCATTCATGATTCATGATTCATGATTCATGATTCATGGTTCAATTCATGATTCATGATTCAATTCATGATTCATGATTCAATTCATGATTCAATTCATGATTCATGATTTAATTCATGATTCATAATTCATGATTCAATTCATGATTCATGATTCATGATTCATGATTCAATTCATGATTCATGATTCAATTCCTGATTCAATTCCTGATTCAATTCATGATTCATGATTCAATTCATGATTCATGATTCATGATTCAATTCATGATTCATGATTCATGATTCAATTTATGATTCATGATTCAATTCATGATTCAATTCATGATTCATGATTCAATTTATGATTCATGATTCATGATTCAATTCATGATTCAATTCATGATTCATGATTCAATTCATGATTCATGATTCATGATTCAATTCATGATTCAATTCATGATTCATGATTCATTATTCAATTTATGATTCATAATTCATGATTCATGATTCAATTCATGAATTATGATTCAATTCATGATTTGATTCATGATTTAATTCATGATTTGATTCATGATTTAATTCATGATTTGATTCATGATTTAATTCATGATTTGATTCATGATTCATGATTCGATTCATGATTCATGATTCGATTCATGATTCATGATTCAATTCATGATCCATGATTCAATTAATGATTCATGATTCATGATTGAATTCATGATTCAATTCATGATTCATGATTTATGAATCAATTAATGATTCATAATTCATGATTCATGATTCAATTCATGATTCATAATTCATGATTCTTGATTCATGATTCTATTCATGATTCATGATTCATGATTAAATTCATGATTAAATTCATGATTCATGATTCATGATTCATGATTCCTGATTCAATTCATATTTCATGATTCAATTAATGATTCATGATTTATGATTTCATGATTCAATTCATGATTCCTAATTCATTATTCATGATTCCTAATTCATGATTCATGATTCAATTCATGATTCATGATTCAATTCATGATTCATGATTTATGATTCATGATTCAATTCATGATTCCTAATTCATGATTCATGATTCAATTCATGATTCATGATTCATGATTCATGATTCACTTCATGATTCATGATTTATGATTCAATTCATGATTCATGATTTAATTCATGATTCGATTCATGATTTAATTCATTATTCGATTCATGATTTATGATTCGATTCATCATTCATGATCCAATTCATGATCCATGATTCAATTAATGATTTATGATTCATGATTCAATTAATGATTCAATTCATGATTCATGATTCATGGTTCAATTCATTAATTCATAATTCATGATTCATGATACAATTCATGATTCATGAATCATGATTCAATTCATGATTCATGATTTAATTCATGATTCGATTCATGATTTAATTCATTATTCGATTCATGATTCATGATTCGATTCATCATTCATGATCCAATTCATGATCCATGATTCAATTAATGATTCATGATTCATTATTCAATTCATGATTTAAATTATGATTCATGATTCATGATTCAATTCATGATTCATAATTCATGATTCATGATTCAATTCATGTTTTATGATTCATGATTCATGATTCAATTCATGATTCATGATTTGATTCATCATTCTTAATTCATGATTCATGATTCGATTCATGATTCATGATTCATGATTCATGATTGAATTCATGATTCATGATTTGATTCATGATTGAATTCATGATTCATGATTCATGATTGAATTCATAATTCATGAGTCGATTCATGATTCAATTCATGATTCAATTCATGATTTATGATTCATGATTCATGATTTGATTCATGATTCTTGATTCATGATTCGATTCATGATTCATGATTCATGATTTAATTCATGATTCATGATTCATGATTCATGATTCAATTCATGATTCATGATTCACTTCATGATTCATGATTCATGATTAAATTCATGATTCATGATTCATGATTCAATTTATGATTCATGATTCATAATTCATGATTCATGATTCCATTCATGATCCATGATTCATGATTCATGATTCATGATTTAATTCATGATTCATGATTCAATTCATGATTCATGATTCATGATTCAATTCATGATTCATGATTCAATTCATGATTCAATTCATGATTCATGATTCATGATTTAATTCATGATTCATAATTCATGATTCAATTCATGATTCATGATTCATGATTCATGATTCATGATTTAATTCATGATTCATAATTCATGATTCATGATTCATGATTCATGATTCAATTCATGATTCATGATTCAATTTATGATTAAATTCATGATTCATGATTCATGATTCATGATTCATGATTCATGATTCAATTCATGATTCATGATTCAATTCATGATTCATGATTCAATTCATGATTCATGATTTATGATTCATGATTCAATTCATGATTCCTAATTCATGATTCATGATTCAATTCATGATTCATGATTCATGATTCATGATTCATGATTCAATTCATGATTCATGATTCATGATTCATGATTCACGTCATGATTCATGATTCATGATTCATGATTCATGATTCATGATTCAATTCATGATTCATGATTCATGATTCATGATTCACGTCATGATTCATGATTCATGATTCAATTAATGATTCATGATTCATGATTCAATTTATGATTCATGATTCATGATTCAATTCATGATTCAATTCATGATTCATGATTCATGGTTCAATTCATGATTCATAATTCATGATTCATGATTGAATTCATGATTCATGATTCATGATTCATGATTCATAATTCAATTCATGATTCATGATTCAATTCATGATTCATAATTCATGATTTAATTCATGATTCGATTCATGATTTAATTCATTATTCGATTCATGATTCATGATTCGATTCATGATTCATGATTCAATTCATGATCCATGATTCAATTAATGATTCATGATTCATGATTCAATTTATGATTTAAATTATGATTCATGATTTATGATTCAATTCATGATTCATAATTCATGATTCATGATTCAATTCATGATTCATGATTTGATTCATGATTCTTAATTCATGATTCATGATTCAATTCATGATTCATGATTCATGATTCATGATTCAATTCATGATTCATGATTCGATTCATGATTCAATTCATGATTCATGATTTATGATTCAATTCATGATTCATGATTCATGATTTAATTTATGATTCATGATTCATGATTCAATTCATGATTCAATTCATGATTTATGATTCATGATTCATGATTCAATTCATGATTCATAATTCATGATTCATGATTCGATTCATGATTCATGATTCATGATTCAAGTCATCATTCAATTTATGATTCAATTCATGATTCCTGATTCCTGATTCATGATTCATGATTCATGATTCAATTCATGATTCATAATTCATGATTCATGATTCAATTCATGATTCATTATTCATGAATTATGATTCAATTCATGATTCATGATTCAATTCATGATTCATGATTCAATTCCTGATTCAATTCATGATTCATGATTCAATTCATGATTCATGATTCATGATTCAATTCATGATTCATGATTCATGATTCATGATTTAATTTATGATTCATGATTCATGATTCATGATTCAATTCATGATTCAATTCATGATTTATGATTCA
This sequence comes from Mixophyes australis, assembly GCA_036250195.1. Classification (NCBI taxonomy): domain Eukaryota; kingdom Metazoa; phylum Chordata; class Amphibia; order Anura; family Limnodynastidae; genus Mixophyes; species Mixophyes australis. The sequence continues at coordinate 1,440,084 of JAVHZZ010000030.1, forward strand.
TGATTCATGATTCAATTCATGATTCATAATTCATGATTCATGATTCAATTAGTGATTCATAATTCATTATTCATGATTCAATTCATGATTCATGATTCAATTCATGCATCATGATTCAATTCATGATTCAATTCCTGATTCAATTCATGATTTGATTCATGATTTAATTCATGATTTGATTCATGATTTAATTCATGATTTGATTCATGATTCATGATTCGATTCATGATTGAATTCCTGATTCAATTCATGATTCAATTCATGATTCATTATTCATGATTCAATTCATGAATCATGATTCATGATTCAATTCATGATTCAATTCATGATTCAATTCATAATTCATGATTCAATTCATGATTCATTTCATTATTCATGATTCGATTCATGATTCATGATTCATGATTCAAGTCATCATTCAATTTATGATTCAATTCATGATTCCTGATTCCTGATTCATGATTCATGATTCATGATTCAATTCATGATTCATAATTCATGATTCATGATTCAATTCATGATTCATTATTCATGAATTATGATTCAATTCATGATTCATGATTCAATTCCTGATTCAATTCCTGATTCAATTCATTATTCATGATTCAATTCATGATTCATGATTCATGATTCAATTCATGATTCATGATTCATGATTTAATTTATGATTCATGATTCATGATTCATGATTCAATTCATGATTCAATTCATGATTTATGATTCATGATTCATGATTCAATTCATGATTCATAATTCATGATTCATGATTCAATTCGTGATTCATAATTCATTATTCATGATTCAATTCATGATTCATGATTCAATTCATGCATCATGATTCAATTCATGATTCAATTCCTGATTCAATTCATGATTCAATTCATGATTTATTATTCATGATTCAATTCATGAATTATGATTCATGGTTCAATTCATGATTCAATTCATGATTCAATTCATGATTCATGATTCAATTCATGATTCAATTCATTATTCATGATTCGATTCATGATTCATGATTTATTTCATGATTCAATTCATGATTCATGATTCATGATTCGATTCATGATTCATGATTCAAGTCATCATTCAATTTATGATTCAATTCATGATTCCTGATTCATGATTCATGATTCATGATTCATGATTTAATTCATGATTCATGATTCATGATTCAATTCATGATTCATGATTTATGATTCAATTCATGATTCATGATTCATGATTTAATTTATGATTCATGATTCATGATTCAATTCATGATTCAATTCATGATTTATGATTCATGATTCATGATTCAATTCATGATTCATAATTCATGATTCATGATTCGATTCATGATTCATGATTCATGATTCAAGTCATCATTCAATTTATGATTCAATTCATGATTCCTGATTCCTGATTCATGATTCATGATTCATGATTCAATTCATGATTCATAATTCATGATTCATGATTCAATTTATGATTCATTATTCATGAATTATGATTCAATTCATGATTCATGATTCAATTCATGATTCATGATTCAATTCCTGATTCAATTCATGATTCATGATTCAATTCATGATTCATGATTCAATTCATGATTCATGATTCATGATTCATGATTTAATTTATGATTCATGATTCATGATTCATGATTCAATTCATGATTCAATTCATGATTTATGATTCATGATTCATGATTCAATTCATGATTCATAATTCATGATTCATGATTCAATTAGTGATTCATAATTCATTATTCATGATTCAATTCATGATTCATGATTCAATTCATGCATCATGATTCAATTCATGATTCAATTCCTGATTCAATTCATGATTCAATTCATGATTCATTATTCATGATTCAATTCATGAATCATGATTCATGATTCAATTCATGATTCAATTCATGATTCAATTCATGATTCATGATTCAATTCATGATTCAAATCATTATTCATGATTCGATTCATGATTCATGATTTATTTCATGATTCAATTCATGATTCATGATTCATGATTCGATTCATGATTCATGATTCAAGTCATCATTCAATTTATGATTCAATTCATGATTCCTGATTCATGATTCATGATTCATGATTCATGATTTAATTCATGATTCGTAATTCATGATTCATGATTCAATTCATGATTCATTATTCATGATTCATGATTCAATTCATGATTCATTATTCAATTCATGATTCATGATTCAATTCCTGATTCAATTCATGATTCAATTCATGATTCATGATTCAATTCATGATTCATGATTCAATTCATGATTCAATTCATGATTCATGATTCAATTTATGATTCATGATTCATGATTCAATTCATGATTCAATTCATGATTCATGATTCAATTCATGATTCATGATTCAATTCATGATTCAATTCATGATTCATGATTCATTATTCAATTTATGATTCATAATTCATGATTCATGATTCAATTCATGAATCATGATTCAATTCATGATTTGATTCATGATTTAATTCATGATTTGATTCATGATTTAATTCATGATTTGATTCATGATTCATGATTCGATTCATGATTCAATTCCTGATTCAATTCATGATTCAATTCATGATTCATTATTCATGATTCAATTCATGAATCATGATTCATGATTCAATTCATGATTCAATTCATGATTCAATTCATAATTCATGATTCAATTCATGATTCATTTCATTATTCATGATTCGATTCATGATTCATGATTCATGATTCAAGTCATCATTCAATTTATGATTCAATTCATGATTCCTGATTCCTGATTCATGATTCATGATTCATGATTCAATTCATGATTCATAATTCATGATTCATGATTCAATTCATGATTCATTATTCATGAATTATGATTCAATTCATGATTCATGATTCAATTCCTGATTCAATTCCTGATTCAATTCATGATTCATGATTCAATTCATGATTCATGATTCATGATTCAATTCATGATTCATGATTCATGATTTAATTTATGATTCATGATTCATGATTCATGATTCAATTCATGATTCAATTCATGATTTATGATTCATGATTCATGATTCAATTCATGATTCATAATTCATGATTCATGATTCAATTCGTGATTCATAATTCATTATTCATGATTCAATTCATGATTCATGATTCAATTCATGCATCATGATTCAATTCATGATTCAATTCCTGATTCAATTCATGATTCATTTCATGATTTATTATTCATGATTCAATTCATGAATTATGATTCATGGTTCAATTCATGATTCAATTCATGATTCAATTCATGATTCATGATTCAATTCATGATTCAATTCATTATTCATGATTCGATTCATGATTCATGATTTATTTCATGATTCAATTCATGATTCATGATTCATGATTCGATTCATGATTCAAGTCATCATTCAATTTATGATTCAATTCATGATTCCTGATTCATGATTCATGATTCATGATTCATGATTTAATTCATGATTCGTAATTCATGATTCATGATTCAATTCATGATTCATTATTCATGATTCATGATTCAATTCATGATTCATGATTCAATTCCTGATTCAATTCCTGATTCAATTCATGATTCATGATTCAATTCATGATTCATGATTCATGATTCAATTCATGATTCATGATTCATGATTCAATTCATGATTCATGATTCAATTCATGATTCAAATTATGATTCATGATTCAATTTATGATTCATGATTCATGATTCAATTCATGATTCAATTCATGATTCATGATTCAATTCATGATTCATGATTCATGATTCAATTCATGATTAAATTCATGATTCATGATTCATTATTCAATTTATGATTCATAATTCATGATTCATGATTCAATTCATGAATCATGATTCAATTCATGATTTAATTCATGATTTGATTCATGATTTGATTCATGATTCATGATTCGATTCATGATTCATGATTCAATTCATGATCCATGATTCAATTAATGATTCATGATTCATGATTCAATTCATGATTCAATTCATGATTCATGATTTATGATTCAATTCATGATTCATAATTCATGATTCATGAATCAATTAATGATTCATAATTCATGATTCATGATTCAATTCATGATTCATAATTCATGATTCTTGATTCATGATTCTATTCATGATTCATGATTCATGATTCAATTCATGATTAAATTCATGATTCATGATTCATGATTCATGATTCCTGATTCAATTCATGATTCATGATTCAATTCATGATTCATGATTTATGATTCATGATTCAATTCATGATTCCTAATTCATTATTCATTATTCCTAATTCATGATTCATGATTCAATTCATGATTCATGATTCAATTCATGATTCATGATTTATGATTCATGATTCAATTCATGATTCCTAATTCATGATTCATGATTCAATTCATGATTCATGATTCATGATTCATGATTCCTGATTCAATTCATGATTCATGATTCAATTCATGATTCATGATTTATGATTCATGATTCAATTCATGATTCCTAATTCATTATTCATGATTCCTAATTCATGATTCATGATTCAATTCATGATTCATGATTCAATTCATGATTCATGATTTATGATTCATGATTCAATTCATGATTCCTAATTCATGATTCATGATTCAATTCATGATTCACGATTCATGATTCATGATTCACTTCATGATTCATGATTCATGATTCAATTCATGATTCATGATTCATGATTCAATTTATGATTCATGATTCAATTCATGATTCAATTCATGATTCATGATTCATGGTTCAATTCATTAATTCATAATTCATGATTCATGATACAATTCATGATTCATGATTCATGATTCATGATTCATGATTCAATTTATGATTCATGATTTGATTCATCATTCTTAATTCATGATTCATGATTCGATTCATGATTCATTATTCATTATTCAATTTATGATTCATGATTTGATTCATCATTCTTAATTCATGATTCATGATTCCATTCATGATCCATGATTCATGATTCATGATTCATGATTCAATTCATGATTCATGATTCAATTCATGATTCATGATTTATGATTCATGATTCAATTCATGATTCCTAATTCATGATTCATGATTCAATTCATGATTCATGATTCATGATTCACTTCATGATTCATGATTCATGATTCAATTCATGATTCATGATTCATGATTCAATTTATGATTCATGATTCAATTCATGATTCATGATTCAATTCATGATTCAATTCATGATTTTTGATTCATGATTCATGATTTGATTCATGATTCTTGATTCATGATTCGATTCATGATTCATGATTCATGATTTAATTCATGATTCATGATTCATGATTCATGATTCAATTCATGATTCATGATTTAATTCATGATTCATGATTCATGATTCAATTCATGATTCATGATTCATGATTCAATTTATGATTCATGATTCATGATTCAATTTATGATTCAATTCATGATTCATGATTCATGGTTCAATTCATGATTCATAATACATGATTCATGATTCCATTCATGATTCATGATTCATGATTCATGATTCATGATTCAATTCATGATTCATGATCCAATTCATGATTCATGATTCAATTCATGATTCATGATTCAATTCATGATTCAATTCATGATTCATGATTTAATTCATGATTCATAATTCATGATTCAATTCATGATTCATGATTCATGATTCATGATTCATGATTCAATTCATGATTCATGATTCAATTCCTGATTCAATTCCTGATTCAATTCATGATTCATGATTCAATTCATGATTCATGATTCATGATTCAATTCATGATTCATGATTCATGATTTAATTCATGATTCATGATTCAATTCATGATTCAATTCATGATTCATGATTCAATTTATGATTCATGATTCATGATTCAATTCATGATTCAATTCATGATTCATGATTCAATTCATGATTCATGATTCATGATTCAATTCATGATTCAATTCATGATTCATGATTCATTATTCAATTTATGATTCATAATTCATGATTCATGATTCAATTCATGAATCATGATTCAATTCATGATTTGATTCATGATTTAATTCATGATTTGATTCATGATTCAATTCATGATTTGATTCATGATTTAATTCATGATTTGATTCATGATTCATGATTCGATTCATGATTCATGATTCTATTCATGATTCATGATTCATGATTCAATTCATGATTAAATTCATGATTCATGATTCATGATTCATGATTCCTGATTCAATTCATGATTCATGATTCAATTCATGATTCATGATTTATGATTCATGATTCAATTCATGATTCCTAATTCATTATTCATGATTCCTAATTCATGATTCATGATTCAATTCATGATTCATGATTCAATTCATGATTCATGATTTATGATTCATGATTCAATTCATGATTCCTAATTCATGATTCATGATTCAATTCATGATTCATGATTCATGATTCATGATTCCTGATTCAATTCATGATTCATGATTCAATTCATGATTCATGATTTATGATTCATGATTCAATTCATGATTCCTAATTCATGATTCATGATTCAATTCATGATTCATGATTCATGATTCATGATTCCTGATTCAATTCATGATTCATGATTCAATTCATGATTCATGATTTATGATTCATGATTCAATTCATGATTCCTAATTCATTATTCATGATTCCTAATTCATGATTCATGATTCAATTCATGATTCATGATTCAATTCATGATTCATGATTTATGATTCATGATTCAATTCATGATTCCTAATTCATGATTCATGATTCAATTCATGATTCACGATTCATGATTCATGATTCACTTCATGATTCATGATTCATGATTCAATTCATGATTCATGATTCATGATTCAATTTATGATTCATGATTCAATTCATGATTCAATTCATGATTCATGATTCATGGTTCAATTCATTAATTCATAATTCATGATTCATGATACAATTCATGATTCATGATTGATGATTCATGATTCATGATTCAATTTATGATTCATGATTTGATTCATCATTCTTAATTCATGATTCATGATTCGATTCATGATTCATTATTCATTATTCAATTTATGATTCATGATTTGATTCATCATTCTTAATTCATGATTCATGATTCCATTCATGATCCATGATTCATGATTCATGATTCATGATTCAATTCATGATTCATGATTCATGATTCATGATTCACTTCATGATTCATGATTCATGATTCAATTCATGATTCATGATTCATGATTCAATTTATGATTCATGATTCGATTCATGATTCAATTCATGATTCAATTCATGATTTTTGATTCATGATTCATGATTTGATTCATGATTCTTGATTCATGATTCGATTCATGATTCATGATTCATGATTTAATTCATGATTCATGATTTATGATTCATGATTCAATTCATGATTCATGATTTAATTCATGATTCATAATTCATGATTCAATTCATGATTCATGATTCATGATTCAATTTATGATTCATGATTCATGATTCAATTTATGATTCAATTCATGATTCATGATTCATGGTTCAATTCATGATTCATAATACATGATTCATGATTCCATTCATGATTCATGATTCATGATTCATGATTCAATTTATGATTCATGATCCAATTCATGATTCATGATTCAATTCATGATTCATGATTCAATTCATGATTCAATTCATGATTCATGATTTAATTCATGATTCATAATTCATGATTCAATTCATGATTCATGATTCATGATTCATGATTCATGATTCAATTCATGATTCATGATTCAATTCCTGATTCAATTCCTGATTCAATTCATGATTCATGATTCAATTCATGATTCATGATTCATGATTCAATTCATGATTCATGATTCATGATTTAATTCATGATTCATGATTCAATTCATGATTCATGATTCAATTTATGATTCATGATTCATGATTCAATTCATGATTCAATTCATGATTCATGATTCAATTCATGATTCATGATTCATGATTCAATTCATGATTCAATTCATGATTCATGATTCATTATTCAATTTATGATTCATAATTCATGATTCATGATTCAATTCATGAATCATGATTCAATTCATGATTTGATTCATGATTTAATTCATGATTTGATTCATGATTCAATTCATGATTTGATTCATGATTTAATTCATGATTTGATTCATGATTCATGATTCGATTCATGATTCATGATTCGATTCATGATTCATGATTCAATTCATGATTCATGAATTGAATCATGAATCATGATTAATGAATTAAATAATGAGACATGAATCATAAATCATGAATTAAATCATGAATCATGAATCATGAATCGAATCATGAATCATGAATCATGAATCATAAATTGAATCAAGAATCATGAATCGAATCTTGATTCATGAATCATGAATTGAATCATGAATCATGAATCATGAATCATGAATTGAATCATGAATCGTGAATAATGAATCGAATCATGAATCATGAATCATGAATTAAATCATGAATCATGAATAATAAATTGAATCATGAATCATGAATTGAATCAGGAATCGAATCATGAATTGTATCATGAATCATGAAATGAATCATGAATTGAAACATTAATCATGTATCATAAATCATGAATCATATGTTGAATCATGAATCATGAATTATGAATCATGAATTGAATCATGAATCGTGAATAATGAATCGAATCATGAATCATGAATCATGAATTAAATCATGAATCATGAATAATAAATTGAATCATGAATCATGAATTGAATCAGGAATCGAATCATGAATTGTATCATGAATCATGAAATGAATCATGAATTGAAACATTAATCATGTATCATAAATCATGAATCATATATTGAATCATAAATCATGAATTATGAATCATGAATTGAATCATGAATCATGAATTATGAATCATGAATTGAATCATGAATCATGAATCATGAATTGAATCATGAATTGAATCATGAATCATGAATCATGAATTGAAACATGAATCATGAATTATGAAACATGAATTGAATCATGAATCATGAATTGAATCATGAATCATGATTAATGAATTAAATTATGAGACATGAATCATAAATCATGAATTAAATCATGAATCATGAATCATGAATCAAATCATGAATCATGAATCATGAATCATGAATCATAAATTGAATCAAGAATCATGAATCGAATATTGAATCATGAATCATGAATTGAATCATGAATCATGAATCATGAATCATGAATTGAATCATGAATCGTGAATAATGAATCGAATCATGAATCAAGAATCATGAATTAAATCATGAATCATGAATAATAAATTGAATCATGAATCATGAATTGAATCAGGAATCGAATCATGAATTGTATTATGAATCATGAAATGAATCATGAATTGAAACATTAATCATGTATCATAAATCATGAATCATATATTGAATCATGAATCATGAATTATGAATCATGAATTGAATCATGAATCATGAATTATGAATCATGAATTAAATCATGAATCATGAATCATGAATCATGAATTGAATCATGAATTGAATCATGAATCATGAATCATGAATTGAATCATGAATCATGAATTATGAAACATGAATTGAATCATGAATCATGATTAATGAATTAAATAATGAGACATGAATCATAAATCATGAATTAAATCATGAATCATGAATCATGAATCAAATCATGAATCATGAATCATGAATCATGAATTGAATCATGAATCATGAATTATGAAACATGAATTGAATCATGAATCATGAATTGAATCATGAATCATGATTAATGAATTAAATAATGAGACATGAATCATAAATCATGAATTAAATCATGAATCATGAATCATGAATCAAATCATGAATCATGAATCATGAATCGAATCATGAATCATGAATCATGAATCATGAATTGAATCATGAATCGTGAACAATGAATCGAATCATGAATCATGAATCATGAATTAAATCATGAATCATGAATAATAAATTGAATCATGAATCATGAATTGAATCAGGAATCGAATCATGAATTGTATCATGAATCATGAAATGAATCATGAATTGAAACATTAATCATGTATCATAAATCATGAATCATATATTGAATCATGAATCATGAATTATGAATCATGAATTGAATCATGAATCATGAATTATGAATCATGAATTGAATCATGAATCATGAATCATGAATCATGAATTGAATCATGAATTGAATCATGAATCATGAATCATGAATTGAATCATGAAACATGAATTATGAAACATGAATTGAATCATGAATCATGAATTGAATCATGAATCATGATTAATGAATTAAATAATGAGACATGAATCATAAATCATGAATTAAATCATGAATCATGAATCATGAATCAAATCATGAATCATGAATCATGAATCGAATCATGAATCATGAATCATGAATCATAAATTGAATCAAGAATCATGAATCGAATCTTGAATCATGAATCATGAATTGAATCATGAATCATGAATCATGAATCATGAATTGAATCATGAATCGTGAACAATGAATCGAATCATGAATCATGAATCATGAATTAAATCATAAATCATGAATAATAAATTGAATCATGAATTGAATCAGGAATCGAATCATGAATTGTATCATGAATCATGAAATGAATCATGAATTGAATCATGAATTGAATCTCGAATCATGAATCATGAATTGAATCATGAATCATGAATCATGAATCATGAATTGAATCATGAATCGTGAACAATGAATCGAATCATGAATCATGAATTAAATCATGAATCATGAATAATAAATTGAATCATGAATCATGAATTGAATCAGGAATCGAATCATGAATTGTATCATGAATCAGGAAACGGATCATGAATTGAATCATGAATCATGAATTGAATCATGAATCAGGAATCATGAATTGAATCATGAATTGAATCATGAATCATGAATCATAAATCATGAATTGAATCGTGAATCATGAATTGAATCATGAATCATGAATCATGAATTGAATCACGAATCATGAATTATAAAACATGAATTGAATCATGAATCATGAATCGAATCATGAATCATGATTAATGAATTGAATCATAAGTCATGAATCAAGAATCATGAATCGAATCATGAATCATGAATTGAATCATGAATCATAAATTGAATCATGAATCATGAATCATGAATCATAAATCGAATTTTGAATTATGAATCATGAATTGAATCATGAATTGAATCATGAGTCATGAATCATGAATCATAAATTGAATCATGAATCATGAATTGAATCATAAATAATGAATCATGAATCGAATCATGAATCATGAATTGAATCATGAATCATGAATTGAATCATGAATCATGAATTGAATCATGAATCATGAATTGAATCTTGCATCATGAATCATGAATTGAATCATGAATTGAATCATCATGAATCATAAATTGAATCATGAATCATGGATTGAATCCTTAATTGAATCATGAACCATGAATTGAATCATGAATCATGAATTGAATCATGAATCATGAATTGAATCTTGAATCATGAATCATGAATTGAATCATGAATTGAATCATGAATCATAAATTGAATCATGAATCATGGATTGAATCCTTAATTGAATCATGAACCATGAATCATGAATTGAATCATAATTCATGAATCATGAATCATGAATCGAATCATGAATCATGAATTGAATCATGAATCATTAATATTGAATCGAACCATGAATCATGAATTGAATCATAAATCATGAATCATGAATCATGAATCGAATCATGAATCATGAATTGAATCATGAATCATGAATTGAATCATGAATCATGAATTGATTCATGAATTGAATCATTAATAATGAATCATGAATCATGAATTGAATCATGAATTGAATCATGAATCATGAATTGAATCATGAATCATGAATCATGAATTAAATCATGAATCATGAATCATAAATCGAATTATGAATCATGAATTGAATCATGAAACGAATCATAAACTGAATTATGAATAATGAATTGAATCATGAATCATGAATCATGAATTGAATCATGAATCATGAATTATGAATCATGAATTGAATCATGAATCACTAATCATGAAATGAATCATGAATCATGAATCATGAATTGAATCATGAATTAAATCATGAATCATGAATCATAAATTAAATCATGAATCATGAATTGAATCATGAATTAAATCATGAATCATGACTCATGAATCATGAATCATGAATTGAATATTAAATCATGAATCGAATCATGAATCATGAATTGAATCATGAATCATGAATCGAATCATGAATCATGAATTGAATCATGAATCATAATTCATGAATTGAATCATGAATCATGAATCGAATCAAGAATCATGAATTGAATCATGAATCATGAATCATGAATAGAATCATGAATCATGAATCATGAATCATGAATCATGAATAGAATCATGAATCATGAATCATGAATCATGAATTGAATCATGAATTAAATCATGAATCATGAATCATAAATTGAATCATGAATCATGAATCATAAACTGAATCATGAATCATGAATTAAATCATGAATTAAATCATGAATCATGAATTGAATCATGAATCATCAATCATGAATTGAATCATGAATCATGAATCATGAATTGAATCATGAATCATGAATTATGAATCATGAATTGAATCATAAATCATGAATCGAATCTTGAATCATGAATCATGAATTGAATCATGAATCATGAATCATGAATTGAATCATGAATCATGAATCGAATCATGAATCATGAATCATAAATAATAAATCGAATCATGAATCATGAATTGAATCAGGAATCGAATCATGAATTGTATCATGAATCATGAAATGAATCATGAATTGAAACATTAATCATGTACCATAAATCATGAATCATATATTGAATCATGAATCATGAATTATGAATCATGAATTGAATCATGAATCATGAATTATGAATCATGAATTTAATCATGAATTATGAATCATGAATCATGAATTGAATCATGAATTGAATCATGAATCATGAATCATGAATTGAATCATGAATCATGAATCATAAATTGAATCATGAATCATGAATCATGAATTGAATCATGAATTGAATCATGAATAATCAATCATGAATTGAATCATGAATCATGAATCATGAATTGAATCATGAATTGAATCATAAATCATGAATTGAATCATGAATCATGAATCGAATCATGAATCATGAATTGAATCATGAATTGAATCATGAATCATGAATTATGAATCATGAATTAAGTCATGAATTATGAATCATGAATCGAATCATGAATCATGAATCAAGAATCATGAATCGAATCATGAATCATGAATTGAATCATGAATCATGAATCGAATCACGAATCATTAATCATGAATCATGAATTGAATCATGAATCATAAATCGAATTTTGAATTATGAATCATGAATTGAATCATGAATTGAATCATGAGTCATGAATCATGAATCATAAATTGAATCATGAATCATGAATTGAATCATAAATAATGAATCATGAATCGAATCATGAATCATGAATTGAATCATGAATAATGAATCATGAATCGAATCATGAATTATGAATCATGAATCATGAATTGAATCATGAATCATGAATCGAATCTTGAATTATGAATCATGAATTGAATAATGAATTGAATCTCGAATCATAAATCATGAATTGAATCATGAATCATGAATCATGAATTGAATCATGAATCATGAATTATGAAACATGAATTGAATCATGAATCATGAATTGAATCATGAATCATGAATTATGAAACATGAATTGAATCATGAATCATGAATCGAATCATGAATCATGATTAATGAATTGAATCATGAATCATGAATCATGAATCGAATCATGAATCATGAATTGAATCATGAATCGAATCATGAATCATGAATTGAATCATGAATCATGAATAGAATCATGAATCATGAATCATGAATTGAATCATGAATCATGAATCATGAATTGAATCATGAATCATGAATCGAATCATGAATCATGAATTGAATCATGAATCATGAATCATGAATAGAATCATGAATCATGAATCATGAATCATGAATTGAATCATGAATCATGAATCATGAATCGAATCATGAATCATGAATTGAATCTTGAATCATGAATCATAAATCGAATCATGAATCATGAATTGAATCATGAATCATGAATCATGAATCATGAATTGAATCATGAATCATGAATCGAATCATAAATCATGATTCAAGATTCATGAATCAAAACATGAATCATGAATTGAATCATGAATCATAAATCATGAATCATAAATCATGAATCATGAATTGAATCAAGAATAATGAATCATGAATCGAATCATGAATCATAAATCATGAATCATGAATTGAATCATGAATCATGAATCATGAATCATGAATTGAATCATGAATTAAATCATGAATCATGAATCATGAATTGAATCATGAATCATGAATTGAATCATGAATCATGAATCATGAATTGAATCATGAATTAAATCATGAATCATGGATTGAATCATGAATCACGAATCGAATCATGAATCATGAATTGAATCATGAATCATGAATCGAATCATAAATCATGAATTGAATCATGAATCATGAATCATGAATCTTGAATCATGAATCATGAATTGAATCATGAATCATGAATCGAATCATGAATCATGAATTGAATCATGAATCATGAATCATAAATTGAATCATGAATCATGAATCGAATCATAAATCATGAATTGAATCATGAATCATGAATCATGAATAGAATCATGAATTATGAATCATGAATCATGAATTGAATCATTAATCATGAATCATGAATCGAATCATGAATTGAATCATGAATAATGAATCATAAATCGAATCAAGAATCATTAATTGAATCATGAATCATGAATCATGAATCATGAATTGAATCATGAATCATGAATCAAATCATAAATCTTGATTCAAGATTCATGAATCGAATCATGAATCATGAATTGAATCATGAATAACGAATCATGAATCGAATCATGAATCATGAATTGAATCATGAATTGAATCAGGAATCATGAATCAAATCATGAATTGAATCATGAATAATGAATTGATTCATGAATTGAATCATGATTTGAATCTTGAATCATGAATTGAATCATGAATCATGAATCAAGAATCAAGAATCATGAATCATGAATTGAATCATGAATCATGAATTGAATCATGAATCATGAATCAAGAATCATAAATCGAATCATGAATCAAGAATCATAAATCGAATCATGAATCATGAAATGAATCAGGAATCAAATCATGAATTGAATCATGAATCATGAATTGAATCATGAATCATGAATTGAATCATGAATCATGAATCATGAATCATGAATTGAATCAGGAATCATGAATTATGAAACATGAATTGAATCATGAATTGAATCATGAATCATGATTAATGAAATGAATAATGAGACATGAATCATAAATCATGAATTAAATCATGAATCATGAATCATAAATTGAATCATGAATCATGAATTGAATCATGAATCATGAATCATGAATTGAATCATGAATCATGAATCATGAATTGAATCATGAATCATGAATCATAAATCGAATCATGAAACATGAATCATGAATCATGAATTGAATCATGAATTGAATCATGAATCATAAATTGAATCATGAATCATGAATCATGAATTTAATCATTAATTGAATCATGAATCATGAATTGAATCATAAATCATGAATCATGAATCATGAATTGAATAATGAATCATGAATCGAATCATGAAGCATATATTGAATCATGAATCATGAATAAAATAATGAATCATGAATCATGAATCATGAATCATGAATTGAATCATGAATCATGAATCGAATCATGAATCATGAATTGAATCATGAATCATGAATCATGAATCATGAATTGAATCATGAATCATGAATCGCATAATGAATCATGAATCATGAATCATGAATTGAATCATGAATCATGAATCGAATCATGAATCATGAATTGAATCATGAATTGAATCATTAATCATGAATCATGAATCATGAATTGAATTATAATTTGAATCATGAATCATGAATTGAATCATGAATTGAATCATGAATCATGAATCATGAATAGAATCATGAATCATGAATCATGAATCAAGAATTGAATCATGAATTAAATCATGAATCATGAATCATAAATTGAATCATGAATCATGAATCATAAACTGAATCATGAATCATGAATTAAATCATGAATTAAATCATGAATCATGAATTGAATCATGAATCATCAATCATGAATTGAATCATGAATCATGAATCATGAATTGAATCATGAATCATGAATTATGAATCATGAATTGAATCATAAATCATGAATCGAATCTTGAATCATGAATCATGAATTGAATCATGAATCATGAATCATGAATCATGAATTGAATCATGAATCATGAATCGAATCATGAATCATGAATCATGAATAATAAATCGAATCATGAATCATGAATTGAATCAGGAATCGAATCATGAATTGTATCATGAATCATGAAATGAATCATGAATTGAAACATTAATCATGTATCATAAATCATGAATCATATATTGAATCATGAATCATGAATTATGAATCATGAATTGAATCATGAATCATGAATTATGAATCATGAATTTAATCATGAATTATGAATCATGAATCATGAATTGAATCATGAATTGAATCATGAATCATGAATCATGAATTGAATCATGAATCATGAATCATAAATAGAATCATGAATCATGAATTGAATCATGAATTGAATCATGAATAATCAATCATGAATTGAATCATGAATCATGAATCATGAATTGAATCATGAATTGAATCATAAATCATGAATTGAATCATGAATCATGAATCGAATCATGAATCATGAATTGAATCATGAATTGAATCATGAATCATGAATTATGAATCATGAATTAAGTCATGAATTATGAATCATGAATCGAATCATGAATCATGAATCGAATCATGAATCATGAATCAAGAATCATGAATCGAATCATGAATCATGAATTGAATCATGAATCATGAATCGAATCACGAATCATGAATCATGAATCATGAATTGAATCATGAATCATAAATCGAATTTTGAATTATGAATCATGAATTGAATCATGAATTGAATCATGAGTCATGAATCATGAATCATAAATTGAATCATGAATCATGAATTGAATCATAAATAATGAATCATGAATCGAATCATGAATCATGAATTGAATCATGAATAATGAATCATGAATCGAATCATGAATTATGAATCATGAATCATGAATTGAATCATGAATCATGAATCGAATCTTGAATTATGAATCATGAATTGAATAATGAATTGAATCTCGAATCATAAATCATGAATTGAATCATGAATCATGAATCATGAATTGAATCATGAATCATGAATTATGAAACATGAATTGAATCATGAATCATGAATCGAATCATGAATCATGATTAATGAATTGAATCATGAATCGAATCATGAATCATGAATTGAATCATGAATCATGAATCGAATCATGAATCATGAATTGAATCATGAATCATGAATCATGAATAGAATCATGAATCATGAATCATGAATTGAATCATGAATCATGAATCATGAATTGAATCATGAATCATGAATCGAATCATGAATCATGAATTGAATCATGAATCATGAATCATGAATAGAATCATGAATCATGAATCATGAATCATGAATTGAATCATGAATCATGAATCATGAATCGAATCATGAATCATGAATTGAATCTTGAATCATGAATCATAAATCGAATCATGAATCATGAATTGAATCATGAATCATGAATCATGAATCATGAATTGAATCATGAATCATGAATAGAATCATAAATCATGATTCAAGATTCATGAATCGAAACATGAATCATGAATTGAATCATGAATCATAAATCATGAATCATAAATCATGAATCATGAATTGAATCAAGAATAATGAATCATGAATCGAATCATGAATCATAAATCATGAATCATGAATTGAATCATGAATCATGAATCATGAATCATGAATTGAATCATGAATTAAATCATGAATCATGAATCATGAATTGAATCATGAATCATGAATTGAATCATGAATCATGAATCATGAATTGAATCATGAATTAAATCATGAATCATGGATTGAATCATGAATCATGAATCGAATCATAAATCATGAATTGAATCATGAATCATGAATTATGAATCTTGAATCATGAATCATGAATTGAATCATGAATCACGAATCGAATCATGAATCATGAATTGAATCATGAATCATGAATCATAAATTGAATCATGAATCATGAATCGAATCATGAATCATGAATTGAATCATGAATCATGAATCATGAATAGAATCATGAATTATGAATCATGAAACATGAATTGAATCATTAATCATGAATCATGAATCGAATCATGAATTGAATCATGAATAATGAATCATAAATCGAATCATGAATCATTAATTGAATCATGAATCATGAATCATGAATCATGAATTGAATCATGAATCATGAATCATGAATCAAATCATAAATCTTGATTCAAGATTCATGAATCGAATCATGAATCATGAATTGAATCATGAATAATGAATCATGAATCGAATCATGAATCATGAATTGAATCATGAATTGAATCAGGAATCATGAATCGAATCATGAATTGAATCATGAATAATGAATTGATTCATGAATTGAATCATGATTTGAATTTTGAATCATGAATTGAATCATGAATCATGAATCAAGAATCAAGAATCATGAATCATGAATTGAATCATGAATCATGAATTGAATCATGAATCATGAATCAAGAATCATAAATCGAATCATGAATCAAGAATCATAAATCGAATCATGAATCATGAAATGAATCAGGAATCAAATCATGAATTGAATCATGAATCATGAATTGAATCATGAATCATGAATTGAATCATGAATCATGAATCATGAATCATGAATTGAATCAGGAATCATGAATTATAAAACATGAATTGAATCATGAATTGAATCATGAATCATGATTAATGAAATGAATAATGAGACATGAATCATAAATCATGAATTAAATCATGAATCATGAATCATAAATTGAATCATGAATCATGAATTGAATCATGAATCATGAATCATGAATTGAATCATGAATCATGAATCATGAATTGAATCATGAATCATGAATCATAAATCGAATCATGAAACATGAATCATGAATCATGAATTGAATCATGAATTGAATCATGAATCATAAATTGAATCATGAATCATGAATTTAATCATTAATTGAATCATGAATCATGAATTGAATCATAAATCATGAATCATGAATCATGAATTGAATAATGAATCATGAATCGAATCATGAATCATATATTGAATCATGAATCATGAATAAAATAATGAATCATGAATCATGAATCATGAATCATGAATCGAATCATGAATCATGAATTGAATCATGAATCATGAATCATGAATTGAATCATGAATCATGAATCGCATAATGAATCATGAATCATGAATCATGAATTGAATCATGAATTGAATCATTAATCATGAATCATGAATCATGAATTGAATTATAATTTGAATCATGAATCATGAATTGAATCATGAATTGAATCATGAATCATGAATCATGAATTGAATCATGAATCATGAATCATAAATCGAATCATGAAACATTAATCATGAATCATGAATTGAATCATGAATTGAATCATGAATCATAAATTGAATCATGAATCATGAATCATGAATTTAATCATTAATTGAATCATGAATCATGAATTGAATCATAAATCATGAATCATGAATCATGAATTGAATAATGAATCATGAATCGAATCATGAATCATATATTGAATCATGAATCATGAATCATATAATGAATCATGAATCATGAATCATGAATTGAATCATGAATCATGAATCGAATCATGAATCATGAATCGCATAATGAATCATGAATCATGAATCATGAATCATGAATTGAATCATGAATCATGAATTGAATCATGAATCATGAATTGAATCATGAATTGAATCATTAATCATGAATCATGAATCATGAATTGAATTATAATTTGAATCATGAATCATGAATTGAATCATGAATTGAATCATGAATCATGAATCATGAATTGAATCATGAATCATGAATCATGAATCATGAATTGAATCATGAATCATGAATCATAAATCGAATCATGAATCATGAATTGAATCTGGAATCGAATCATGAATTGAATCATGAATCATGAATCATGAATCGAATCATGAATCATGAATCATGAATCATGAATTCAATCATGAATTGAATCATGAATCATAAATTGAATCATGAATCATGAATTTAATCATTAATTGAATCATGAATCATGAATTGAATCATAAATCATGAATCATGAATCATGAATTGAAAAATGAATCATGAATCGAATCATGAATCATATATTGAATCATGAATCATGAATCAAATAATGAATCATGAATCATGAATCATGAATCGAATCATGAATCATGAATCATGAATCATGAATCGAATCATGAATCATGAATCATGAATCATGAATCATGAATTGAATCATGAATCATGAATCGCATAATGAATCATTAATCATGAATCATGAATCATGAATTGAATTATAATTTGAATCATGAATCATGAATTGAATCATGAATTGAATCATAAAACATGAATCATAAATTGAATCATGAATCATGAATCATGAATCATGAATTGAATCATGAATCATGAATCATTAATCGAATCATGAATCATGAATTGAATCTGGAATCGAATCATGAATTGAATCATGAGTCATGAATTGAATCATGAATCATGATTTGAATCATAAATCATAATTCATGAATTGAATCATGAATCATGAATTGAATCATGAATCATGAATTGAATCATGAATCATTAGTCATGAATTGAATCATGAATCATGAATTGATTTATGAATCATGAATCATGAATCGAATCATGAATCTTGAATCGTGAATTGAATCATGAATCATGAATTGAATCTTGAATCATGAATTGAATCATGAATCATGAATTGAATCTTGAATCATGAATCATGAATTGAATCATGAATTGAATCATGAATCATAAATTGAATCATGAATTGAATCATGAATCATGAATTGAATCTTGAATTATGAATCATGAATTGAATCATGAATTGAATCTTGAATCATGAATCATGAATTGAATCATGAATTGAATCATAAATCATAAATTGAATCATGAATCATGAATCATGAATTAAATCATTAATTGAATCATGAACCATGAATCATGAATTGAATCATAAATCATGAATCATGAATCATGAATCGAATCATGAATCATGAATTGAATCATGAATCATTAATCTTGAATCGAATCATGAATCATGAATCAAGAATCATGAATCATGAATCATGAATTGAATCATGAATCATGAATTGAATCATGAATCATGAATCATGAATTGAATCATTAATCATGAATCATGAATTGAATTATAATTTGAATCATGAATCATGAATTGATTCATGAATTGAATCATGAATCATGAATTGAATCATGAATCATGAATCATGAATTAAATCATGAATCATGAATCATAAATCGAATTATGAATCATGAATTGAATCATGAAACAAATCATAAACTGAATTATGAATCATGAATTGAATCATGAATCATGAATCATGAATTGAATCATGAATCATGAATTATGAATCATGAATTGAATCATGAATCACTAATCATGAATTGAATCATGAATCATGAATCATGAATCATGAATTGAATCATGAATTAAATCATGAATCATGAATCATAAATTGAATCATGAATCATGAATCATAAACTGAATCATGAATCATGAATTGAATCATGAATTAAATCATGAATCATGAATTAAATCATGAATCATGAATTAAATCATGAATCATGAATCATGAATTGAATCATGAATCATGAATCGAATCATGAATCATGAATTGAATCATGAATCAGGAATCGAATCATGAATCATGAATTGAATCATGAATCATGAATAGAATCATGAATCATGAATCATGAATTGAATCATGAATCATGAATCAAATCATGAATCATGAATTGAATCATGAATCATGAATTGAATCATGAATCATGAATCGAATCAAGAATCATGAATTGATTTATGAATCATGAATCATGAATAGAATTATGAATCATGAATCATGAATCATGAATTGAATCATAAATTAAATCATGAATCATGAATGATAAATTGAATCATGAATCATAAACTGAATCATGAATCATGAATTGAATCATGAATTAAATCATGAATCATGAATTGAATCATGAATCATGAATCATGAATCATGAATTGAATCATGAATCATGAATTGAATCATGAATCATGAATCGAATCATGAATCATGAATTGAATCATGAATCATAATTCGAATCATGAATCATGAATTAAATCATGAATCATGAATCATGAATTGAATCATGAATCATGAATCATGAATCATGAATTGAATCATGAATTGAATCATAAATCATGAATTGAATCATGAATCATGAATCGAATCATGAATCATGCATTAAATTATGAATTATGAATCATGAATCGAATCATGAATCATGAATCAAGAATCATGAATCAAATCATGAATTGAATCATGAATCATGAATCATGAATTGAATCATGAATCATGAATCATAAATTGAATCATCAATCATGAATCATGAATTGAATCATGAATTGAATCATGAATCATCAATCATGAATTGAATCATGAATCATGAATCATGAATCATGAATTGAATCATGAATTGAATCATGAATCATGAATCGAATCATGAATCATGATTAATGAATTGAATCATGAATCGAATCATGAATCATGAATTGAATCATGAATCATGAATCGAATCATGAATCATGAATTGAATCATGAATCATGAATCATGAATAGAATCATGAATCATGAATCATATATTGAATCATGAATCATGAATCATGAATTGAATCATGAATCATGAATCGAATCATGAATCATGAATTGAATCATGAATCATGAATCATGAATAGAATCATGAATCATGAATCATGAATCATGAATTGAATCATGAATCATGAATCGAATCATGAATCATGAATTGAATCTTGAATCATGAATCATAAATCGAATCATGAATCATGAATTGAATCATGAATCATGAATCATGAATCATGAATTGAATCATGAATCATGAATCGAATCATAAATCATGATTCAAGATTCATGAATCGAAACATGAATCATGAATTGAATCATGAATCATAAATCATGAATCATAAATCATGAATCATGAATTGAATCAAGAATAATGAATCATGAATCGAATCATGAATCATAAATCATGAATCATGAATTGAATCATGAATCATGAATCATGAATTGAATCATGAATCATGAATCATGAATCATGAATTGAATCATGAATTAAATCATGAATCATGAATCATGAATTGAATCATGAATCATGAATTGAATCATGAATCATGAATCATGAATTGAATCATGAATTAAATCATGAATCATGGATTGAATCATGAATCACGAATCGAATCATGAATCATGAATTGAATCATGAATCATGAATCGAATCATAAATCATGAATTGAATCATGAATCATGAATCATGAATCTTGAATCATGAATCATGAATTGAATCATGAATCACGAATCGAATCATGAATCATGAATTGAATCATGAATCATGAATCATAAATTGAATCATGAATCATGAATCGAATCATGAATCATGAATTGAATCATGAATCATGAATCATGAATAGAATCATGAATTATGAATCATGAAACATGAATTGAATCATTAATCATGAATCATGAATCGAATCATGAATTGAATCATGAATAATGAATCATAAATCGAATCATGAATCATTAATTGAATCATGAATCATGAATCATGAATCATGAATTGAATCATGAATCATGAATCATGAATCAAATCATAAATCTTGATTCAAGATTCATGAATCGAATCATGAATCATGAATTGAATCATGAATAATGAATCATGAATCGAATCATGAATCATGAATTGAATCATGAATTGAATCAGGAATCATGAATCGAATCATGAATTGAATCATGAATAATGAATTGATTCATGAATTGAATCATGATTTGAATCTTGAATCATGAATTGAATCATGAAACATGAATCAAGAATCAAGAATCATGAATCATGAATTGAATCATGAATCATGAATTGAATCATGAATCATGAATCAAGAATCATAAATCGAATCATGAATCAAGAATCATAAATCGAATCATGAATCATGAAATGAATCAGGAATCAAATCATGAATTGAATCATGAATCATGAATTGAATCATGAATCATGAATTGAATCATGAATCATGAATCATGAATCATGAATTGAATCAGGAATCATGAATTATAAAACATGAATTGAATCATGAATTGAATCATGAATCATGATTAATGAAATGAATAATGAGACATGAATCATGAATCATGAATTAAATCATGAATCATGAATCATAAATTGAATCATGAATCATGAATTGAATCATGAATCATGAATCATGAATTGAATCATGAATCATGAATCATGAATTGAATCATGAATCATGAATCATAAATCGAATCATGAAACATGAATCATGAATCATGAATTGAATCATGAATTGAATCATGAATCATAAATTGAATCATGAATCATGAATCATGAATTTAATCATTAATTGAATCATGAATCATGAATTGAATCATAAATCATGAATCATGAATCATGAATTGAATAATGAATCATGAATCGAATCATGAATCATATATTGAATCATGAATCATGAATAAAATAATGAATCATGAATCATGAATCATGAATTGAATCATGAATCATGAATCGAATCATGAATCATGAATTGAATCATGAATCATGAATCATGAATCATGAATTGAATCATGAATCATGAATCGCATAATGAATCATGAATCATGAATCATGAATTGAATCATGAATCATGAATCGAATCATGAATCATGAATTGAATCATGAATTGAATCATTAATCATGAATCATGAATCATGAATTGAATTATAATTTGAATCATGAATCATGAATTGAATCATGAATTGAATCATGAATCATGAATCATGAATTGAATCATGAATCATGAATCATAAATCGAATCATGAAACATGAATCATGAATCATGAATTGAATCATGAATTGAATCATGAATCATAAATTGAATCATGAATCATGAATTTAATCATTAATTGAATCATGAATCATGAATTGAATCATAAATCATGAATCATGAATCATGAATTGAATAATGAATCATGAATCGAATCATGAATCATATATTGAATCATGAATCATGAATCATATAATGAATCATGAATCATGAATCATGAATTGAATCATGAATCATGAATCGAATCATGAATCATGAATCGCATAATTAATCATGAATCATGAATCATGAATCATGAATTGAATCATGAATCATGAATCGAATCATGAATCATGAATTGAATCATGAATTGAATCATTAATCATGAATCATGAATCATGAATTGAATTATAATTTGAATCATGAATCATGAATTGAATCATGAATTGAATCATGAATCATGAATCATGAATTGAATCATGAATCATGAATCATGAATTGAATCATGAATCATGAATCATAAATCGAATCATGAATCATGAATTGAATCTGGAATCGAATCATGAATTGAATCATGAATCATGAATCATGAATCGAATCATGAATCATGAATCATGAATCATGAATTGAATCATGAATTGAATCATGAATCATAAATTGAATCATGAATCATGAATTTAATCATTAATTGAATCATGAATCATGAATTGAATCATAAATCATGAATCATGAATCATGAATTGAAAAATGAATCATGAATCGAATCATGAATCATGAATCGAATCATGAATCATGAATCATGAATCATGAATTGAATCATGAATCATGAATCGCATAATGAATCATTAATCATGAATCATGAATCATGAATTGAATTATAATTTGA
Organism: Mixophyes australis; assembly: GCA_036250195.1. NCBI lineage: Eukaryota > Metazoa > Chordata > Amphibia > Anura > Limnodynastidae > Mixophyes > Mixophyes australis. The sequence goes on from JAVHZZ010000030.1 coordinate 1,466,341, forward strand.
ATCATGAATCATGAATTGAATCATGAATTGAATCATAAAACATGAATCATAAATTGAATCATGAATCATGAATCATGAATCATGAATTGAATCATGAATCATGAATCATTAATCGAATCATGAATCATGAATTGAATCTGGAATCGAATCATGAATTGAATCATGAGTCATGAATTGAATCATGAATCATGATTTGAATCATAAATCATAATTCATGAATTGAATCATGAATCATGAATTGAATCATGAATCATGAATTGAATCATGAATCATTAGTCATGAATTGAATCATGAATCATGAATTGATTTATGAATCATGAATCATGAATCGAATCATGAATCTTGAATCGTGAATTGAATCATGAATCATGAATTGAATCTTGAATCATGAATTGAATCATGAATCATGAATTGAATCTTGAATCATGAATCATGAATTGAATCATGAATTGAATCATGAATCATAAATTGAATCATGAATCATGAATCATGAATTGAATCATGAATTGAATCTTGAATCATGAATCATGAATTGAATCATGAATTGAATCATGAATCATAAATTGAATCATGAATCATGAATCATGAATTGAATCATTAATTGAATCATGAACCATGAATCATGAATTGAATCATAAATCATGAATCATGAATCATGAATCGAATCATGAATCATGAATTGAATCATGAATCATTAATCTTGAATCGAATCATGAATCATGAATCAAGAATCATGAATCATGAATCATGAATTGAATCATGAATCATGAATTGAATCATGAATCATGAATCATGAATTGAATCATTAATCATGAATCATGAATCATGAATTGAATTATAATTTGAATCATGAATCATGAATTGATTCATGAATTGAATCATGAATCATGAATCATGAATTGAATCATGAATCATGAATCATGAATTAAATCATGAATCATGAATCATAAATCGAATTATGAATCATGAATTGAATCATGAAACGAATCATAAACTGAATTATGAATCATGAATTGAATCATGAATCATGAATTATGAATCATGAATTGAATCATGAATCACTAATCATGAATTGAATCATGAATCATGAATCATGAATCATGAATTGAATCATGAATTAAATCATGAATCATGAATCATAAATTGAATCATGAATCATGAATCATAAACTGAATCATGAATCATGAATTGAATCATGAATTAAATCATGAATCATGAATTAAATCATGAATCATGAATTAAATCATGAATCATGAATCATGAATTGAATCATGAATCATGAATCGAATCATGAATCATGAATTGAATCATGAATCAGGAATCGAATCATGAATCATGAATTGAATCATGAATCATGAATAGAATCATGAATCATGAATCATGAATTGAATCATGAATCATGAATCAAATCATGAATCATGAATTGAATCATGAATCATGAATTGAATCATGAATCATGAATCGAATCAAGAATCATGAATTGATTTATGAATCATGAATCATGAATAGAATTATGAATCATGAATCATGAATCATGAATTGAATCATAAATTAAATCATGAATCATGAATGATAAATTGAATCATGAATCATAAACTGAATCATGAATCATGAATTGAATCATGAATTAAATCATGAATCATGAATTGAATCATGAATCATGAATCATGAATCATGAATTGAATCATGAATCATGAATCGAATCATGAATCATGAATTGAATCATGAATCATGAATCGAATCATGAATCATGAATTAAATCATGAATCATGAATCATGAATTGAATCATGAATCATGAATCATGAATCATGAATCATGAATTGAATCATGAATTGAATCATAAATCATGAATTGAATCATGAATCATGAATCGAATCATGAATCATGCATTAAATTATGAATTATGAATCATGAATCGAATCATGAATCAAGAATCATGAATCAAATCATGAATTGAATCATGAATCATGAATCATGAATTGAATCATGAATCATGAATCATAAATTGAATCATCAATCATGAATCATGAATTGAATCATGAATTGAATCATGAATCATCAATCATGAATTGAATCATGAATCATGAATCATGAATCATGAATTGAATCATGAATTGAATCATGAATCATAATTCAAATCATGAATCATGAATTGAATCATGAATCATTAATCATGAATCATGAATCATGAATCATGAATCATGAATCATGAATCATGAATTGAATCATGAATCATAAATCGAATTTTGAATTATGAATCATGAATTGAATCATGAATTGAATCATGAGTCATGAATCATGAATCATGAATTGAATCATAAATAATGAATCATGAATCGAATCATGAATCATGAATTGAATCATGAATTGTGAATCATGAATCGAATCATGAATCATGAATCATGAATCATGAATCATAAATCATGAATTGAATCATGAATCATGAATCAAATCTTAAATTATAAATCATCAATTGAATCATGAATTGAATCTCGAATCATGAATCATGAATTGAATCAGGAAACGGATCATGAATTGAATCATGAATCATGAATTGAATCATGAATCAGGAATCATGAATTGAATCATGAATTGAATCATGAATCATAAATCATGAATTGAATCGTGAATCATGAATTGAATCATGAATCATGAATCATGAATCATGAATTGAATCACGAATCATGAATTATAAAACATGAATCGAATCATGAATCATGAATCGAATCATGAATCATGATTAATGAATTGAATCATAAGTCATGAATCAAGAATCATGAATCGAATCATGAATCATGAATTGAATCATGAATCATGAATCGAATCATGAATCATGAATCATGAATCATGAATTAAGAATTGAATCATGAATCATAAATCGAATTTTAAATTATGAATCATGAATTGAATCATGAATTGAATCATGAGTCATGAATCATGAATCGAATCATGAATCATAATTCAAGATTCGATTCATGATTCATGATTCAATTCATGATTCATGATTCATAATTCATGATTCATGAATCGAATCATGAATCATAAATCATGAATCATGAATTGAATCATGAATCATGAATCATGAATCATGAATTGAATCATGAATTAAATCATGAATCATGAATCATGAATTGAATCATGAATCATGAATTGAATCATGAATCATGAATCATGAATTGAATCATGAATTAAATCATGAATCATGGATTGAATCATGAATCACGAATCGAATCATGAATCATGAATTGAATCATGAATCATGAATCATGAATTGAATCATTAATCATGAATCATGAATCATGAATTGAATTATAATTTGAATCATGAATCATGAATTGATTCATGAATTGAATCATGAATCATGAATCATGAATTGAATCATGAATCATGAATCATGAATTAAATCATGAATCATGAATCATAAATCGAATTATGAATCATGAATTGAATCATGAAACGAATCATAAAATGAATTATGAATCATGAATTGAATCATGAATCATGAATCATGAATTGAATCATGAATCATGAATTATGAATCATGAATTGAATCATGAATCACTAATCATGAATTGAATCATGAATCATGAATCATGAATCATGAATTGAATCATGAATTAAATCATGAATCATGAATCATAAATTGAATCATGAATCATGAATCATAAACTGAATCATGAATCATGAATTGAATCATGAATTAAATCATGAATCATGAATTAAATCATGAATCATGAATTAAATCATGAATCATGAATCATAATTCAAATCATGAATCATGAATTGAATCATGAATCATGAATCATGAATTGAATCATGAATCAGGAATCATGAATCATGAATCATGAATTGAATCATGAATCATAAATCGAATTTTGAATTATGAATCATGAATTGAATCATGAATTGAGTCATGAGTCATGAATCATGAATCATGAATTGAATCATAAATAATGAATCATGAATCGAATCATGAATCATGAATTGAATCATGAATTGTGAATCATGAATCGAATCATGAATCATGAATCATGAATCATGAATCATAAATCATGAATTGAATCATGAATCATGAATCAAATCTTAAATTATAAATCATCAATTGAATCATGAATTGAATCTCGAATCATGAATCATGAATTGAATCATGAATCATGAATTGAATCATGAATCAGGAATCATGAATTGAATCATGAATTGAATCATGAATCATAAATCATGAATTGAATCGTGAATCATGAATTGAATCATGAATCATGAATCATGAATCATGAATTGAATCACGAATCATGAATTATAAAACATGAATCGAATCATGAATCATGAATCGAATCATGAATCATGATTAATGAATTGAATCATAAGTCATGAATCAAGAATCATGAATCGAATCATGAATCATGAATTGAATCATGAATCATGAATCGAATCATGAATCATGAATTAAGAATTGAATCATGAATCATAAATCGAATTTTAAATTATGAATCATGAATTGAATCATGAATTGAATCATGAGTCATGAATCATGAATCATAAATTGAATCATGAATCATGAATTGAATCATAAATAATGAATCATGAATTGAATCATGAATAATGAATCATGAATCGAATCATGAATTATGAATCATGAATCATGAATTGAATCATGAATCATGAATCGAATCTTGAATTATGAATCATGAATTGAATAATGAATTGAATCTCGAATCATAAATCATGAATTGAATCATGAATCATGAATCATGAATTGAATCTTGAATCATGAATCATAAATCGAATCATGAATCATGAATTGAATCATGAATCATGAATCATGAATCGAATCATGAATCATAAATCATGAATCATGAATTGAATCATGAATCATGAATCATGAATCATGAATTGAATCATGAATTAAATCATGAATCATGAATCATGAATTGAATCATGAATCATGAATTGAATCATGAATCATGAATCATGAATTGAATCATGAATTAAATCATGAATCATGGATTGAATCATGAATCACGAATCGAATCATGAATCATGAATTGAATCATGAATCATTAATCGAATCATAAATCATGAATTGAATCATGAATCATGAGTCATGAATCTTGAATCATGAATCATGAATTGAATCATGAATCACGAATCGAATCATGAATCATGAATTGAATCATGAATCATGAATCATAAATTGAATCATGAATCATGAATCGAATCATGAATCATGAATTGAATCATGAATCATGAATCATGAATAGAATCATGAATTATGAATCATGAAACATGAATTGAATCATTAATCATGAATCATGAATCGAATCATGAATTGAATCATGAATAATGAATCATAAATCGAATCATGAATCATTAATTGAATCATGAATCATGAATCATGAATCATGAATTGAATCATGAATCATGAATCATGAATCAAATCATAAATCTTGATTCAAGATTCATGAATCGAATCATGAATCATGAATTGAATCATGAATAATGAATCATGAATCGAATCATGAATCATGAATTGAATCATGAATTGAATCAGGAATCATGAATCGAATCATGAATTGAATCATGAATAATGAATTGATTCATGAATTGAATCATGATTTGAATCTTGAATCATGAATTGAATCATGAATCATGAATCAAGAATCAAGAATCATGAATCATGAATTGAATCATGAATCATGAATTGAATCATGAATCATGAATCAAGAATCATAAATCGAATCATGAATCAAGAATCATAAATCGAATCATGAATCATGAAATGAATCAGGAATCAAATCATGAATTGAATCATGAATCATGAATTGAATCATGAATCATGAATTGAATCATGAATCATGAATCATGAATCATGAATTGAATCAGGAATCATGAATTATGAAACATGAATTGAATCATGAATTGAATCATGAATCATGATTAATGAAATGAATAATGAGACATGAATCATAAATCATGAATTAAATCATGAATCATGAATCATAAATTGAATCATGAATCATGAATTGAATCATGAATCATGAATCATGAATTGAATCATGAATCATGAATCATGAATTGAATCATGAATCATGAATCATAAATCGAATCATGAAACATGAATCATGAATCATGAATTGAATCATGAATTGAATCATGAATCATAAATTGAATCATGAATCATGAATCATGAATTTAATCATTAATTGAATCATGAATCATGAATTGAATCATAAATCATGAATCATGAATCATGAATTGAATAATGAATCATGAATCGAATCATGAATCATATATTGAATCATGAATCATGAATAAAATAATGAATCATGAATCATGAATCATGAATCATGAATTGAATCATGAATCATGAATCGAATCATGAATCATGAATTGAATCATGAATCATGAATCATGAATTGAATCATGAATCATGAATCGCATAATGAATCATGAATCATGAATCATGAATTGAATCATGAATCATGAATCGAATCATGAATCATGAATTGAATCATGAATTGAATCATTAATCATGAATCATGAATCATGAATTGAATTATAATTTGAATCATGAATCATGAATTGAATCATGAATTGAATCATGAATCATGAATCATGAATTGAATCATGAATCATGAATCATAAATCGAATCATGAAACATGAATCATGAATCATGAATTGAATCATGAATTGAATCATGAATCATAAATTGAATCATGAATCATGAATCATGAATTTAATCATTAATTGAATCATGAATCATGAATTGAATCATAAATCATGAATCATGAATCATGAATTGAATAATGAATCATGAATCGAATCATGAATCATATATTGAATCATGAATCATGAATCATATAATGAATCATGAATCATGAATCATGAATTGAATCATGAATCATGAATCGAATCATGAATCATGAATCGCATAATGAATCATGAATCATGAATCATGAATCATGAATTGAATCATGAATCATGAATCGAATCATGAATCATGAATTGAATCATGAATTGAATCATTAATCATGAATCATGAATCATGAATTGAATTATAATTTGAATCATGAATCATGAATTGAATCATGAATTGAATCATGAATCATGAATCATGAATTGAATCATGAATCATGAATCATGAATCATGAATTGAATCATGAATCATGAATCATAAATCGAATCATGAATCATGAATTGAATCTGGAATCGAATCATGAATTGAATCATGAATCATGAATCATGAATCGAATCATGAATCATGAATCATGAATCATGAATTGAATCATGAATTGAATCATGAATCATAAATTGAATCATGAATCATGAATTTAATCATTAATTGAATCATGAATCATGAATTGAATCATAAATCATGAATCATGAATCATGAATTGAAAAATGAATCATGAATCGAATCATGAATCATATATTGAATCATGAATCATGAATCAAATAATGAATCATGAATCATGAATCATGAATTGAATCATGAATCATGAATCGAATCATGAATCATGAATCATGAATCATGAATTGAATCATGAATCATGAATCGCATAATGAATCATTAATCATGAATCATGAATCATGAATTGAATTATAATTTGAATCATGAATCATGAATTGAATCATGAATTGAATCATGAAACATGAATCATAAATTGAATCATGAATCATGAATCATGAATCATGAATTGAATCATGAATCATGAATCATTAATCGAATCATGAATCATGAATTGAATCTGGAATCGAATCATGAATTGAATCATGAGTCATGAATTGAATCATGAATCATGATTTGAATCATAAATCATAATTCATGAATTGAATCATGAATCATGAATTGAATCATGAATCATGAATTGAATCATGAATCATTAGTCATGAATTGAATCATGAATCATGAATTGATTTATGAATCATGAATCGAATCATGAATCTTGAATCGTGAATTGAATCATGAATCATGAATTTAATCTTGAATCCTGAATTGAATCATGAATCATGAATTGAATCTTGAATCATGAATCATGAATTGAATCATGAATTGAATCATGAATCATAAATTGAATCATGAATCATGAATCATGAATTGAATCATGAATTGAATCTTGAATCATGAATCATGAATTGAATCATGAATTGAATCATGAATCATAAATTGAATCATGAATCATGAATCATGAATTGAATCATTAATTGAATCATGAACCATGAATCATGAATTGAATCATAAATCATGAATCATGAATCATGAATCAAATCATGAATCATGAATTGAATCATGAATCATTAATCTTGAATCGAATCATGAATCATGAATCAAGAATCATGAATCATGATCATGAATTGAATCATGAATCATGAATTGAATCATGAATCATGAATTGAATCATTAATCATGAATCATGAATCATGAATTGAATTATAATTTGAATCATGAATCATGAATTGAATCATGAATTGAATCATGAATCATGAATCATGAATTGAATCATGAATCATGAATCATGAATTAAATCATGAATCATGAATCATAAATCGAATTATGAATCATGAATTGAATCATGAAACGAATCATAAACTGAATTATGAATCATGAATTGAATCATGAATCATGAATCATGAATTGAATCATGAATCATGAATTATGAATCATGAATTGAATCATGAATCACTAATCATGAATTGAATCATGAATCATGAATCATGAATCATGAATTGAATCATGAATTAAATCATGAATCATGAATCATAAATTGAATCATGAATCATGAATCATAAACTGAATCATGAATCATGAATTGAATCATGAATTAAATCATGAATCATGAATTAAATCATGAATCATGAATTAAATCATGAATCATGAATCATGAATTGAATCATGAATCATGAATCGAATCATGAATCATGAATTGAATCTTGAATCAGGAATCGAATCATGAATCATGAATTGAATCATGAATCATGAATAGAATCATGAATCATGAATCATGAATTGAATCATGAATCATGAATCAAATCATGAATCATGAATTGAATCATGAATCATGAATTGAATCATGAATCATGAATCGAATCAAGAATCATGAATTGATTTATGAATTATGAATCATGAATAGAATTATGAATCATGAATCATGAATCATGAATTGAATCATAAATTAAATCATGAATCATGAATGATAAATTGAATCATGAATTATAAACTGAATCATGAATCATGAATTGAATCATGAATTAAATCATGAATCATGAATTGAATCATGAATCATGAATCATGAATCATGAATTGAATCATGAATCATGAATCGAATCATGAATCATGAATTGAATCATGAATCATGAATCGAATCATGAATCATGAATTAAATCATGAATCATGAATCATGAATTGAATCATGAATCATGAATCATGAATCATGAATCATGAATTGAATCATGAATTGAATCATAAATCATGAATTGAATCATGAATCATGAATCGAATCATGAATCATGCATTAAATTATGAATTATGAATCATGAATCGAATCATGAATCATGAATCAAGAATCATGAATCAAATCATGAATTGAATCATGAATCATGAATCATGAATTGAATCATGAATCATGAATCATAAATTGAATCATCAATCATGAATCATGAATTGAATCATGAATTGAATCATGAATCATCAATCATGAATTGAATCATGAATCATGAATCATGAATCATGAATTGAATCATGAATTGAATCATGAATCATGAATCAAATCATGAATCATGAATTGAATCATGAATCATTAATCATGAATCATGAATCATGAATCATGAATCATGAATCATGAATCATGAATTGAATCATGAATCATAAATCGAATTTTGAATTATGAATCATGAATTGAATCATGAATTGAATCATGAGTCATGAATCATGAATCATAAATTGAATCATGAATCATGAATTGAATCATAAATAATGAATCATGAATCGAATCATGAATCATGAATTGAATCATGAATTGTGAATCATGAATCGAATCATGAATCATGAATCATGAATCATGAATCATAAATCATGAATTGAATCATGAATCATGAATCAAATCTTAAATTATGAATCATGAATTGAATCATGAATTGAATCTCGAATCATGAATCATGAATTGAATCAGGAAACGGATCATGAATTGAATCATGAATCATGAATTGAATCATGAATCAGGAATCATGAATTGAATCATGAATTGAATCATGAATCATAAATCATGAATTGAATCGTGAATCATGAATTGAATCATGAATCATGAATCATGAATCATGAATTGAATCACGAATCATGAATTATAAAACATGAATCGAATCATGAATCATGATTAATGAATTGAATCATAAGTCATGAATCAAGAATCATGAATCGAATCATGAATCATGAATTGAATCATGAATCATGAATCGAATCATGAATCATGAATCATGAATCATGAATCATGAATTAAGAATTGAATCATGAATCATAAATCGAATTTTGAATTATGAATCATGAATTGAATCATGAATTGAATCATGAGTCATGAATCATGAATCATAAATTGAATCATGAATCATGAATTGAATCATAAATAATGAATCATGAATCGAATCATGAATCATGAATTGAATCATGAATCATGAATTGAATCTTGAATCATGAATTAAATCATGAATCATGAATAATAAATCGAATCATGAATCATGAATTGAATCAGGAATCGAATCATGAATTGTATCATGAAACATGAAATGAATCATGAATTGAAACATTAATCATGTATCATAAATCATGAATCATATATTGAATCATGAATCATGAATTATGAATCATGAATTGAATCATGAATTGAATCATGAATCATGAATCATGAATTGAATCATGAATTAAATCATGAATCATGAATTGAATCATGAATCATGAATCATGAATCATGAATTGAATCATGAATCATGAATCGAATCATGAATCATGAATTGAATCATGAATCATGAATCGAATCATGAATCATGAATTAAATCATGAATCATGAATCATGAATTGAATCATGAATCATGAATCATGAATCATGAATTGAATCATGAATTGAATCATGAATCATAAATTGAATCATGAATCATGAATCATGAATTTAATCATTAATTGAATCATGAATCATGAATTGAATCATAAATCATGAATCATGAATCATGAATTGAATAATGAATCATGAATCGAATCATGAATCATATATTGAATCATGAATCATGAATCATATAATGAATCATGAATCATGAATCATGAATTGAATCATGAATCATGAATCGCATAATGAATCATGAATCATGAATCATGAATCATGAATTGAATCATGAATCATGAATCGAATCATGAATCATGAATTGAATCATGAATTGAATCATTAATCATGAATCATGAATCATGAATTGAATTATAATTTGAATCATGAATCATGAATTGAATCATGAATTGAATCATGAATCATGAATCATGAATTGAATCATGAATCATGAATCATGAATTGAATCATGAATCATGAATCATAAATCGAATCATGAATCATGAATTGAATCTGGAATCGAATCATGAATTGAATCATGAATCATGAATCATGAATCGAATCATGAATCATGAATCATGAATCATGAATTGAATCATGAATTGAATCATGAATCATAAATTGAATCATGAATCATGAATTTAATCATTAATTGAATCATGAATCATGAATTGAATCATAAATCATGAATCATGAATCATGAATTGAAAAATGAATCATGAATCGAATCATGAATCATATATTGAATCATGAATCATGAATCAAATAATGAATCATGAATCATGAATCATGAATTGAATCATGAATCATGAATCGAATCATGAATCATGAATCATGAATCATGAATCATGAATTGAATCATGAATCATGAATCGCATAATGAATCATTAATCATGAATCATGAATCATGAATTGAATTATAATTTGAATCATGAATCATGAATTGAATCATGAATTGAATCATGAAACATGAATCATAAATTGAATCATGAATCATGAATCATGAATCATGAATTGAATCATGAATCATGAATCATTAATCGAATCATGAATCATGAATTGAATCTGGAATCGAATCATGAATTGAATCATGAGTCATGAATTGAATCATGAATCATGATTTGAATCATAAATCATAATTCATGAATTGAATCATGAATCATGAATTGAATCATGAATCATGAATTGAATCATGAATCATTAGTCATGAATTGAATCATGAATCATGAATTGATTTATGAATCATGAATCATGAATCGAATCATGAATCTTGAATCGTGAATTGAATCATGAATCATGAATTGAATCTTGAATCATGAATTGAATCATGAATCATGAATTGAATCTTGAATCATGAATCATGAATTGAATCATGAATTGAATCATGAATCATAAATTGAATCATGAATCATGAATCATGAATTGAATCATGAATTGAATCTTGAATCATGAATCATGAATTGAATCTTGAATCATGAATCATGAATTGAATCATGAATTGAATCATGAATCATAAATTGAATCATGAATCATGAATCATGAATTGAATCATTAATTGAATCATGAACCATGAATCATGAATTGAATCATAAATCATGAATCATGAATCATGAATCGAATCATGAATCATGAATTGAATCATGAATCATTAATCTTGAATCGAATCATGAATCATGAATCAAGAATCATGAATCATGAATCATGAATTGAATCATGAATCATGAATTGAATCATGAATCATGAATTGAATCATTAATCATGAATCATGAATCATGAATTGAATTATAATTTGAATCATGAATCATGAATTGAATCATGAATTGAATCATGAATCATGAATCATGAATTGAATCATGAATCATGAATCATGAATTAAATCATGAATCATGAATCATAAATCGAATTATGAATCATGAATTGAATCATGAAACGAATCATAAACTGAATTATGAATCATGAATTGAATCATGAATCATGAATCATGAATTGAATCATGAATCATGAATTATGAATCATGAATTGAATCATGAATCACTAATCATGAATTGAATCATGAATCATGAATCATGAATCATGAATTGAATCATGAATTAAATCATGAATCATGAATCATAAATTGAATCATGAATCATGAATCATAAACTGAATCATTAATCATGAATTGAATCATGAATTAAATCATGAATCATGAATTAAATCATGAATCATTAATTAAATCATGAATCATGAATCATGAATTGAATCATGAATCATGAATCGAATCATGAATCATGAATTGAATCATGAATCAGGAATCGAATCATGAATCATGAATTGAATCATGAATCATGAATAGAATCATGAATCATGAATCATGAATTGAATCATGAATCATGAATCAAATCATGAATCATGAATTGAATCATGAATCATGAATTGAATCATGAATCATGAATCGAATCAAGAATCATGAATTGATTTATGAATCATGAATCATGAATAGAATTATGAATCATGAATCATGAATCATGAATTGAATCATAAATTAAATCATGAATCATGAATGATAAATTGAATCATGAATCATAAACTGAATCATGAATCATGAATTGAATCATGAATTAAATCATGAATCATGAATTGAATCATGAATCATGAATCATGAATCATGAATTGAATCATGAATCATGAATCGAATCATGAATCATGAATTGAATCATGAATCATGAATCGAATCATGAATCATGAATTAAATCATGAATCATGAATCATGAATTGAATCATGAATCATGAATCATGAATCATGAATTGAATCATGAATTGAATCATAAATCATGAATTGAATCATGAATCATGAATCGAATCATGAATCATGCATTAAATTATGAATTATGAATCATGAATCGAATCATGAATCATGAATCAAGAATCATGAATCAAATCATGAATTGAATCATGAATCATGAATCATGAATTGAATCATGAATCATGAATCATAAATTGAATCATCAATCATGAATCATGAATTGAATCATGAATTGAATCATGAATCATCAATCATGAATTGAATCATGAATCATGAATCATGAATCATGAATTGAATCATGAATTGAATCATGAATCATGAATCAAATCATGAATCATGAATTGAATCATGAATCATTAATCATGAATCATGAATCATGAATCCTGAATCATGAATCATGAATCATGAATTGAATCATGAATCATAAATCGAATTTTGAATTATGAATCATGAATTGAATCATGAATTGAATCATGAGTCATGAATCATGAATCATAAATTGAATCATGAATCATGAATTGAATCATAAATAATGAATCATGAATCGAATCATGAATCATGAATTGAATCATGAATTGTGAATCATGAATCGAATCATGAATCATGAATCATGAATCATGAATCATAAATCATGAATTGAATCATGAATCATGAATCAAATCTTAAATTATGAATCATGAATTGAATCATGAATTGAATCTCGAATCATGAATCATGAATTGAATCAGGAAACGGATCATGAATTGAATCATGAATCATGAATTGAATCATGAATCAGGAATCATGAATTGAATCATGAATTGAATCATGAATCATAAATCATGAATTGAATCGTGAATCATGAATTGAATCATGAATCATGAATCATGAATCATGAATTGAATCACGAATCATGAATTATAAAACATGAATCGAATCATGAATCATGAATCGAATCATGAATCATGATTAATGAATTGAATCATAAGTCATGAATCAAGAATCATGAATCGAATCATGAATCATGAATTGAATCATGAATCATGAATCGAATCATGAATCATGAATCATGAATCATGAATTAAGAATTGAATCATGAATCATAAATCGAATTTTGAATTATGAATCATGAATTGAATCATGAATTGAATCATGAGTCATGAATCATGAATCATAAATTGAATCATGAATCATGAATTGAATCATAAATAATGAATCATGAATCGAATCATGAATCATGAATTGAATCATGAATAATGAATCATGAATCGAATCATGAATTATGAATCATGAATCATGAATTGAATCATGAATCATGAATCGAATCTTGAATTATGAATCATGAATTGAATAATGAATTGAATCTCGAATCATAAATCATGAATTGAATCATGAATCATGAATCATGAATTGAATCATGAATCATGAATTATGAAACATGAATTGAATCATGAATCATGAATCGAATCATGAATCATGATTAATGAATTGAATCATGAATCGAATCATGAATCATGAATTGAATCATGAATCATGAATCGAATCATGAATCATGAATTGAATCATGAATCATGAATCATGAATAGAATCATGAATCATGAATCATGAATTGAATCATGAATCATGAATCATGAATTGAATCATGAATCATGAATCGAATCATGAATCATGAATTGAATCATGAATCATGAATCATGAATAGAATCATGAATCATGAATCATGAATTGAATCATGAATCATGAATCATGAATCGAATCATGAATCATGAATTGAATCAGGAATCATGAATTGATTCATGAATTGAATCATGATTTGAATCTTGAATCATGAATTGAATCATGAATCATGAATCAAGAATCATGAATCATGAATTGAATCATGAATCATGAATTGAATCATGAATCATGAATCAAGAATCATAAATCGAATCATGAATCAAGAATCATAAATCGAATCATGAATCATGAAATGAATCAGGAATCAAATCATGAATTGAATCATGAATCATGAATTGAATCATGAATCATGAATTGAATCATGAATCATGAATCATGAATCATGAATTGAATCAGGAATCATGAATTATGAAACATGAATTGAATCATGAATTGAATCATGAATCATGATTAATGAAATGAATAATGAGACATGAATCATAAATCATGAATTAAATCATGAATCATGAATCATAAATTGAATCATGAATCATGAATTGAATCATGAATCATGAATCATGAATTGAATCATGAATCATGAATCATGAATTGAATCATGAATCATGAATCATAAATCGAATCATGAAACATAAATCATGAATCATGAATTGAATCATGAATTGAATCATGAATCATAAATTGAATCATGAATCATGAATCATGAATTTAATCATTAATTGAATCATGAATCATGAATTGAATCATAAATCATGAATCATGAATCATGAATTGAATAATGAATCATGAATCGAATCATGAATCATATATTGAATCATGAATCATGAATAAAATAATGAATCATGAATCATGAATCATGAATTGAATCATGAATCATGAATCAAATCATGAATCATGAATTGAATCATGAATCATGAATCATGAATCATGAATTGAATCATGAATCATGAATCACATAATGAATCATGAATCATGAATCATGAATTGAATCATGAATCATGAATCGAATCATGAATCATGAATTGAATCATGAATTGAATCATTAATCATGAATCATGAATCATGAATTGAATTATAATTTGAATCATGAATCATGAATTGAATCATGAATCATGAATCATGAATTGAATCATGAATCATGAATCATAAATCGAATCATGAAACATGAATCATGAATCATGAATTGAATCATGAATTGAATCATGAATCATAAATTGAATCATGAATCATGAATCATGAATTTAATCATTAATTGAATCATGAATCATGAATTGAATCATAAATCATGAATCATGAATCATGAATTGAATAATGAATCATGAATCGAATCATGAATCATATATTGAATCATGAATCATGAATCATATAATGAATCATGAATCATGAATCATGAATTTAATCATGAATCATGAATCGAATCATGAATCATGAATCGCATAATGAATCATGAATCATGAATCATGAATCATGAATTGAATCATGAATCATGAATCGAATCATGAATCATGAATTGAATCATGAATTGAATCATTAATCATGAATCATGAATCATGAATTGAATTATAATTTGATTCATGAATCATGAATTGAATCATGAATTGAATCATGAATTGAATCATGAATTGAATCATGAATCATGAATCATGAATTGAATCATGAATCATGAATCATGAATCATGAATTGAATCATGAATCATGAATCATAAATCGAATCATGAATCATGAATTGAATCTGGAATCGAATCATGAATTGAATCATGAATCATGAATCATGAATCGAATCATGAATCATGAATCATGAATCATGAATTGAATCATGAATTGAATCATGAATCATAAATTGAATCATGAATCATGAAGTTAATCATTAATTGAATCATGAATCATGAATTGAATCATAAATCATGAATCATGAATCATGAATTGAAAAATGAATCATGAATCGAATCATGAATCATATATTGAATCATGAATCATGAATCAAATAATGAATCATGAATCATGAATCATGAATTGAATCATGAATCATGAATCGAATCATGAATCATGAATCATGAATCATGAATCATGAATTGAATCATGAATCATGAATCGCATAATGAATCATTAATCATGAATCATGAATCATGAATTGAATTATAATTTGAATCATGAATCATGAATTGAATCATGAATTGAATCATGAAACATGAATCATAAATTGAATCATGAATCATGAATCATGAATCATGAATTGAATCATGAATCATTAATTGAATCATGAATCATGAATTGAATCTGGAATCGAATCATGAATTGAATCATGAGTCATGAATTGAATCATGAATCATGAATTGAATCATGAATCATGAATCATGAATTGAATCATGAATTAAATCATGAATCATGAATCATAAATTGAATCATGAATCATGAATCATAAACTGAATCATGAATCATGAATTGAATCATGAATCATGAATTAAATCATGAATCATGAATCATGAATTGAATCATGAATCATGAATCATGAATTGAATCATGAATCAGGAATCGAATCATGAATCATGAATTGAATCATGAATCATGAATAGAATCATGAATCATGAATCATGAATTGAATCATGAATCATGAATCAAATCATGAATCATGAATTGAATCATGAATCATGAATTGAATCATGAATCATGAATCGAATCAAGAATCATGAATTGATTTATGAATCATGAATCATGAATAGAATTATGAATCATGAATCATGAATCATGAATTGAATCATAAATTAAATCATGAATCATGAATGATAAATTGAATCATGAATCATAAACTGAATCATGAATCATGAATTGAATCATGAATTAAATCATGAATCATGAATTGAATCATGAATCATGAATCATGAATCATGAATTGAATCATGAATCATGAATCGAATCATGAATCATGAATTGAATCATGAATCATAAACTGAATCATGAATCATGAATTGAATCATGAATTAAATCATGAATCATGAATTGAATCATGAATCATGAATCATGAATCATGAATTGAATCATGAATCATGAATCGAATCATGAATCATGAATTGAATCATGAATCATGAATCGAATCATGAATCATGAATTAAATCATGAATCATGAATCATGAATTGAATCATGAATCATGAATCATGAATCATGAATCATGAATTGAATCATGAATTGAATCATAAATCATGAATTGAATCATGAATCATGAATCGAATCATGAATCATGCATTAAATTATGAATTATGAATCATGAATCGAATCATGAATCATGAATCAAGAATCATGAATCAAATCATGAATTGAATCATGAATCATGAATCATGAATTGAATCATGAATCATGAATCATAAATTGAATCATCAATCATGAATCATGAATTGAATCATGAATTGAATCATGAATCATCAATCATGAATTGAATCATGAATCATGAATCATGAATCATGAATTGAATCATGAATTGAATCATGAATCATGAATCAAATCATGAATCATGAATTGAATCATGAATCATTAATCATGAATCATGAATCATGAATCATGAATCATGAATCATGAATTGAATCATGAATCATAAATCGAATTTTGAATTATGAATCATGAATTGAATCATGAATTGAATCATGAGTCATGAATCATGAATCATAAATTGAATCATGAATCATGAATTGAATCATAAATAATGAATCATGAATCGAATCATGAATCATGAATTGAATCATGAATTGTGAATCATGAATCGAATCATGAATCATGAATCATGAATCATGAATCATAAATCATGAATTGAATCATGAATCATGAATCAAATCTTAAATTATGAATCATGAATTGAATCATGAATTGAATCTCGAATCATGAATCATGAATTGAATCAGGAAACGGATCATGAATTGAATCATGAATCATGAATTGAATCATGAATCAGGAATCATGAATTGAATCATGAATTGAATCATGAATCATAAATCATGAATTGAATCGTGAATCATGAATTGAATCATGAATCATGAATTGATTCATGAATTGAATCATGATTTGAATCTTGAATCATGAATTGAATCATGAATCATGAATCAAGAATCATGAATCATGAATTGAATCATGAATCATGAATTGAATCATGAATCATGAATCAAGAATCATAAATCGAATCATGAATCAAGAATCATAAATCGAATCATGAATCATGAAATGAATCAGGAATCAAATCATGAATTGAATCATGAATCATGAATTGAATCATGAATCATGAATTGAATCATGAATCATGAATCATGAATCATGAATTGAATCAGGAATCATGAATTATGAAACATGAATTGAATCATGAATTGAATCATGAATCATGATTAATGAAATGAATAATGAGACATGAATCATAAATCATGAATTAAATCATGAATCATGAATCATAAATTGAATCATGAATCATGAATTGAATCATGAATCATGAATCATGAATTGAATCATGAATCATGAATCATGAATTGAATCATGAATCATGAATCATAAATCGAATCATGAAACATAAATCATGAATCATGAATTGAATCATGAATTGAATCATGAATCATAAATTGAATCATGAATCATGAATCATGAATTTAATCATTAATTGAATCATGAATCATGAATTGAATCATAAATCATGAATCATGAATCATGAATTGAATAATGAATCATGAATCGAATCATGAATCATATATTGAATCATGAATCATGAATAAAATAATGAATCATGAATCATGAATCATGAATTGAATCATGAATCATGAATCAAATCATGAATCATGAATTGAATCATGAATCATGAATCATGAATCATGAATTGAATCATGAATCATGAATCACATAATGAATCATGAATCATGAATCATGAATTGAATCATGAATCATGAATCGAATCATGAATCATGAATTGAATCATGAATTGAATCATTAATCATGAATCATGAATCATGAATTGAATTATAATTTGAATCATGAATCATGAATTGAATCATGAATCATGAATCATGAATTGAATCATGAATCATGAATCATAAATCGAATCATGAAACATGAATCATGAATCATGAATTGAATCATGAATTGAATCATGAATCATAAATTGAATCATGAATCATGAATCATGAATTTAATCATTAATTGAATCATGAATCATGAATTGAATCATAAATCATGAATCATGAATCATGAATTGAATAATGAATCATGAATCGAATCATGAATCATATATTGAATCATGAATCATGAATCATATAATGAATCATGAATCATGAATCATGAATTTAATCATGAATCATGAATCGAATCATGAATCATGAATCGCATAATGAATCATGAATCATGAATCATGAATCATGAATTGAATCATGAATCATGAATCGAATCATGAATCATGAATTGAATCATGAATTGAATCATTAATCATGAATCATGAATCATGAATTGAATTATAATTTGATTCATGAATCATGAATTGAATCATGAATTGAATCATGAATTGAATCATGAATTGAATCATGAATCATGAATCATGAATTGAATCATGAATCATGAATCATGAATCATGAATTGAATCATGAATCATGAATCATAAATCGAATCATGAATCATGAATTGAATCTGGAATCGAATCATGAATTGAATCATGAATCATGAATCATGAATCGAATCATGAATCATGAATCATGAATCATGAATTGAATCATGAATTGAATCATGAATCATAAATTGAATCATGAATCATGAAGTTAATCATTAATTGAATCATGAATCATGAATTGAATCATAAATCATGAATCATGAATCATGAATTGAAAAATGAATCATGAATCGAATCATGAATCATATATTGAATCATGAATCATGAATCAAATAATGAATCATGAATCATGAATCATGAATTGAATCATGAATCATGAATCGAATCATGAATCATGAATCATGAATCATGAATCATGAATTGAATCATGAATCATGAATCGCATAATGAATCATTAATCATGAATCATGAATCATGAATTGAATTATAATTTGAATCATGAATCATGAATTGAATCATGAATTGAATCATGAAACATGAATCATAAATTGAATCATGAATCATGAATCATGAATCATGAATTGAATCATGAATCATTAATTGAATCATGAATCATGAATTGAATCTGGAATCGAATCATGAATTGAATCATGAGTCATGAATTGAATCATGAATCATGAATTGAATCATGAATCATGAATCATGAATTGAATCATGAATTAAATCATGAATCATGAATCATAAATTGAATCATGAATCATGAATCATAAACTGAATCATGAATCATGAATTGAATCATGAATTAAATCATGAATCATGAATTAAATCATGAATCATGAATTAAATCATGAATCATGAATCATGAATTGAATCATGAATCATGAATCATGAATTGAATCATGAATCAGGAATCGAATCATGAATCATGAATTGAATCATGAATCATGAATAGAATCATGAATCATGAATCATGAATTGAATCATGAATCATGAATCAAATCATGAATCATGAATTGAATCATGAATCATGAATTGAATCATGAATCATGAATCGAATCAAGAATCATGAATTGATTTATGAATCATGAATCATGAATAGAATTATGAATCATGAATCATGAATCATGAATTGAATCATAAATTAAATCATGAATCATGAATGATAAATTGAATCATGAATCATAAACTGAATCATGAATCATGAATTGAATCATGAATTAAATCATGAATCATGAATTGAATCATGAATCATGAATCATGAATCATGAATTGAATCATGAATCATGAATCGAATCATGAATCATGAATTGAATCATGAATCATGAATCGAATCATGAATCATGAATTAAATCATGAATCATGAATCATGAATTGAATCATGAATCATGAATCATGAATCATGAATCATGAATTGAATCATGAATTGAATCATAAATCATGAATTGAATCATGAATCATGAATCGAATCATGAATCATGCATTAAATTATGAATTATGAATCATGAATCGAATCATGAATCAAGAATCATGAATCAAATCATGAATTGAATCATGAATCATGAATCATGAATTGAATCATGAATCATGAATCATAAATTGAATCATCAATCATGAATCATGAATTGAATCATGAATTGAATCATGAATCATGAATCATGAATTGAATCATGAATCATGAATCATGAATCATGAATTGAATCATGAATTGAATCATGAATCATGAATCAAATCATGAATCATGAATTGAATCATGAATCATTAATCATGAATCATGAATCATGAATCATGAATCATGAATCATGAATCATGAATTGAATCATGAATCATAAATCGAATTTTGAATTATGAATCATGAATTGAATCATGAATTGAATCATGAGTCATGAATCATGAATCATAAATTGAATCATGAATCATGAATTGAATCATAAATAATGAATCATGAATCGAATCATGAATCATGAATTGAATCATGAATTGTGAATCATGAATCGAATCATGAATCATGAATCATGAATCATGAATCATAAATCATGAATTGAATCATGAATCATGAATCAAATCTTAAATTATGAATCATGAATTGAATCATGAATTGAATCTCGAATCATGAATCATGAATTGAATCAGGAAACGGATCATGAATTGAATCATGAATCATGAATTGAATCATGAATCAGGAATCATGAATTGAATCATGAATTGAATCATGAATCATAAATCATGAATTGAATCGTGAATCATGAATTGAATCATGAATCATGAATCATGAATCATGAATTGAATCACGAATCATGAATTATAAAACATGAATCGAATCATGAATCATGAATCGAATCATGAATCATGATTAATGAATTGAATCATAAGTCATGAATCAAGAATCATGAATCGAATCATGAATCATGAATTGAATCATGAATCATGAATCGAATCATGAATCATGAATCATGAATCATGAATTAAGAATTGAATCATGAATCATAAATCGAATTTTGAATTATGAATCATGAATTGAATCATGAATTGAATCATGAGTCATGAATCATGAATCATAAATTGAATCATGAATCATGAATTGAATCATAAATAATGAATCATGAATCGAATCATGAATCATGAATTGAATCATGAATCATGAACTGAATCTTGAATCATGAATTAAATCATGAATCATGAATAATAAATCGAATCATGAATCATGAATTGAATCAGGAATCGAATCATGAATTGTATCATGAATCATGAAATGAATCATGAATTGAAACATTAATCATGTATCATAAATCATGAATCATATATTGAATCATGAATCATGAATTATGAATCATGAATTGAATCATGAATCATGAATTATGAATCATGAATTGAATCATGAATCATGAATCATGAATCATGAATTGAATCATGAATTGAATAATGAATCATGAATCATGAATTGAATCATGAATTAAATCATGAATCATGAATTGAATCATGAATCATGAATCATGAATCATGAATTGAATCATGAATCATGAATCGAATCATGAATCATGAATCATGAATTGAATCGTGAATCATGAATTGAATCATGAATCATGAATCATGAATCATGAATTGAATCACGAATCATGAATTATAAAACATGAATCGAATCATGAATCATGAATCGAATCATGAATCATGATTAATGAATTGAATCATAAGTCATGAATCAAGAATCATGAATCGAATCATGAATCATGAATTGAATCATGAATCATGAATTGAATCATGAATCATGAATCATGAATCATGAATTAAGAATTGAATCATGAATCATAAATCGAATTTTGAATTATGAATCATGAATTGAATCATGAATTGAATCATGAGTCATGAATCATGAATCATAAATTGAATCATGAATCATGAATTGAATCATAAATAATGAATCATGAATCGAATCATGAATCATGAATTGAATCATGAATCATGAACTGAATCTTGAATCATGAATTAAATCATGAATCATGAATAATAAATCGAATCATGAATCATGAATTGAATCAGGAATCGAATCATGAATTGTATCATGAATCATGAAATGAATCATGAATTGAAACATTAATCATGTATCATAAATCATGAATCATATATTGAATCATGAATCATGAATTATGAATCATGAATTGAATCATGAATCATGAATTATGAATCATGAATTGAATCATGAATCATGAATCATGAATCATGAATTGAATCATGAATTGAATAATGAATCATGAATCATGAATTGAATCATGAATTAAATCATGAATCATGAATTGAATCATGAATCATGAATCATGAATCATGAATTGAATCATGAATCATGAATCGAATCATGAATCATGAATTGAATCATGAATCATGAATCGAATCATGAATCATGAATTAAATCATGAATCATGAATCATGAATTGAATCATGAATCATGAATCATGAATTGAATCATGAATTGAATCATGAATCATGAATCGAATCATGAATCATGAATTGAATCATGAATCATGAATCGAATCATGAATCATGAATTAAATCATGAATCATCAATCATGAATTGAATCATGAATCATGAATCATGAATTGAATCATGAATTGAATCATAAATCATAAATCGAATCATGAATTAATGAATCATAAATTGAATCAAGAATCTTGAATCGAATCTTGAATCATGAATCATGAATTGAATCATGAATCATGAATCATGAATCATGAATTGAATCATGAATCATGAATCATGAATCGAATCATGAATCATGAATCATGAATTAAATCATGAATCATGAATAATAAATCGAATCATGAATCATGAATTGAATCAGGAATCGAATCATGAATTGTATCATGAATCATGAAATGAATCATGAATTGAAACATTAATCATGTATCATAAATCATGAATCATATATTGAATCATGAATCATGAATTATGAATCATGAATTGAATCATGAATCATGAATTATGAATCATGTATTGAATCATGAATCATGAATCATGAATCATGAATTGAATCATTAATTGAATCATGAATCATGAATCATAAATTGAATCATGAATCATGAATCATGAATTGAATCATGAATTGAATCATGAATCATCAATCATGAATTGAATCATGAATTATGAATCATGAATTGAATCATGAATTGAATCATGAATCATGAATTGAATCATGAATTATGAATCATGAATTGAATCATGAATTGAATCATGAATCATGAATTGAATCATGAATCATGAATCATGAATTGAATCATGAATAATGAATCAAATCATAAATCATGATTCAAGATTCATGAATCGAAACATGAATCATGAATTGAATCATGAATCATAAATCATGAATCATAAATCATGAATCATGAATTGAATCATGAATAATGAATCATGAATCGAATCATGAATCATGAATCATGAATCATGAATCATGAATTGAATCATGAATCATGAATCATGAATCATGAATTGAATCATGAATTAAATCATGAATCATGAATCATGAATTGAATCATGAATCATGAATTGAATCATGAATCATGAATCATGAATCATGAATTGAATCATGAATCATGAATCATGAATCGAATCCTAAATCATGAATTGAATCATGAATCATGAATCATGAATCTTGAATCATGAATCATGAATTGAATCATGAATCACGAATCGAATCATGAATCACGAATCGAATCATGAATCATGATTTGAATCATGAATCATGAATCATGAATAGAATCATGAATCATGAATCATGAATTGAATCATGAATCATGAATCGAATCATGAATCATGAATTGAATCATGAATCATGAATCATAAATTGAATCATGAATCATGAATCGAATCATGAATCATGAATTGAATCATGAATCATGAATCATGAATAGAATCATGAATTATGAATCATGAATCATGAATTGAATCATTAATCATGAATCGAATCATGAATTGAATCATAAATCATGAATCATAAATCGAATCATGAATCATTAATTGAATCATGAATCATGAATCATGAATCATGAATTGAATCATGAATCATGAATCATGAATCGAATCATAAATCTTGATTCAAGATTCATGAATTGAATCATGAATCATGAATTGAATCATGAATAATGAATCATGAATCGAATCATGAATCATGAATTGAATCATGAATTGAATCAGGAATCATGAATCGAATCATGAATTGAATCATGAATAATGAATTGATTCATGAATTGAATCATGAATTGCATCTTGAATCATGAATTGAATCATGAATCATGAATCATGAATCATGAATCAAGAATCAAGAATCATGAATCATGAATTGAATCATGAATCATGAATTGAATCATGAATCATGAATCAAGAATCATAAATCGAATCATAAATCAAGAATCATAAATCGAATCATGAATCATGAAATGAATCAGGATTCGAATCATGAATTGAATCATGAATCATGAATTGAATCATGAATCATGAATTGAATCATCAATCATGAATCATGAATTGAATCATGAATCATGAATTATGAAACATGAATTGAATCATGAATCATGAATTGAATCATGAATCATGATTAATGAATTGAATAATGAGACATGAATCATAAATCATGAATTAAATCATGAATCATGAATCATGAATCATGAATCAAATCATGAATCATGAATTGAATCATGAATCATGAATTGAATCATGAATCATGAATCATGAATTGAATCATGAATCATGAATCATGAATTGAATCATGAATCATGAATCATGAATCGAATCATGAATCATAAATTGAATCATCAATCATGAATCATGAATTGAATCATGAATCATGAATTGAATTATGAATCATGAATTAAATCATGAATTATGAATCATGAATCGAATAATGAATCATGAATCAAGAATCATGAATCGAATCATGAATCATGAATTGAATCATGAATCATGAATCATGAATCATAATTCGAATCATGAATTAAATCATGAATCATAAATCGAATTTTGAATCATGAATCATAAATTGAATCATGAATCATGAATTGAATCATAAATAATGAATCATGAATCGAATCATGAATCATGAATTGAATCATGAATAATGAATCATGAATCGAATCATGAATCATGAATCATGAATCATGAATCATGAATTGAATCATGAATCATGAATCAAATCTTGAATTATGAATCATGAATTGAATCATGAATTGAATCTCGAATCATGAATCATGAATTGAATCAGGAAACGGATCATGAATTGAATCATGCATCATGAATTGAATCATGAATCAGGAATCATGAATTGAATCATGAATCATGACTCATGAATTGAATCATGAATTGAATCATGAATCATGAATCATAAATCATGAATTGAATCGTGAATCATGAATTGAATCATGAATCATGAATCATGAATCATGAATTGAATCACGAATCATGAATTATGAAACATGAATTGAATCATGAATCATGAATCGAATCATGAATCATGATTAATGAATTGAATCATAAGTCATGAATCAAGAATCATGAATCGAATCATGAATCATAAATCATGAATTGAATCGTGAATCATGAATTGAATCATGAATCGAATCATGAATCATGATTCATGAATTGAATCATTAATAATGAATCATGAATCATGAATTGAATTATAATTTGAATCATGAATCATGAATTAAATCATGAATTGAATCATGAACCATGAATTATGAATTGAATCATGAATCATGAATCATGAATTAAATCATGAATCATGAATTGAATCATGAAACGAATCATAAATTGAATCATGAATCATGAATTGAATCATGAATCATGAATTGAATCATGAATCATGAATTATGAATCATGAATTGAATAATGAATCATGAATTGAATCATGAATCATGAATTGAATCATGAATCATGAATCATGAATTGAATCATGAATCATGAATTATGAATCATGAATTGAATAATGAATCATGAATTGAATCATGAATCATAAATTGAATCATGGATTATGAATCATAAATTGAATCATGAATTGATTCATGAATAAAATAATGAATCATGAATTGAATCATGAATCATGAATTGAATCATGAATCATTAATCTTGAATCAAATCATGAATCATGAATCTAGAATCATGAATCATGAATCATGAATTAAATCATGAATCATGAATTGATTCATGAATTGAATCATTAATAATGAATCATGAATCATGAATTGAATTATAATTTGAATCATGAATCATGAATTAAATCATGAATTGAATCATGAATCATGAATTGAATCATGAATCATGAATCATAAATTGAATCATGAATCATGAATTGAATCATGAATCATGAATTGAATCATGAAACGAATCATAAATTGAATCATGAATCATGAATTGAATCATGAATCATGAATCATGAATTGAATCATGAATCATGAATTATGAATCATGTATTGAATCATGAATCATTAATCATGAATAGAATCATGAATCATGAATCATGAATTGAATCATGAATCATGAATCGAATCATGAATCATGAATTGAATCATGAATCATGAATCATAAATTGAATCATGAATCATGAATCGAATCATGAATCATGAATTGAATCATGAATCATGAATCATGAATAGAATCATGAATTATGAATCATGAATCATGAATTGAATCATTAATCATGAATCATGAATCGAATCATGAATTGAATCATAAATCATGAATCATAAATCGAATCATGAATCATTAATTGAATCATGAATCATGAATCATGAATCATGAATTGAATCATGAATCATGAATCATGAATCGAATCATAAATCTTGATTCAAGATTCATGAATTGAATCATGAATCATGAATTGAATCATGAATAATGAATCATGAATCGAATCATGAATCATGAATTGAATCATGAATTGAATCAGGAATCATGAATCGAATCATGAATTGAATCATGAATAATGAATTGATTCATGAATTGAATCATGAATTGCATCTTGAATCATGAATTGAATCATGAATCATGAATCATGAATCATGAATCAAGAATCAAGAATCATGAATCATGAATTGAATCATGAATCATGAATTGAATCATGAATCATGAATCAAGAATCATAAATCGAATCATGAATCAAGAATCATAAATCGAATCATGAATCATGAAATGAATCAGGATTCGAATCATGAATTGAATCATGAATCATGAATTGAATCATGAATCATGAATTGAATCATCAATCATGAATCATGAATCATGAATTGAATCATGAATCATGAATTATGAAACATGAATTGAATCATGAATCATGAATTGAATCATGAATCATGATTAATGAATTGAATAATGAGACATGAATCATAAATCATGAATTAAATCATGAATCATGAATCATGAATCGAATCATGAATCATGAATTGAATCATGAATCATGAATTGAATCATGAATCATAAATCATGAATTGAATCATGAATCATGAATCATGAATTGAATCATGAATCATGAATCATGAATCGAATCATGAATCATAAATTGAATCATCAATCATGAATCATGAATTGAATCATGAATCATGAATTGAATCATGAATCATGAATCGAATCATGAATCATGAATTAAATCATGAATTATGAATCATGAATCGAATAATGAATCATGAATCAAGAATCATGAATCGAATCATGAATCATGAATTGAATCATGAATCATGAATCATGAATTGAATCATTAATCATGAATCATGAATCATGAATTGAATTATAATTTGATTCATGAATCATGAATTGAATCATGAATTGAATCATGAATTGAATCATGAATTGAATCATGAATCATGAATCATGAATTGAATCATGAATCATGAATCATGAATCATGAATTGAATCATGAATCATGAATCATAAATCGAATCATGAATCATGAATTGAATCTGGAATCGAATCATGAATTGAATCATGAATCATGAATCATGAATCGAATCATGAATCATGAATCATGAATCATGAATTGAATCATGAATTGAATCATGAATCATAAATTGAATCATGAATCATGAAGTTAATCATTAATTGAATCATGAATCATGAATTGAATCATAAATCATGAATCATGAATCATGAATTGAAAAATGAATCATGAATCGAATCATGAATCATATATTGAATCATGAATCATGAATCAAATAATGAATCATGAATCATGAATCATGAATTGAATCATGAATCATGAATCGAATCATGAATCATGAATCATGAATCATGAATCATGAATTGAATCATGAATCATGAATCGCATAATGAATCATTAATCATGAATCATGAATCATGAATTGAATTATAATTTGAATCATGAATCATGAATTGAATCATGAATTGAATCATGAAACATGAATCATAAATTGAATCATGAATCATGAATCATGAATCATGAATTGAATCATGAATCATTAATTGAATCATGAATCATGAATTGAATCTGGAATCGAATCATGAATTGAATCATGAGTCATGAATTGAATCATGAATCATGAATTGAATCATGAATCATGAATCATGAATTGAATCATGAATTAAATCATGAATCATGAATCATAAATTGAATCATGAATCATGAATCATAAACTGAATCATGAATCATGAATTGAATCATGAATTAAATCATGAATCATGAATTAAATCATGAATCATGAATTAAATCATGAATCATGAATCATGAATTGAATCATGAATCATGAATCATGAATTGAATCATGAATCAGGAATCGAATCATGAATCATGAATTGAATCATGAATCATGAATAGAATCATGAATCATGAATCATGAATTGAATCATGAATCATGAATCAAATCATGAATCATGAATTGAATCATGAATCATGAATTGAATCATGAATCATGAATCGAATCAAGAATCATGAATTGATTTATGAATCATGAATCATGAATAGAATTATGAATCATGAATCATGAATCATGAATTGAATCATAAATTAAATCATGAATCATGAATGATAAATTGAATCATGAATCATAAACTGAATCATGAATCATGAATTGAATCATGAATTAAATCATGAATCATGAATTGAATCATGAATCATGAATCATGAATCATGAATTGAATCATGAATCATGAATCGAATCATGAATCATGAATTGAATCATGAATCATGAATCGAATCATGAATCATGAATTAAATCATGAATCATGAATCATGAATTGAATCATGAATCATGAATCATGAATCATGAATCATGAATTGAATCATGAATTGAATCATAAATCATGAATTGAATCATGAATCATGAATCGAATCATGAATCATGCATTAAATTATGAATTATGAATCATGAATCGAATCATGAATCAAGAATCATGAATCAAATCATGAATTGAATCATGAATCATGAATCATGAATTGAATCATGAATCATGAATCATAAATTGAATCATCAATCATGAATCATGAATTGAATCATGAATTGAATCATGAATCATGAATCATGAATTGAATCATGAATCATGAATCATGAATCATGAATTGAATCATGAATTGAATCATGAATCATGAATCAAATCATGAATCATGAATTGAATCATGAATCATTAATCATGAATCATGAATCATGAATCATGAATCATGAATCATGAATCATGAATTGAATCATGAATCATAAATCGAATTTTGAATTATGAATCATGAATTGAATCATGAATTGAATCATGAGTCATGAATCATGAATCATAAATTGAATCATGAATCATGAATTGAATCATAAATAATGAATCATGAATCGAATCATGAATCATGAATTGAATCATGAATTGTGAATCATGAATCGAATCATGAATCATGAATCATGAATCATGAATCATAAATCATGAATTGAATCATGAATCATGAATCAAATCTTAAATTATGAATCATGAATTGAATCATGAATTGAATCTCGAATCATGAATCATGAATTGAATCAGGAAACGGATCATGAATTGAATCATGAATCATGAATTGAATCATGAATCAGGAATCATGAATTGAATCATGAATTGAATCATGAATCATAAATCATGAATTGAATCGTGAATCATGAATTGAATCATGAATCATGAATCATGAATCATGAATTGAATCACGAATCATGAATTATAAAACATGAATCGAATCATGAATCATGAATCGAATCATGAATCATGATTAATGAATTGAATCATAAGTCATGAATCAAGAATCATGAATCGAATCATGAATCATGAATTGAATCATGAATCATGAATCGAATCATGAATCATGAATCATGAATCATGAATTAAGAATTGAATCATGAATCATAAATCGAATTTTGAATTATGAATCATGAATTGAATCATGAATTGAATCATGAGTCATGAATCATGAATCATAAATTGAATCATGAATCATGAATTGAATCATAAATAATGAATCATGAATCGAATCATGAATCATGAATTGAATCATGAATCATGAACTGAATCTTGAATCATGAATTAAATCATGAATCATGAATAATAAATCGAATCATGAATCATGAATTGAATCAGGAATCGAATCATGAATTGTATCATGAATCATGAAATGAATCATGAATTGAAACATTAATCATGTATCATAAATCATGAATCATATATTGAATCATGAATCATGAATTATGAATCATGAATTGAATCATGAATCATGAATTATGAATCATGAATTGAATCATGAATCATGAATCATGAATCATGAATTGAATCATGAATTGAATAATGAATCATGAATCATGAATTGAATCATGAATTAAATCATGAATCATGAATTGAATCATGAATCATGAATCATGAATCATGAATTGAATCATGAATCATGAATCGAATCATGAATCATGAATCATGAATTGAATCGTGAATCATGAATTGAATCATGAATCATGAATCATGAATCATGAATTGAATCACGAATCATGAATTATAAAACATGAATCGAATCATGAATCATGAATCGAATCATGAATCATGATTAATGAATTGAATCATAAGTCATGAATCAAGAATCATGAATCGAATCATGAATCATGAATTGAATCATGAATCATGAATTGAATCATGAATCATGAATCATGAATCATGAATTAAGAATTGAATCATGAATCATAAATCGAATTTTGAATTATGAATCATGAATTGAATCATGAATTGAATCATGAGTCATGAATCATGAATCATAAATTGAATCATGAATCATGAATTGAATCATAAATAATGAATCATGAATCGAATCATGAATCATGAATTGAATCATGAATCATGAACTGAATCTTGAATCATGAATTAAATCATGAATCATGAATAATAAATCGAATCATGAATCATGAATTGAATCAGGAATCGAATCATGAATTGTATCATGAATCATGAAATGAATCATGAATTGAAACATTAATCATGTATCATAAATCATGAATCATATATTGAATCATGAATCATGAATTATGAATCATGAATTGAATCATGAATCATGAATTATGAATCATGAATTGAATCATGAATCATGAATCATGAATCATGAATTGAATCATGAATTGAATAATGAATCATGAATCATGAATTGAATCATGAATTAAATCATGAATCATGAATTGAATCATGAATCATGAATCATGAATCATGAATTGAATCATGAATCATGAATCGAATCATGAATCATGAATTGAATCATGAATCATGAATCGAATCATGAATCATGAATTAAATCATGAATCATGAATCATGAATTGAATCATGAATCATGAATCATGAATTGAATCATGAATTGAATCATGAATCATGAATCGAATCATGAATCATGAATTGAATCATGAATCATGAATCGAATCATGAATCATGAATTAAATCATGAATCATCAATCATGAATTGAATCATGAATCATGAATCATGAATTGAATCATGAATTGAATCATAAATCATAAATCGAATCATGAATTAATGAATCATAAATTGAATCAAGAATCTTGAATCGAATCTTGAATCATGAATCATGAATTGAATCATGAATCATGAATCATGAATCATGAATTGAATCATGAATCATGAATCATGAATCGAATCATGAATCATGAATCATGAATTAAATCATGAATCATGAATAATAAATCGAATCATGAATCATGAATTGAATCAGGAATCGAATCATGAATTGTATCATGAATCATGAAATGAATCATGAATTGAAACATTAATCATGTATCATAAATCATGAATCATATATTGAATCATGAATCATGAATTATGAATCATGAATTGAATCATGAATCATGAATTATGAATCATGTATTGAATCATGAATCATGAATCATGAATCATGAATTGAATCATTAATTGAATCATGAATCATGAATCATAAATTGAATCATGAATCATGAATCATGAATTGAATCATGAATTGAATCATGAATCATCAATCATGAATTGAATCATGAATTATGAATCATGAATTGAATCATGAATTGAATCATGAATCATGAATTGAATCATGAATTATGAATCATGAATTGAATCATGAATTGAATCATGAATCATGAATTGAATCATGAATCATGAATCATGAATTGAATCATGAATAATGAATCAAATCATAAATCATGATTCAAGATTCATGAATCGAAACATGAATCATGAATTGAATCATGAATCATAAATCATGAATCATAAATCATGAATCATGAATTGAATCATGAATAATGAATCATGAATCGAATCATGAATCATGAATCATGAATCATGAATCATGAATTGAATCATGAATCATGAATCATGAATCATGAATTGAATCATGAATTAAATCATGAATCATGAATCATGAATTGAATCATGAATCATGAATTGAATCATGAATCATGAATCATGAATCATGAATTGAATCATGAATCATGAATCATGAATCGAATCCTAAATCATGAATTGAATCATGAATCATGAATCATGAATCTTGAATCATGAATCATGAATTGAATCATGAATCACGAATCGAATCATGAATCACGAATCGAATCATGAATCATGATTTGAATCATGAATCATGAATCATGAATAGAATCATGAATCATGAATCATGAATTGAATCATGAATCATGAATCGAATCATGAATCATGAATTGAATCATGAATCATGAATCATAAATTGAATCATGAATCATGAATCGAATCATGAATCATGAATTGAATCATGAATCATGAATCATGAATAGAATCATGAATTATGAATCATGAATCATGAATTGAATCATTAATCATGAATCGAATCATGAATTGAATCATAAATCATGAATCATAAATCGAATCATGAATCATTAATTGAATCATGAATCATGAATCATGAATCATGAATTGAATCATGAATCATGAATCATGAATCGAATCATAAATCTTGATTCAAGATTCATGAATTGAATCATGAATCATGAATTGAATCATGAATAATGAATCATGAATCGAATCATGAATCATGAATTGAATCATGAATTGAATCAGGAATCATGAATCGAATCATGAATTGAATCATGAATAATGAATTGATTCATGAATTGAATCATGAATTGCATCTTGAATCATGAATTGAATCATGAATCATGAATCATGAATCATGAATCAAGAATCAAGAATCATGAATCATGAATTGAATCATGAATCATGAATTGAATCATGAATCATGAATCAAGAATCATAAATCGAATCATAAATCAAGAATCATAAATCGAATCATGAATCATGAAATGAATCAGGATTCGAATCATGAATTGAATCATGAATCATGAATTGAATCATGAATCATGAATTGAATCATCAATCATGAATCATGAATTGAATCATGAATCATGAATTATGAAACATGAATTGAATCATGAATCATGAATTGAATCATGAATCATGATTAATGAATTGAATAATGAGACATGAATCATAAATCATGAATTAAATCATGAATCATGAATCATGAATCATGAATCAAATCATGAATCATGAATTGAATCATGAATCATGAATTGAATCATGAATCATGAATCATGAATTGAATCATGAATCATGAATCATGAATTGAATCATGAATCATGAATCATGAATCGAATCATGAATCATAAATTGAATCATCAATCATGAATCATGAATTGAATCATGAATCATGAATTGAATTATGAATCATGAATTAAATCATGAATTATGAATCATGAATCGAATAATGAATCATGAATCAAGAATCATGAATCGAATCATGAATCATGAATTGAATCATGAATCATGAATCATGAATCATAATTCGAATCATGAATTAAATCATGAATCATAAATCGAATTTTGAATCATGAATCATAAATTGAATCATGAATCATGAATTGAATCATAAATAATGAATCATGAATCGAATCATGAATCATGAATTGAATCATGAATAATGAATCATGAATCGAATCATGAATCATGAATCATGAATCATGAATCATGAATTGAATCATGAATCATGAATCAAATCTTGAATTATGAATCATGAATTGAATCATGAATTGAATCTCGAATCATGAATCATGAATTGAATCAGGAAACGGATCATGAATTGAATCATGCATCATGAATTGAATCATGAATCAGGAATCATGAATGGAATCATGAATCATGACTCATGAATTGAATCATGAATTGAATCATGAATCATGAATCATAAATCATGAATTGAATCATGAATCATGAATTATGAAACATGAATTGAATCATGAATCATGAATCGAATCATGAATCATGATTAATGAATTGAATCATAAGTCATGAATCAAGAATCATGAATCGAATCATGAATCATAAATCATGAATTGAATCGTGAATCATGAATTGAATCATGAATCGAATCATGAATCATGATTCATGAATTGAATCATTAATAATGAATCATGAATCATGAATTGAATTATAATTTGAATCATGAATCATGAATTAAATCATGAATTGAATCATGAACCATGAATTATGAATTGAATCATGAATCATGAATCATGAATTAAATCATGAATCATGAATTGAATCATGAAACGAATCATAAATTGAATCATGAATCATGAATTGAATCATGAATCATGAATTGAATCATGAATCATGAATTATGAATCATGAATTGAATAATGAATCATGAATTGAATCATGAATCATGAATTGAATCATGAATCATGAATCATGAATTGAATCATGAATCATGAATTATGAATCATGAATTGAATAATGAATCATGAATTGAATCATGAATCATAAATTGAATCATGGATTATGAATCATAAATTGAATCATGAATTGATTCATGAATAAAATAATGAATCATGAATTGAATCATGAATCATGAATTGAATCATGAATCATTAATCTTGAATCAAATCATGAATCATGAATCTAGAATCATGAATCATGAATCATGAATTAAATCATGAATCATGAATTGATTCATGAATTGAATCATTAATAATGAATCATGAATCATGAATTGAATTATAATTTGAATCATGAATCATGAATTAAATCATGAATTGAATCATGAATCATGAATTGAATCATGAATCATGAATCATAAATTGAATCATGAATCATGAATTGAATCATGAATCATGAATTGAATCATGAAACGAATCATAAATTGAATCATGAATCATGAATTGAATCATGAATCATGAATCATGAATTGAATCATGAATCATGAATTATGAATCATGTATTGAATCATGAATCATTAATCATGAATAGAATCATGAATCATGAATCATGAATTGAATCATGAATCATGAATCGAATCATGAATCATGAATTGAATCATGAATCATGAATCATAAATTGAATCATGAATCATGAATCGAATCATGAATCATGAATTGAATCATGAATCATGAATCATGAATAGAATCATGAATTATGAATCATGAATCATGAATTGAATCATTAATCATGAATCATGAATCGAATCATGAATTGAATCATAAATCATGAATCATAAATCGAATCATGAATCATTAATTGAATCATGAATCATGAATCATGAATCATGAATTGAATCATGAATCATGAATCATGAATCGAATCATAAATCTTGATTCAAGATTCATGAATTGAATCATGAATCATGAATTGAATCATGAATAATGAATCATGAATCGAATCATGAATCATGAATTGAATCATGAATTGAATCAGGAATCATGAATCGAATCATGAATTGAATCATGAATAATGAATTGATTCATGAATTGAATCATGAATTGCATCTTGAATCATGAATTGAATCATGAATCATGAATCATGAATCATGAATCAAGAATCAAGAATCATGAATCATGAATTGAATCATGAATCATGAATTGAATCATGAATCATGAATCAAGAATCATAAATCGAATCATGAATCAAGAATCATAAATCGAATCATGAATCATGAAATGAATCAGGATTCGAATCATGAATTGAATCATGAATCATGAATTGAATCATGAATCATGAATTGAATCATCAATCATGAATCATGAATCATGAATTGAATCATGAATCATGAATTATGAAACATGAATTGAATCATGAATCATGAATTGAATCATGAATCATGATTAATGAATTGAATAATGAGACATGAATCATAAATCATGAATTAAATCATGAATCATGAATCATGAATCGAATCATGAATCATGAATTGAATCATGAATCATGAATTGAATCATGAATCATAAATCATGAATTGAATCATGAATCATGAATCATGAATTGAATCATGAATCATGAATCATGAATCGAATCATGAATCATAAATTGAATCATCAATCATGAATCATGAATTGAATCATGAATCATGAATTGAATCATGAATCATGAATCGAATCATGAATCATGAATTAAATCATGAATTATGAATCATGAATCGAATAATGAATCATGAATCAAGAATCATGAATCGAATCATGAATCATGAATTGAATCATGAATCATGAATCATGAATCATAATTCGAATCATGAATCATGAATCATGAATCATGAATCATGAATTAAATCATGAATCATAAATCGAATTTTGAATTATGAATCATAAATTGAATCATGAATTGAATCATGAGTCATGAATCCTGAATCATAAATTGAATCATGAATCATGAATTGAATCATAAATAATGAATCATGAATCGAATCATGAATCATGAATTGAATCATGAATAATGAACCATGAATCGAATCATGAATCATGAATCATGAATCATGAATTGAATCATGAATCATGAATCCAATCTTGAATTATGAATCATGAATTGAATCATGAATTGAATCTCGAATCATGAATCATGAATTGAATCAGGAAACGGATCATGAATTGAATCATGCATCATGAATTGAATCATGAATCAGGAATCATGAATTGAATCATGAATCATGAATCATGAATTGAATCATGAATTGAATCATGAATCATGAATCATAAATCATGAATTGAATCGTGAATCATGAATTGAATCATGAATCATGAATCATGAATCATGAATTGAATCACGAATCATGAATTATGAAACATGAATTGAATCATGAATCATGAATCGAATCATGAATCATGATTAATGAATTGAATCATAAGTCATGAATCAAGAATCATGAATCGAATCATGAATCATAAATCATGAATTGAATCGTAATTCATGAATTGAATCATGAATCGAATCATGAATCATGATTCATGAATTGAATCATTAATAATGAATCATGAATCATGAATTGAATTATAATTTGAATCATGAATCATGAATTAAATCATGAATTGAATCATGAACCATGAATTATGAATTGAATCATGAATCATGAATCATGAATTAAATCATGAATCATGAATTGAATCATGAAACGAATCTTAAATTGAATCATGAATCATGAATTGAATCATGAATCATGAATCATGAATTGAATCATGAATCATGAATTATGAATCATGAATTGAATAATGAATCATTAATCTTGAATTGAATCATGAATCATGAATCATAAATTGAATCATGGATTATGAATCATAAATTGAATCATGAATTGATTCATGAATTAAATAATGAATCATGAATTGAATCATGAATCATGAATTGAATCATGAATCATTAATCTTGAATCAAATCATGAATCATGAATCTAGAATCATGAATCATGAATCATGAATTGAATCATGAATCATGAATTGATTCATGAATTGAATCATTAATAATGAATCATGAATCATGAATTGAATTATAATTTGAATCATGAATCATGAATTAAATCATGAATTGAATCATTAATCATGAATTGAATCATGAATCATGAATCATAAATCGAATCATGAATCATGAATTGAATCATGAAACGAATCATAAATTGAATCATGAATCATGAATTGAATCATGAATCATGAATCATGAATTGAATCATGAATCATGAATTATGAATCATGTATTGAATCATGAATCATTAATCATGAATTGAATCATGAATCATGAATCATGAATTGAATCATGAATTAAATCATGAATCATGAATCATAAATTGAATCATGAATCATGAATTGATTCATGAATTAAATCATGAATTGAATCATGAATCATGAATCTTGAATCATGAATTGAATCATTAATTAAATCATGAATCATTAATCATGAATTGAATAATGAATCATGAATTGAATCATGAATTAAATCATGAATCATGAATCATAAATTGAATCATGAATCATGAATTGATTCATGAATTAAATCATGAATCATGAATTGAATCATGAATCATGAATCATGAATCGAATCATGAATCATGAATTGAATCATGAATCATGAATCGAATCATGAATCATGAATTGAATCATGAATCATGAATCATGAATTGAATCATGAATTAAATCATGAATCATTAATCATGAATTGAATTATGAATCATGAATTGAATCATGAATTAAATCATGAATCATGAATCATAAATTGAATCATGAATCATGAATTGATTCATGAATTAAATCATGAATCATGAATTGAATCATGAATCATGAATCATGAATCATGAATCATGAATTGAATCATGAATCATGAATAGAATCATGAATCATGAATCATGAATCATGAATTGAATCATGAATCATGAATCATGAATTGAATCATGAATCATGAATCGAATCATGAATCATGAATTGAATCATGAATCATGAATCATGAATAGAATCATGAATCATGAATCATGAATTGAATCATGAATCATGAATCATAAATCGAATCATGAATCATGAATTGAATCATGAATCATGAATCATGAATCATGAATTTTATCATGAATCATGAATCGAATCATAAATCATGATTCAAGATTCATGAATCGAATCATGAATCATGAATTGAATCATGAATCATAAATCATGAATCATGAATTGAATCATGCATAATTAATCATGAATCGAATCATGAATCATGAATTGAATCATGAATCATGAATCATGAATCATGAATTGAATCATGCATAATTAATCATGAATCATGAATCATAAATTGAATCATGAATAATGAATTGAATCATGAATCATGAATCATGAATCATGAATTGAATCATGAATTAAATCATGATTCATGGATTGAATCATAAATCATGAATCATGAATTGAATCATGAATCATGAATCATGAATCGAATCATGAATCATGAATTGAATCATGAATCATGAATCATGAATTGAATCATGAATCATGAATCATGAATTGAATCATGAATCACGAATCGAATCATGAATCATGAATTGAATCATGAATCATGAATCATGAATCGAATCATGAATCATGAATTGAATCATGAATCATGAATCATAAATCGAATCATGAATCATGAATTGAATCATGAATCATGAATCATGAATCATGAATTGAATCATGAATCATGAATCAAATCATAAATCATGATTCAAGATTCATGAATTGAATCATGAATCATGAATTGAATCATGAATCATAAATCATGAGTCATGAATTGAATCATGAATCATGAATCATGAATCATGAATTGAATCATGAATCATGAATCATGAATTGAATCACGAATCATGAATTATGAAACATGAATTGAATCATGAATCATGAATCGAATCATGAATCATGATTCATGAATTGAATCATTAATAATGAATCATGAATCATGAATTGAATTATAATTTTAATCATGAATCATGAATTAAATCATGAATTGAATCATGAACCATGAATTATGAATTGAATCATGAATCATGAATCATGAATTAAATCATGAATCATGAATTGAATCATGAAACGAATCATAAATTGAATCATGAATCATGAATTGAATCATGAATCATGAATCGTGAATTGAATCATGAATCATGAATCATGAATCATGAATTGAATCATGAATCATTAATCATGACTTGATTCATGAATTAAATAATGAATCATGAATCATGAATTGAATCATGAATCATGAATTGAATCATGAATCATGAATTGATTCATGAATTGAATCATTAATAATGAATCATGAATCATGAATTGAATTATAATTTGAATCATGAATCATGAATTAAATCATGAATTGAATCATGAATCATGAATCATGAATTGAATCATGAATCATGAATCATGAATTGAATCATGAATCATGAATCATAAATCGAATCATGAATCATGAATTGAATCATGAATCATGAATCATGAATTGAACCATGAATCATGAATCATGAATTGAATCATGAATCATGAATCATGAATTGAATCATGAATCATGAATTATGAATCATGTATTGAATCATGAATCATTAATCATGAATTGAATCATGAATCATGAATTGAATCATGAATTAAATCATG
This sequence comes from Mixophyes australis, assembly GCA_036250195.1. NCBI lineage: Eukaryota > Metazoa > Chordata > Amphibia > Anura > Limnodynastidae > Mixophyes > Mixophyes australis. The sequence continues at coordinate 1,509,801 of JAVHZZ010000030.1, forward strand.
AATCATGAATCATAAATTGAATCATGAATCATGAATTGATTCATGAATTAAATCATGAATCATTAATTGAATCATGAATTAAATCATGAATCATTAATCATGAATTGAATCATGAATCATGAATCATGAATTGAATCATGAATTAAATCATGAATCATGAATCATAAATTGAATCATGAATCATGAATTGATTCATGAATTAAATCATGAATCATAAATTGAATCATGAATCATGAATTGATTCATGAATTAAATCATGAATCATGAATTGAATCATGAATCATGAATCATGAATCATGAATCGAATCATGAATCATGAATTGAATCATGAATCATGAATCATGAATCATGAATCGAATCATGAATCATGAATTGAATCATGAATCATGAATCGAATCATGAATCATGAATTGAATCATGAATCATGAATCATGAATAGAATCATGAATCATGAATCATGAATTGAATCATGAATCATGAATCGAATCATAAATCATGATTCAAGATTCATGAATCGAATCATGAATCATGAATTAAATCATGAATCATAAATCATGAATCATGAATTGAATCATGCATAATTAATCATGAATCGAATCATGAATCATGAATTGAATCATGAATCATGAATCATGAATTGAATCATGCATAATTAATCATTAATCATGAATCATAAATTGAATCATGAATAATAAATTGAATCATGAATCATGAATCATGAATCATGAATTGAATCATGAATTAAATCATGATTCATGGATTGAATCATGAATCATGAATTGAATCATGAATCATGAATCATGAATCGAATCATGAATCATGAATTGAATCATGAATCATGAATCATGAATTGAATCATGAATCATGAATCATGAATTGAATCATGAATCACGAATCGAATCATGAATCATGAATTGAATCATGAATCATGAATCATGAATCATGAATCGAATCATGAATCATGAATCATGAATCATAAATCGAATCATGAATCATGAATTGAATCATGAATCATGAATCATGAATCATGAATTGAATCATGAATCATGAATCGAATCATAAATCATGATTCAAGATTCATGAATCGAATCATGAATCATGAATTGAATCATGAATCATAAATCATGAATCATGAATTGAATCATGAATCATGAATCATGAATCATGAATTGAATCATGAATTAAATCATGAATCATGAATCATAAATTGAATCATGAATCATGAATTGAATCATGAATCATGAATCATTAATCATGAATTGAATCATGAATCATGAATCATGAATCGAATAATGAATCATGAATTGAATCATAAAACATGAATCATGAATTGAATCATGAATCATGAATCATGAATTGAATCATGAATCATGAATCGAATCATGAATCATGAATTGAATCATGAATCATGAATCATGAATAGAATCATGAATCATGAATCATGAATCATGAATTGAATCATGAATCATGAATCGAATCATGAATCATGAATTGAATCTTGAATCATGAATCATAAATCGAATCATGAATCATGAATTGAATCATGAATCATGAATCATGAATCATGAATTGAATCATGAATCATGAATCAAATCATAAATCATGATTCAAGATTCATGAATCGAAACATGAATCATGAATTGAATCATGAATCATAAATCATGAATCATAAATCATGAATCATGAATTGAATCATGAATAATGAATCATGAATCGAATCATGAATCATGAATCATGAATCATGAATTGAATCATGAATCATGAATCATGAATTGAATCATGAATTAAATCATGAATCATGAATCATGAATTGAATCATAAATCATGAATTGAATCATGAATCATGAATCATGAATTGAATCATGAATTAAATCATGAATCATGGATTGAATCATGAATCACGAATCGAATCATGAATCATGAATTGAATCATGAATCATGAATCATGAATCGAATCATAAATCATGAATTGAATCATGAATCATGAATCATGAATCTTGAATCATGAATCATGAATTGAATCATGAATCACGAATCGAATCATGAATCATGAATTGAATCATGAATCATGAATCATAAATTGAATCATGAATCATGAATCGAATCATGAATCATGAATTGAATCATGAATCATGAATCATGAATAGAATCATGAATTATAATTCATGAAACATGAATTGAATCATTAATCATGAATCATGAATCGAATCATGAATTGAATCATGAATCATGAATCATAAATCGAATCATGAATCATTAATTGAATCATGAATCATGAATCATGAATCATGAATTGAATCATGAATCATGAATCATGAATCGAATCATAAATCTTGATTCAAGATTCATGAATTGAATCATGAATCATGAATTGAATCATGAATCATGAATCATAAATCGAATCATGAATCATTAATTGAATCATGAATCATGAATCATGAATCATGAATTGAATCATGAATCATGAATCATGAATCGAATCATAAATCTTGATTCAAGATTCATGAATCGAATCATGAATCATGAATTGAATCATGAATAATGAATCATGAATCGAATCATGAATCATGAATTGAATCATGAATTGAATCAGGAATCATGAATCGAATCATGAATTGAATCATGAATAATGAATTGATTCATGAATTGAATCATGAATTGAATCTTGAATCATGAATTGAATCATGAATCATGAATCAAGAATCAAGAATAATGAATCATGAATTGAATCATGAATCATGAATCAAGAATCATAAATCGAATCACGAATCAAGAATCATAAATCGAATCATGAATCATGAAATGAATCAGGAATCGAATCATGAATTGAATCATGAATCATGAATTGAATCATGAATCATGAATTGAATCATCAATCATGAATCATGAATCATGAATTGAATCATGAATCATGAATTATGAAACATGAATTTAATCATGAATCATGAATTGAATCATGAATCAGGATTAATGAATTGAATAATGAGACATGAATCATAAATCATGAATTAAATCATGAATCATGAATCATAAATTGAATCATGAATCATGAATTGAATCATGAATCATGAATCATGAATTGAATCATGAATCATGAATCATGAATTGAATCATGAATCATGAATCATAAATCGAATCATGAAACATGAATCATGAATCATGAATTGAATCATAAATTGAATCATGAATCATGAATCATGAATTTAATCATTAATTGAATCATGAATCATGAATTGAATCATAAATCATGAATCATGAATCATGAATTGAATAATGAATCATGAATCGAATCATGAATCATATATTGAATCATGAATCATGAATCAAATAATGAATTATGAATCATGAATCATGAATCATGAATTGAATCATGAATCATGAATCGAATCATGAATCATAAATTGAATCATGAATCATGAATCATGAATCATGAATTGAATCATGAATCATGAATCGCATAATGAATCATGAATCATGAATCATGAATCATGAATTGAATCATGAATCATGAATCGAATCATGAATCATGAATTGAATCATGAATTGAATCATTAATCATGAATCATGAATCATGAATTGAATTATAATTTGAATCATGAATCATGAATTGAATCATGAATTGAATCATGAATCATGAATCATGAATTGAATCATGAATCATGAATCATAAATCGAATCATGAAACATGAATCATGAATTGAATCATGAATTGAATCATGAATCATAAATTGAATCATGAATCATGAATCATGAATTTAATCATTAATTGAATCATGAATCATGAATTGAATCATAAATCATGAATCATGAATCATGAATTGAATAATGAATCATAAATCGAATCATGAATCATATATTGAATCATGAATCATGAATCAAATAATGAATCATGAATCATGAATCATGAACCATGAATTGAATCATGAATTATGAATCGAATCATGAATCATGAATTGAATCATGAATCATGAATTGAATCATGAATCATGAATCGCATAATGAATCATGAATCATGAATCATGAATTGAATCATGAATCATGAATCGAATTATGAATCATGAATTGAATCATGAATTGAATCATGAATCATGAATCATGAATTGAATCATGAATCATGAATCATGAATCATGAATTGAATCATGAATCATGAATCATAAATCGAATCATGAATCATGAATTGAATCTGGAATCGAATCATAAATTGAATCATGAATCATGATTAATGAATCGAATCATGAATCATGAATCATGAATTGAATCATGAATCATGAATCATAAATCGAATCATGAATCATGAATTGAATCATGAAACGAATCATAAATTGAATCATGAATCATGAATTGAATCATGAATCATGAATCATGAATTGAATCATGAATCATGAATTATGAATCATGTATTGAATCATGAATCATTAATCATGAATTGAATCATGAATCATGAATTGAATCATGAATTAAATCATGAATCATGAATCATAAATTGAATCATGAATCATGAATCATGAATTGAATCATGAATTAAATCATGAATCATGAATCATAAATTGAATCATGAATCATGAATTGATTCATGAATTAAATCATGAATCATGAATTGAATCATGAATCATGAATCATGAATCATGAATCGAATCATGAATCATGAATTGAATCATGAATCATGAATCGAATCATGAATCATGAATTGAATCAAGAATCATGAATCATGAATAGAATCATGAATCATGAATCATGAATCATGAATTGAATCATGAATCATGAATCATGAATCGAATCATGAATCATGAATTGAATCTTGAATCATGAATCATAAATCGAATCATGAATCATGAATTGAATCATGAATCATGAATCATGAATTGAATCATGAATCATGAATCGAATCATAAATCATGATTCAAGATTCATGAATCGAAACATGAATCATGAATTGAATCATGAAAAATAAATCATGAATCATAAATCATGAATCATGAATTGAATCATGAATAATGAATCATGAATCGAATCATGAATCATGAATCATGAATCATGAATTGAATCATAAATCATGAATCATGAATCATGAATTGAATCATGAATTAAATCATGAATCATGAATCATGAATTGAATCATGAATCATGAATTGAATCATGAATCATGAATCATGAATTGAATCATGAATTAAATCATGAATCATGGATTGAATCATGAATCACGAATCGAATCATGAATCATGAATTGAATCATGAATCATGAATCATGAATCGAATCATAAATAATGAATTGAATCATGAATCATGAATCATGAATCTTGAATCATGAATCATGAATTGAATCATGAATCACGAATCGAATCATGAATCATGAATTGAATCATGAATCATGAATCATAAATTGAATCATGAATCATGAATCGAATCATGAATCATAATTTGAATCATGAATCATGAATCATGAATAGAATCATGAATTATGAATCATGAAACATGAATTGAATCATTAATCATGAATCATGAATCGAATCATGAATTGAATCATGAATCATGAATCATAAATCGAATCATGAATCATTAATTGAATCATGAATCATGAATCATGAATCATGAATTGAATCATGAATCATGAATCACGAATCGAATCATAAATCTTGATTCAAGATTCATGAATCGAATCATGAATCATGAATTGAATCATGAATCATGAATCATAAATCGAATCATGAATCATTAATTGAATCATGAATCATGAATCATGAATCATGAATTGAATCATGAATCATGAATCATGAATCGAATCATAAATCTTGATTCAAGATTCATGAATCGAATCATGAATCATGAATTGAATCATGAATTGAATCAGGAATCATGAATCGAATCATGAATTGAATCATGAATAATGAATTGATTCATGAATTGAATCATGAATTGAATCATGAATCATGAATTGAAACATGAATCATGAATCAAGAATCAAGAATCATGAATCATGAATTGAATCATAAATCGAATCATGAATCATGAAATGAATCAGGAATCGAATCATGAATCAAGAATCATAAATCGAATCATGAATCATGAAATGAATCAGGAATCGAATCATGAATTGAATCATGAATCATGAATTGAATCATGAATCATGAATTGAATCATCAATCATGAATCATGAATCATGAATTGAATCAGGAATCATGAATTATGAAACATGAATTGAATCATGAATCATGAATTGAATCATGAATCATGATTAATGAATTGAATAATGAGACATGAATCATAAATCATGAATTAAATCATGAATCATGAATCATAAATTGAATCATGAATCATGAATTGAATCATGAATTGAATCATGAATTGAATCATGAATCATGAATTGAATCATGAATCATGAATCATAAATCGAATCATGAAACATGAATCATGAATCATGAATTGAATCATGAATTGAATCATGAATCATAAATTGAATCATGAATCATGAATCATGAATTTAATCATTAATTGAATCATGAATCATGAATTGAATCATAAATCATGAATCATGAATCATGAATTGAATAATGAATCATGAATCGAATCATGAATCATATATTGAATCATGAATCATGAATCAAATAATGAATCATGAATCATGAATCATGAATCATGAGTTGAATCATGAATCATGAATCGAATCATGAATCATGAATTGAATCATGAATCACGAATCATGAATCATGAATTGAATCATGAATCATGAATCGCATAATGAATCATGAATCATGAATCATGAATCATGAATTGAATCATGAATCATGAATCGAATCATGAATCATGAATTGAATCATGAATTAATTCATTAATCATGAATCATGAATTGAATTATAATTTGAATCATGAATCATGAATTGAATCATGAATTGAATCATGAATCATGAATCATGAATTGAATCATGAATCATGAATCATAAATCGAATCATGAAACATGAATCATGAATCATGAATTGAATCATGAATTGAATCATGAATCATAAATTGAATCATGAATCATGAATTTAATCATTAATTGAATCATGAATCATGAATTGAATCATAAATCATGAATCATGAATCATGAATTGAATAATGAATCATGAATCGAATCATGAATCATATATTGAATCATGAATCATGAATCAAATAATGAATCATGAATCATGAATCATGAATCATGAATTGAATCATGAATCATGAATCGAATCTCGAATCATGAATTGAATCATGAATCATGAACCATGAATTGAATCATGAATCATGAATCGCATAATGAATCATGAATCATGAATCATGAATCATGAATTGAATCATGAATCATGAATCGAATCATGAATCATGAATTGAATCATGAATTGAATCATTAATCATGAATCATGAATCATGAATTGAATTATAATTTGAATCATGAATCATGAATTGAATCATGAATTGAATCATGAATCATGAATCATGAATTGAATCATGAATCATGAATCATGAATTGAATCATGAATCATGAATCATAAATCGAATCATGAATCATGAATTGAATCTGGAATCGAATCATGAATTGAATCATGAATCATGAATCATGAATCGAATCATGAATCATGAATCATGAATTGAATCATGAATTGAATCATGAATCATAAATTGAATCATGAATCATGAATCATGAATTTAATCATTAATTGAATCATGAATCATGAATTGAATCATAAATCATGAATCATGAATCATGAATTGAATAATGAATCATGAATCGAATCATGAATCATATATTGAATCATGAATCATGAATCAAATAATGAATCATGAATCATGAATCATGAATCATGAATTGAATCATGAATCATGAATCGAATCATGAATCATGAATCATGAATCATGAATCATGAATAGAATCATGAATCGCATAATGAATCATGAATCATGAATCATGAATTATGAATTGAATCATGAATCATGAATCGAATCATGAATCATGAATTGAATTATAATTTGAATCATGAATCATGAATTGAATCATGAATTGAATCATGAAACATGAATCATGAATTGAATCATGAATCATGAATCATGAATCATGAATTGAATCATGAATCATGAATTATAAATCGAATCATGAATCATGAATTGAATCTGGAATCGAATCATGAATTGAATCATGAGTCATGAATTGAATCATGAATCATGATTTGAATCATGAATCATAATTCATGAATTGAATCATGAATCATGAATTGAATCATGAATCATGAATCATTAGTCATGAATTGAATCATGAATCATGAATTGATTTATGAATCATGAATCATGAATCGAATCATGAATCTTGAATCGTGAATTGAATCATGAATCATGAATTGAATCTTGAATCATGAATTGAATCATGAATCATGAATTGAATCTTGAATCATAAATCATGAATTGATTCATGAATTGAATCATGAATCATAAATTGAATCATGAATCATGAATCATGAATTGAATCATGAATTGAATCTTGAATCATGAATCATGAATTGAATCATGAATCATAAATTGAATCATGAATCATGAATCATGAATTGAATCATTAATTGAATCATGAACCATGAATCATGAATTGAATCATAAATCATGAATCATGAATCATGAATCGAATCATGAATCATGAATTGAATCATGAATCATTAATCTTGAATCGAATCATGAATCATGAATCAAGAATCATGAATCATGAATCATGAATTGAATCATGAATCATGAATTGAATCATGAATCATGAATTGAATCATTAATCATGAATCATGAATCATGAATTGAATCATGAATTGAATCATGAATCATGAATTAAATCATGAATCATGAATCATAAATCGAATTATGAATCATGAATTGAATCATGAAACGAATCATAAACTGAATTATGAATCATGAATTGAATCATGAATCATGAATTGAATCATGAATCATGAATTATGAATCATGAATTGAATCATGAATCACTAATCATGAATTGAATCATGAATCATGAATCATGAATTGAATCATGAATTAAATCATGAATCATGAATCATAAATTGAATCATGAATCATGAATCATAAACTGAATCATGAATCATGAATTGAATCATGAATTAAATCATGAATCATGAATTAAATCATGAATCATGAATTAAATCATGAATCATGAATTGAATCATGAATCATGAATCATGAATCATGAATTGAATCATGAATCATGAATCGAATCATGAATCATGAATTGAATCATGAATCAGGAATCGAATCATGAATCATGAATTGAATCATGAATCATGAATAGAATCATGAATCATGAATCATGAATCATGAATTGAATCATGAATCATGAATCAAATCATGAATCATGAATTGAATCATGAATCATGAATTGAATCGTGAATCATGAATCGAATCAAGAATCATGAATTGATTTATGAATCATGAATCATGAATAGAATCATGAATCATGAATCATGAATCATGAATTGAATCATAAATTAAATCATGAATCATGAATCATAAATTGAATCATGAATCATAAACTGAATCATGAATCATGAATTGAATCATGAAATAAATCATGAATCATGAATTGAATCATGAATCATGAATCATAAATTGAATCATGAATCATGAATCATGAATTGAATCATGAATTGAATCATGAATCATAAATCATGAATTGAATCATGAATTAAATCATGAATCATGAATCATAAATTGAATCATGAATCATGAATTGATTCATGAATTAAATCATGAATCATGAATTGAATCATGAATCATGAATCATGAATCATGAATCATGAATCGAATCATGAATCATGAATTGAATCATGAATCATGAATCGAATCATGAATCATGAATTGAATCAAGAATCATGAATCATGAATAGAATCATGAATCATGAATCATGAATCATGAATTGAATCATGAATCATGAATCATGAATCGAATCATGAATCATGAATTGAATCTTGAATCATGAATCATAAATCGAATCATGAATCATGAATTGAATCATGAATCATGAATCATAAATTGAATCATGAATCATGAATCGAATCATAAATCATGATTCATGAATCGAAACATGAATCATGAATTGAATCATGAATCATGAATCATGAATCATGAATCGAATCATGAATCATGAATTGAATCTTGAATCATGAATCATAAATCGAATCATGAATCATGAATTGAATCATGAATAATGAATCATGAATCGAATCATGAATCATGAATCATGAATCATGAATTGAATCATGAATCATGAATCATGAATCATGAATTGAATCATGAATTAAATCATGAATCATGAATCATGAATTGAATCATGAATCATGAATTGAATCATGAATCATGAATCATGAATTGAATCATGAATTAAATCATGAATCATGGATTGAATCATGAATCACAAATCGAATCATGAATCATGAATTGAATCATGAATCATGAATCATGAATCGAATCATAAATCATGAATTGAATCATGAATCATGAATCATGAATCTTGAATCATGAATCATGAATTGAATCATGAATCACGAATCGAATCATGAATCATGAATTGAATCATGAATCATGAATCATAAATTGAATCATGAATCATGAATCGAATCATGAATCATAATTTGAATCATGAATCATGAATCATGAATAGAATCATGAATTATGAATCATGAAACATGAATTGAATCATTAATCATGAATCATGAATCGAATCATGAATTGAATCATGAATCATGAATCATAAATCGAATCATGAATCATTAATTGAATCATGAATCATGAATCATGAATCATGAATTGAATCATGAATCATGAATCATGAATCGAATCATAAATCTTGATTCAAGATTCATGAATCGAATCATGAATCATGAATTGAATCATGAATCATGAATCATAAATCGAATCATGAATCATTAATTGAATCATGAATCATGAATCATGAATCATGAATTGAATCATGAATCATGAATCATGAATCGAATCATAAATCTTGATTCAAGATTCATGAATCGAATCATGAATCATGAATTGAATCATGAATTGAATCAGGAATCATGAATCGAATCATGAATTGAATCATGAATAATGAATTGATTCATGAATTGAATCATGAATTGAATCATGAATCATGAATTGAAACATGAATCATGAATCAAGAATCAAGAATCATGAATCATGAATTGAATCATGAATCATGAATTGAATCATGAATCAAGAATCATAAATCGAATCATGAATCAAGAATCATAAATCGAATCATGAATCATGAAATGAATCAGGAATCGAATCATGAATTGAATCATGAATCATGAATTGAATCATGAATCATGAATTGAATCATCAATCATGAATCATGAATCATGAATTGAATCAGGAATCATGAATTATGAAACATGAATTGAATCATGAATCATGAATTGAATCATGAATCATGATTAATGAATTGAATAATGAGACATGAATCATAAATCATGAATTAAATCATGAATCATGAATCATAAATTGAATCATGAATCATGAATTGAATCATGAATTGAATCATGAATTGAATCATGAATCATGAATCATGAATTGAATCATGAATCATGAATCATAAATCGAATCATGAAACATGAATCATGAATCATGAATTGAATCATGAATTGAATCATGAATCATAAATTGAATCATGAATCATGAATTTAATCATTAATTGAATCATGAATCATGAATTGAATCATAAATCATGAATCATGAATCATGAATTGAATAATGAATCATGAATCGAATCATGAATCATATATTGAATCATGAATCATGAATCAAATAATGAATCATGAATCATGAATCATGAGTTGAATCATGAATCATGAATCGAATCATGAATCATGAATTGAATCATGAATCACGAATCATGAATCATGAATTGAATCATGAATCATGAATCGCATAATGAATCATGAATCATGAATCATGAATCATGAATTGAATCATGAATCATGAATCGAATCATGAATCATGAATTGAATCATGAATTGAATCATTAATCATGAATCATGAATCATGAATTGAATTATAATTTGAATCATGAATCATGAATTGAATCATGAATTGAATCATGAATCATGAATCATGAATTGAATCATGAATCATGAATCATAAATCGAATCATGAAACATGAATCATGAATCATGAATTGAATCATGAATTGAATCATGAATCATAAATTGAATCATGAATCATGAATCATGAATTTAATCATTAATTGAATCATGAATCATGAATTGAATCATAAATCATGAATCATGAATCATGAATTGAATAATGAATCATGAATCGAATCATGAATCATATATTGAATCATGAATCATGAATCAAATAATGAATCATGAATCATGAATCATGAATCATGAATTGAATCATGAATCATGAATCGAATCATGAATCATGAATTGAATCATGAATCATGAACCATGAATTGAATCATGAATCATGAATCGCATAATGAATCATGAATCATGAATCATGAATCATGAATTGAATCATGAATCATGAATCGAATCATGAATCATGAATTGAATCATGAATTGAATCATTAATCATGAATCATGAATCATGAATTGAATTATAATTTGAATCATGAATCATGAATTGAATCATGAATTGAATCATGAATCATGAATCATGAATTGAATCATGAATCATGAATCATGAATCATGAATTGAATCATGAATCATGAATCATAAATCGAATCATGAATCATGAATTGAATCTGGAATCGAATCATGAATTGAATCATGAATCATGAATCATGAATCGAATCATGAATCATGAATCATGAATCATGAATTGAATCATGAATTGAATCATGAATCATAAATTGAATCATGAATCATGAATCATGAATTTAATCATTAATTGAATCATGAATCATGAATTGAATCATAAATCATGAATCATGAATCATGAATTGAATAATGAATCATGAATCGAATCATGAATCATATATTGAATCATGAATCATGAATCAAATAATGAATCATGAATCATGAATCATGAATCATGAATTGAATCATGAATCATGAATCGAATCATAAATCATGAATCATGAATCATGAATCATGAATAGAATCATGAATCATGAATCGCATAATGAATCATGAATCATGAATCATGAATTATGAATTGAATCATGAATCATGAATCGAATCATGAATCATGAATTGAATTATAATTTGAATCATGAATCATGAATTGAATCATGAATTGAATCATGAAACATGAATCATGAATTGAATCATGAATCATGAATCATGAATCATGAATTGAATCATGAATCATGAATCATAAATCGAATCATGAATCTTGAATCGTGAATTGAATCACGAATCATGAATTGAATCATGAGTCATGAATTGAATCATGAATCATGATTTGAATCATGAATCATAATTCATGAATTGAATCATGAATCATGAATTGAATCATGAATCATGAATTGATTTATGAATCATGAATCATGAATCGAATCATGAATCTTGAATCGTGAATTGAATCATGAATCATGAATTGAATCTTGAATCATGAATTGAATCATGAATCATGAATTGAATCTTGAATCATAAATCATGAATTGAATCATGAATTGAATCATGAATCATGAATCATGAATTGAATCATGAATTGAATCTTGAATCATGAATCATGAATTGAATCATGAATCATAAATTGAATCATGAATCATGAATCATGAATTGAATCATTAATTGAATCATGAACCATGAATCATGAATTGAATCATAAATCATGAATCATGAATCATGAATCGAATCATGAATCATGAATCGAATCATGAATCATTAATCTTGAATCGAATCATGAATCATGAATCAAGAATCATGAATCATGAATCATGAATTGAATCATGAATCATGAATTGAATCATGAATCATGAATTGAATCATTAATCATGAATCATGAATCATGAATTGAATCATGAATTGAATCATGAATCATGAATTAAATCATGAATCATGAATCATAAATCGAATTATGAATCATGAATTGAATCATGAAACGAATCATAAACTGAATTATGAATCATGAATTGAATCATGAATCATGAATTGAATCATGAATCATGAATTATGAATCATGAATTGAATCATGAATCACTAATCATGAATTGAATCATGAATCATGAATCATGAATTGAATCATGAATTAAATCATGAATCATGAATCATAAATTGAATCATGAATCATGAATCATAAACTGAATCATGAATCATGAATTGAATCATGAATTAAATCATGAATCATGAATTAAATCATGAATCATGAATTAAATCATGAATCATGAATTGAATCATGAATCATGAATCATGAATCATGAATTGAATCATGAATCATGAATCGAATCATGAATCATGAATTGAATCATGAATCAGGAATCGAATCATGAATCATGAATTGAATCATGAATCATGAATAGAATCATGAATCATGAATCATGAATTGAATCATGAATCATGAATCAAATCATGAATCATGAATTGAATCATGAATCATGAATTGAATCGTGAATCATGAATCGAATCAAGAATCATGAATTGATTTATGAATCATGAATCATGAATAGAATCATGAATCATGAATCATGAATCATGAATTGAATCATAAATTAAATCATGAATCATGAATCATAAATTGAATCATGAATCATAAACTGAATCATGAATCATGAATTGAATCATGAATTAAATCATGAATCATGAATTGAATCATGAATCATGAATCATATATTGAATCATCAATCATGAATCATGAATTGAATCATGAATTGAATCATCAATCATGAATTGAATCATGAATCATGAATCATGAATCATGAATTGAATCATGAATCATGAATCAAATCATGAATCATGAATTGAATCATGAATCATGAATCGAATCATGAATCATGAATCATAAATCATGAATCATGAATTGAATCATGAATCATAAATCGAATTTTGAATTATGAATCATGAATTGAATCATGAATTGAATCATGAGTCATGAATCATGAATCATAAATTGAATCATGAATCATGAATTGAATCATAAATAATGAATCATGAATCGAATCATGAATCATGAATTGAATCATGAATTGTGAATCATGAATCGAATCATGAATCATGAATCATGAATCATGAATCATGAATTGAATCATGAATCATGAATCAAATCTTGAATTATGAATCATGAATTGAATCATGAATTGAATCTCGAATCATGAATCATGAATTGAATCAGGAAACGGATCATGAATTGAATCATAAATCATGAATTGAATCATGAATCAGGAATCATGAATTGAATCATGAATTGAATCTTGAATCATAAATCATGAATTGAATCGTGAATCATGGATTGAATCATGAATCATGAATCATAAATCGAATCATGAATCATTAATTGAATCATGAATCATGAATCATGAATCATGAATTGAATCATGAATCATGAATCATGAATCGAATCATAAATCTTGATTCAAGATTCATGAATCGAATCATGAATCATGAATTGAATCATGAATTGAATCAGGAATCATGAATCGAATCATGAATTGAATCATGAATAATGAATTGATTCATGAATTGAATCATGAATTGAATCATGAATCATGAATTGAAACATGAATCATGAATCAAGAATCAAGAATCATGAATCATGAATTGAATCATGAATCATGAATTGAATCATGAATCAAGAATCATAAATCGAATCATGAATCAAGAATCATAAATCGAATCATGAATCATGAAATGAATCAGGAATCGAATCATGAATTGAATCATGAATCATGAATTGAATCATGAATCATGAATTGAATCATCAATCATGAATCATGAATCATGAATTGAATCAGGAATCATGAATTATGAAACATGAATTGAATCATGAATCATGAATTGAATCATGAATCATGATTAATGAATTGAATAATGAGACATGAATCATAAATCATGAATTAAATCATGAATCATGAATCATAAATTGAATCATGAATCATGAATTGAATCATGAATTGAATCATGAATTGAATCATGAATCATGAATCATGAATTGAATCATGAATCATGAATCATAAATCGAATCATGAAACATGAATCATGAATCATGAATTGAATCATGAATTGAATCATGAATCATAAATTGAATCATGAATCATGAATCATGAATTTAATCATTAATTGAATCATGAATCATGAATTGAATCATAAATCATGAATCATGAATCATGAATTGAATAATGAATCATGAATCGAATCATGAATCATATATTGAATCATGAATCATCAATCAAATAATGAATCATGAATCATGAATCATGAGTTGAATCATGAATCATGAATCGAATCATGAATCATGAATTGAATCATGAATCACGAATCATGAATCATGAATTGAATCATGAATCGCATAATGAATCATGAATCATGAATCATGAATCATGAATTGAATCATGAATCATGAATCGAATCATGAATCATGAATTGAATCATGAATTGAATCATTAATCATGAATCATGAATCATGAATTGAATTATAATTTGAATCATGAATCATGAATTGAATCATGAATTGAATCATGAATCATGAATCATGAATTGAATCATGAATCATGAATCATAAATCGAATCATGAAACATGAATCATGAATCATGAATTGAATCATGAATTGAATCATGAATCATAAATTGAATCATGAATCATGAATCATGAATTTAATCATTAATTGAATCATGAATTGAATCATAAATCATGAATCATGAATCATGAATTGAATAATGAATCATGAATCGAATCATGAATCATATATTGAATCATGAATCAAAAAATGAATCATGAATCATGAATCATGAATCATGAATTGAATCATGAATCATGAATCGAATCATGAATCATGAATTGAATCATGAATCATGAATCATGAATTGAATCATGAATCATGAATCGCATAATGAATCATGAATCATGAATCATGAATCATGAATTGAATCATGAATCATGAATCGAATCATGAATCATGAATTGAATCATGAATTGAATCATTAATCATGAATCATGAATCATGAATTGAATTATAATTTGAATCATGAATCATGAATTGAATCATGAATTGAATCATGAATCATGAATCATGAATTGAATCATGAATCATGAATCATGAATCATAAATTGAATCATGAATCATAAATCGAATCATGAATCATGAATTGAATCTGGAATCGAATCATGAATTGAATCATGAATCATGAATCATGAATCGAATCATGAATCATGAATCATGAATCATGAATTGAATCATGAATTGAATCATGAATCATAAATTGAATCATGAATCATGAATCATGAATTTAATCATTAATTGAATCATGAATCATGAATTGAATCATAAATCATGAATCATGAATCATGAATTGAATAATGAATCATGAATCGAATCATGAATCATATATTGAATCATGAATCATGAATCAAATAATGAATCATGAATCATGAATCATGAATCATGAATTGAATCATGAATTATGAATCGAATCATGAATCATGAATCATGAATCATGAATCATGAATAGAATCATGAATCATGAATCGCATAATGAATCATGAATCATGAATCATGAATTATGAATTGAATCATGAATCATGAATCGAATCATGAATCATAAATTGAATTATAATTTGAATCATGAATCATGAATTGAATCATGAATTGAATCATGAAACATGAATCATGAATTGAATCATGAATCATGAATCATGAATCATGAATTGAATCATGAATCATGAATCATAAATCGAATCATGAATCATGAAATGAATCTGGAATCGAATCATGAATTGAATCATGAGTCATGAATTGAATCATGAATCATGATTTGAATCATGAATCATAATTCATGAATTGAATCATGAATCATGAATTGAATCATGAATCATGAATTGAATCATGAATCATTAGTCATGAATTGAATCATGAATCATGAATTGATTTATGAATCATGAATCGAATCATGAATCTTGAATCGTGAATTGAATCATGAATCATGAATTGAATCTTGAATCATGAATTGAATCATTAATCATGAATTGAATCTTGAATCATGAATCATGAATTGAATCATGAATTGAATCATGAATCATAAATTGAATCATGAATCATGAATCATGAATTGAATCATGAATTGAATCTTGAATCATGAATCATGAATTGAATCATGAATCATAAATTGAATCATGAATCATGAATCATGAATTGAATCATTAATTGAATCATGAACCATGAATCATGAATTGAATCATAAATCATGAATCATGAATCATGAATCGAATCATGAATCATGAATTGAATCATGAATCATTAATCTTGAATCGAATCATGAATCATGAATAAAGAATCATGAATCATGAATCATGAATTGAATCATGAATCATGAATTGAATCATGAATCATGAATCATGAATTGAATCATTAATCATGAATCATGAATCATGAATTGAATCATGAATTGAATCATGAATCATGAATTAAATCATGAATCATGAATCATAAATCGAATTATGAATCATGAATTGAATCATGAAACGAATCATAAACTGAATTATGAATCATGAATTGAATCATGAATCATGAATCATGAATTGAATCATGAATCATGAATTATGAATCATGAATTGAATCATGAATCACTAATCATGAATTGAATCATGAATCATGAATCATGAATTAAATCATGAATCATGAATCATAAATTGAATCATGAATCATGAATCATAAACTGAATCATGAATCATGAATTGAATCATGAATTAAATCATGAATCATGAATTAAATCATGAATCATGAATTAAATCATGAATCATGAATTGAATCATGAATCATGAATCATGAATCATGAATTGAATCATGAATCATGAATCGAATCATGAATCATGAATTGAATCATGAATCAGGAATCGAATCATGAATCATGAATTGAATCATGAATCATGAATAGAATCATGAATCATGAATCATGAATCATGAATTGAATCATGAATCATGAATCAAATCATGAATCATGAATTGAATCATGAATCATGAATTGAATCATGAATCATGAATCGAATCAAGAATCATGAATTGATTTATGAATCATGAATCATGAATAGAATCATGAATCATGAATCATGAATCATGAATTGAATCATAAATTAAATCATGAATCATGAATCATAAATTGAATCATGAATCATAAACTGAATCATGAATCATGAATTGAATCATGAATCATGAATTGAATCATGAATCATGAATCATAAATTGAATCATCAATCATGAATCATGAGTTGAATCATGAATTGAATCATGAATCATCAATCATGAATTGAATCATGAATCATGAATCATGAATCATGAATTGAATCATGAATCATGAATCAAATCATGAATCATGAATTGAATCATGAATCATGAATCGAATCATGAATCATGAATTATGAATCATGAATTGAATCATGAATTGAATCATGAGTCATGAATCATGAATCATAAATTGAATCATGAATCATGAATTGAATCATAAATAATGAATCATGAATCGAATCATGAATCATGAATCATGAATCATGAATCATGAATTGAATCATGAATCATGAATCAAATCTTGAATTATGAATCATGAATTGAATCATGAATTGAATCTCGAATCATGAATCATGAATTGAATCAGGAAACGGATCATGAATTGAATCAGGAATCATGAATTGAATCATGAATCAGGAATCATGAATTGAATCATGAATTGAATCATGAATCATAAATCATGAATTGAATCGTGAATCATGAATTGAATCATGAATCATGAATCATGAATCATGAATTGAATCACGAATCATGAATTATAAAACATGAATCGAATCATGAATCATGAATCGAATCATGAATCATGATTAATGAATTGAATCATAAGTCATGAATCAAGAATCATGAATCGAATCATGAATCATGAATTGAATCATGAATCATGAATCGAATCATGAATCATGAATCATGAATCATAAATTAAGAATTGAATCATGAATCATAAATCGAATTTTGAATTATGAATCATGAATTGAATCATAAGTCATGAATCATGAATCATAAATTGAATCATGAATCATGAATTGAATCATAAATAATGAATCATGAATCGAATCATGAATCATGAATTGAATCATGAATCATAAATTGAATCTTGAATCATGAATTGAATCATGAATCATGAATTGAATCTTGATTCATGAATCATGAATTGAATCATGAATTGAATCATGAATCATAAATTGAATCATGAATCATGAATCATGGATTGAATCATTAATTGAATCATGAACCATGAATCATGAATTGAATCATAAATCATGAATCATGAATCATGAATCGAATCATGAATCATGAATTGAATCATAAATCATTAATCTTGAATCGAATCATGAATCATGAATCAAGAATCATGAATCATGAATCATGAATTAAATCATGAATTATGAATTGAATCATGAATCATGAATTGATTCATGAATTGAATCATTAATAATGAATCATGAATCATGAATTGAATTATAATTTTAATCATGAATCATGAATTGAATCATGAATTGAATCATGAGTCATGAATCATGAATTGAATCATAAATCATGAATCATGAATTAAATCATGAATCATGAATCATAAATCGAATTATGAATCATGAAATGAATCATGAAACGAATCATAAACTGTATTATGAATCATGAATTGAATCATGAATCATGAATCATGAATTGAATCATGAATCATGAATTATGAATCATGAATTGAATCATGAATCACTAATCATGAATTGAATCATGAATCATGAATCATGAATCATGAATTGAATCATGAATTAAATCATGAATCATGAATCATAAATTGAATCATGAATCATGAATCATAAACTGAATCATGAATCATGAATTGAATCATGAATTAAATCATGAATCATGAATTGAATCATGAATCATGAATCATGAATCATGAATTGAATCATGAATCATGAATCGAATCATGAATCATGAATTAAATCATGAATCATGAATCGAATCATGAATCATGAATTGAATCATGAATCATGAATCATGAATAGAATCATGAATCATGAATCATGAATCATGAATTGAATCATGAATCATGAATCAAATCATGAATCATGAATTGAATCATGAATCATAATTCATGAATTGAATCATGAATCATGAATCGAATCAAGAATCATGAATTGAATCATGAATCATGAATCATGAATTGAATCATGAATTAAATCATGAATCATGAATTGAATCATGAATCATGAATCATGAATCATGAATTGAATCATGAATCATGAATTGAATCATGAATCATGAATCGAATCATGAATCATGAATTGAATCATGAATCATGAATCGAATCATGAATCATGAATTAAATCATGAATCATCAATCATGAATTGAATCATGAATCATCAATCATGAATTGAATCATGAATTGAATCATGAATCATGAATCGAATCATGAATCATGAATTGAATCATGAATCATGAATCGAATCATGAATCATGAATTAAATCATGAATCATCAATCATGAATTGAATCATAAATCATAAATCGAACCATGAATTAATGAATCTTAAATTGAATCAAGAATCTTGAATCGAATCTTGAATCATGAATCATGAATTGAATCATGAATCATGAATCATGAATCATGAATTGAATCATGAATCATGAATCATGAATCGAATCATGAATCATGAATCATGAATTAAATCATGAATCATGAATAATAAATCGAATCATGAATCATGAATTGAATCAGGAATCGAATCATGAATTGTATCATGAATCATGAAATGAATCATGAATTGAAACATTAATCATGTATCATAAATCATGAATCATATATTGAATCATGAATCATGAATTATGAATCATGAATTGAATCATGAATCATAAATTATGAATCATGAATTGAATCATGAATCATGAATCATGAATTGAATCATGAATTGAATCATGAATCATGAATCATGAATTGAATCATGAATCATAAATTGAATCATGAATCATAAATCATAAATTGAATCATGAATTGAATCATGAATCATCAATCATGAATTGAATCATGAATCATGAATTGAATCATGAATTGAATCATGAATCATGAATTGAATCATGAATCATGAATCGAATCATGAATCATGAATCATGAATTGAATCATGAATTAAATCATGAATCATGAATTGAATCATGAATCATGAATCATGAATCATGAATTGAATCATGAATCATGAATTGAATCATGAATCATGAATTGAATCATGAATCATGAATCGAATCATGAATCATGAATTAAATCATGAATCATCAATCATGAATTGAATCATGAATCATGAAATATGAATTTAATCATGAATTGAATCATGAATCATGAATCGAATCATGAATCATGAATTGAATCATGAATCATGAATCGAATCATGAATCATAAATTAAATCATGAATCATCAATCATGAATTGAATCATGAATCATGAATCATGAATTGAATCATGAATTGAATCATAAATCATAAATCGAATCATGAATTAATGAATCATAAATTGAATCAAGAATCTTGAATCGAATCTTGAATCATGAATCATGAATTGAATCATGAATCATGAATCATGAATCATGAATTGAATCATGAATCATGAATCATGAATCGAATCATGAATCATGAATCATGAATTAAATCATGAATCATGAATAATAAATTGAATCATGAATCATGAATTGAATCAGGAATCGAATCATGAATTGTATCATGAATCATGAAATGAATCATGAATTGAAACATTAATCATGTATCATAAATCATGAATCATATATTGAATCATGAATCATGAATTATGAATCATGAATTGAATCATGAATCATGAATTATGAATCATGAATTGAATCATGAATCATGAATCATGAATCATGAATTGAATCATGAATTGAATCATGAATCATGAATCATAAATTGAATCATGAATCATGAATCATGAATTGAATCATGAATCATGAATCATGAATTGAATCATGAATTGAATCATGAATCATGAATTGAATCATGAATCATGAATTGAATCATGAATCATGAATCATGAATTGAATCATGAATTGAATCATGAATCATGAATTGAATCATGAATCATGAATCGAAACATGAATCATGAATTGAATCATGAATTGAATCATGAATCATGAATTATGAATCATGAATTAAATCATGAATTATGAATCATGAATCGAATCATGAATCAAGAATCATGAATCGAATCATGAATCATGAATTGAATCATGAATCATGAATCGAATCACGAATCATGAATCATAAATCATGAATCATGAATTGAATCATGAATCATAAATCGAATTTTGAATTATGAATCATGAATTGAATCATGAATTGAATCATGAGTCATGAATCATGAATCATAAATTGAATCATGAATCATGAATTGAATCATAAATATTGAATCATGAATCGAATCATGAATCATGAATTGAATCATGAATAATGAATCATGAATCATGAATCATGAATCATGAATCATGAATTGAATCATGAATCATGAATCAAATCTTGAATTATGAATCATGAATTGAATCATGAATTGAATCTCGAATCATGAATTGAATCATGAATCATGAATCATGAATTAAATCATTAATCATGAATTATGAAACATGAATTGAATCATGAATCATAAATCAAATCATGAATCATGAATCGAATCATGAATCATGATTAATGAATTGAATCATGAATCATGAATCATGAATCGAATCATGAATCATGAATTGAATCATGAATCATGAATCGAATCATGAATCATGAATTGAATAATGAATCATGAATCATGAATAGAATCATGAATCATGAATCATGAATTGAATCATGAATCATGAATCATGAATTGAATCATGAATCATGAATCGGATCATGAATCATGAATTGAATCATGAATCATGAATCATGAATAGAATCATGAATCATGAATCATGAATTATGAATTGAATCGTGAATCATGAATCATGAATCGAATCATGAATCATGAATTGAATCATGAATCATGAATCATAAATCGAATCATGAATCATGAATCATGAATCATGAATTGAATCATGAATCATGAATCATGAATCGAATCATGAATCATGAATTGAATCATGAATCATGAATCATAAATCGAATCATGAATCATGAATTGAATCATGAATCATGAATCATGAATCATGAATTGAATCATGAATAATGAATCGAATCATAAATCATGATTCAAGATTCATGAATCGAAACATGAATCATGAATTGAATCATGAATCATAAATCATGAATCATAAATCATGAATCATGAATTGAATCATGAATAATGAATCATGAATCGAATCATGAATCATGAATCATGAATCAAGAATCAAGAATCATGAATCATGAATTGAATCATGAATCATGAATTGAATCATGAATCATGAATCAAGAATCATAAATCGAATCATGAATCAAGAATCATAAATCAAATCATGAATCATGAAATGAATCAGGATTCGAATCATGAATTGAATCATGAATCATGAATTGAATCATGAATCATGAATTGAATCATCAATCATGAATGATGAATCATGAATTGAATCATGAATCATGAATTATGAAACATGAATTGAATCATGAATCATGAATTGAATCATGAATCATGATTAATGAATTGAATAATGAGACACTAATCATAAATCATGAATTAAATCATGAATCATGAATCATGAATCGAATCATGAATCATGAATTGAATCATGAATCATGAATCATGAATTGAATCATGAATCATGAATCATGAATTGAATCATGAATCATGAATCATGAATTGAATCATGAATCATGAATCATGAATCGAATCATGAATCATGAATCATGAATTAAATCATGAATCATGAATAATTAATCGAATCATGAATCATGAATTGAATCAGGAATCGAATCATGAATTGTATCATGAATCATGAAATGAATCATCAATTGAAACATTAATCATGTATCATAAATCATGAATCATGAATTGAATCATGAATCATGAATTATGAATCATGAATTGAATCATGAATCATGAATTATGAATCATGAATTGAATCAGGAATCATGAATTGAATCATGAATCATGAATTATGAATCATGAATTGAATCATGAATCATGAATTATGAATTGAATCATGAATCATAAATTGAATCATCAATCATGAATCATGAATTGAATCATGAATCATGAATCATGAATTGAATCATGAATCATGAATCGAATCATGAATCATGAATTAAATCATGAAATATGAATCATGAATCGAATAATGAATCATGAATCGAATCATGAATCATGAATTGAATCATGAATCATGAATCATGAATCGAATCATGAATCATGAATCATGAATCATGAATCATGAATTAAATCATGAATCATAAATCGAATTTTGAATTATGAATCATGAATTGAATCATGAATTGAATCATGAATCATGAATCATAAATTGAATCATGAATCATGAATTGAATCATAAATAATGAATCATGAATCGAATCATGAATCATGAATTCAATCATGAATAATGAATCATGAATCGAATCATGAATCATGAATCATGAATCATGAATCATGAATTGAATCATGAATCATGAATCAAATCTTGAATTATGAATCATGAATTGAATCATGAATTGAATCTCGAATCATGAATCATGAATTGAATCAGGAAACGGATCATGAATTGAATCATGCATCATGAATTGAATCATGAATCAGGAATCATGAATTGAATCATGAATCATGAATCATGAATTGAATCATGAATTGAATCATGAATCATGAATCATAAATCATGAATTGAATCGTGAATCATGAATTGAATCATGAATCATGAATCATGAATCATGAATTGAATCACGAATCATGAATTATGAAACATGAATTGAATCATGAATCATGAATCGAATCATGAATCATGATTAATGAATTGAATCATAAGTCATGAATCAAGAATCATGAATCGAATCATGAATCATGAATCATAAATCATGAATTGAATCGTGAATCATGAATTGAATCATGAATCGAATCATGAATCATGATTCATGAATTGAATCATTAATAATGAATCATGAATTGAATTATAATTTGAATCATGAATCATGAATTAAATCATGAATTGAATCATGAACCATGAATTATGAATTGAATCATGAATCATGAATCATGAATTAAATCATGAATCATGAATTGAATCATGAAACGAATCATAAATTGAATCATGAATCATGAATTGAATCATGAATCATGAATTGAATCATGAATCATGAATTATGAATCATGAATTGAATCATGAATCATTAATCATGAATTGAATCATGAATCATGAATCATGAATTGAATTATAATTTGAATCATGAATCATGAATTGAATCATGAATTGAATCATGAATCATGAATCATGAATTGAATCATGAATCATGAATCATGAATCATGAATTGAATCATGAATCATAAATCGAATCATGAATCATGAATTGAATCTGGAATCGAATCATGAATTGAATCATGAATCATGAATCATGAATCGAATCATGAATCATGAATTGAATCATGAATTGAATCATGAATCATAAATTGAATCATGAATCATGAATCATGAATTTAATCATTAATTGAATCATGAATCATGAATTGAATCATAAATCATGAATCATGAATCATGAATTGAATAATGAATCATGAATCGAATCATGAATCATATATTGAATCATGAATCATGAATCAAATAATGAATCATGAATCATGAATCATGAATCATGAATTGAATCATGAATTATGAATCGAATCATGAATCATGAATCATGAATCATGAATCATGAATAGAATCATGAATCATGAATCGCATAATGAATCATGAATCATGAATCATGAATTATGAATTGAATCATGAATCATGAATCGAATCATGAATCATAAATTGAATTATAATTTGAATCATGAATCATGAATTGAATCATGAATTGAATCATGAAACATGAATCATGAATTGAATCATGAATCATGAATCATGAATCATGAATTGAATCATGAATCATGAATCATAAATCGAATCATGAATCATGAAATGAATCTGGAATCGAATCATGAATTGAATCATGAGTCATGAATTGAATCATGAATCATGATTTGAATCATGAATCATAATTCATGAATTGAATCATGAATCATGAATTGAATCATGAATCATGAATTGAATCATGAATCATTAGTCATGAATTGAATCATGAATCATGAATTGATTTATGAATCATGAATCATGAATCGAATCATGAATCTTGAATCGTGAATTGAATCATGAATCATGAATTGAATCTTGAATCATGAATTGAATCATTAATCATGAATTGAATCTTGAATCATGAATCATGAATTGAATCATGAATTGAATCATGAATCATAAATTGAATCATGAATCATGAATCATGAATTGAATCATGAATTGAATCTTGAATCATGAATCATGAATTGAATCATGAATCATAAATTGAATCATGAATCATGAATCATGAATTGAATCATTAATTGAATCATGAACCATGAATCATGAATTGAATCATAAATCATGAATCATGAATCATGAATCGAATCATGAATCATGAATTGAATCATGAATCATTAATCTTGAATCGAATCATGAATCATGAATAAAGAATCATGAATCATGAATCATGAATTGAATCATGAATCATGAATTGAATCATGAATCATGAATCATGAATTGAATCATTAATCATGAATCATGAATCATGAATTGAATCATGAATTGAATCATGAATCATGAATTAAATCATGAATCATGAATCATAAATCGAATTATGAATCATGAATTGAATCATGAAACGAATCATAAACTGAATTATGAATCATGAATTGAATCATGAATCATGAATCATGAATTGAATCATGAATCATGAATTATGAATCATGAATTGAATCATGAATCACTAATCATGAATTGAATCATGAATCATGAATCATGAATTAAATCATGAATCATGAATCATAAATTGAATCATGAATCATGAATCATAAACTGAATCATGAATCATGAATTGAATCATGAATTAAATCATGAATCATGAATTAAATCATGAATCATGAATTAAATCATGAATCATGAATTGAATCATGAATCATGAATCATGAATCATGAATTGAATCATGAATCATGAATCGAATCATGAATCATGAATTGAATCATGAATCAGGAATCGAATCATGAATCATGAATTGAATCATGAATCATGAATAGAATCATGAATCATGAATCATGAATCATGAATTGAATCATGAATCATGAATCAAATCATGAATCATGAATTGAATCATGAATCATGAATCATGAATCGAATCAAGAATCATGAATTGATTTATGAATCATGAATCATGAATAGAATCATGAATCATGAATCATGAATCATGAATTGAATCATAAATTAAATCATGAATCATGAATCATAAATTGAATCATGAATCATAAACTGAATCATGAATCATGAATTGAATCATGAATTAAATCATGAATCATGAATTGAATCATGAATCATGAATCATAAATTGAATCATCAATCATGAATCATGAGTTGAATCATGAATTGAATCATGAATCATCAATCATGAATTGAATCATGAATCATGAAACATGAATTGAATCATGAATCATGAATCAAATCATGAATCATGAATTGAATCATGAATCATGAATCGAATCATGAATCATGAATTATGAATCATGAATTGAATCATGAATTGAATCATGAG
Organism: Mixophyes australis; assembly: GCA_036250195.1. Lineage (NCBI taxonomy): Eukaryota > Metazoa > Chordata > Amphibia > Anura > Limnodynastidae > Mixophyes > Mixophyes australis. The sequence goes on from JAVHZZ010000030.1 coordinate 1,538,758, forward strand.
TCATGAATCATGAATCATAAATTGAATCATGAATCATGAATTGAATCATAAATAATGAATCATGAATCGAATCATGAATCATGAATCATGAATCATGAATCATGAATTGAATCATGAATCATGAATCAAATCTTGAATTATGAATCATGAATTGAATCATGAATTGAATCTCGAATCATGAATCATGAATTGAATCAGGAAACGGATCATGAATTGAATCAGGAATCATGAATTGAATCATGAATCAGGAATCATGAATTGAATCATGAATTGAATCATGAATCATAAATCATGAATTGAATCGTGAATCATGAATTGAATCATGAATCATGAATCATGAATCATGAATTGAATCACGAATCATGAATTATAAAACATGAATCGAATCATGAATCATGAATCGAATCATGAATCATGATTAATGAATTGAATCATAAGTCATGAATCAAGAATCATGAATCGAATCATGAATCATGAATTGAATCATGAATCATGAATCGAATCATGAATCATGAATCATGAATCATAAATTAAGAATTGAATCATGAATCATAAATCGAATTTTGAATTATGAATCATGAATTGAATCATGAATTGAATCATAAGTCATGAATCATGAATCATAAATTGAATCATGAATCATGAATTGAATCATAAATAATGAATCATGAATCGAATCATGAATCATGAATTGAATCATGAATCATAAATTGAATCTTGAATCATGAATTGAATCATGAATCATGAATTGAATCTTGAATCATGAATCATGAATTGAATCATGAATTGAATCATGAATCATAAATTGAATCATGAATCATGAATCATGGATTGAATCATTAATTGAATCATGAACCATGAATCATGAATTGAATCATAAATCATGAATCATGAATCATGAATCGAATCATGAATCATGAATTGAATCATAAATCATTAATCTTGAATCGAATCATGAATCATGAATCAAGAATCATGAATCATGAATCATGAATTAAATCATGAATTATGAATTGAATCATGAATCATGAATTGATTCATGAATTGAATCATTAATAATGAATCATGAATCATGAATTGAATTATAATTTTAATCATGAATCATGAATTGAATCATGAATTGAATCATGAGTCATGAATCATGAATTGAATCATGAATCATGAATCATGAATTAAATCATGAATCATGAATCATAAATCGAATTATGAATCATGAAATGAATCATGAAACGAATCATAAACTGAATTATGAATCATGAATTGAATCATGAATCATGAATCATGAATTGAATCATGAATCATGAATTATGAATCATGAATTGAATCATGAATCACTAATCATGAATTGAATCATGAATCATGAATCATGAATCATGAATTGAATCATGAATTAAATCATGAATCATGAATCATAAATTGAATCATGAATCATGAATCATAAACTGAATCATGAATCATGAATTGAATCATGAATTAAATCATGAATCATGAATTGAATCATGAATCATGAATCATGAATCATGAATTGAATCATGAATCATGAATCGAATCATGAATCATGAATTAAATCATGAATCATGAATCGAATCATGAATCATGAATTGAATCATGAATCATGAATCATGAATAGAATCATGAATCATGAATCATGAATCATGAATTGAATCATGAATCATGAATCAAATCATGAATCATGAATTGAATCATGAATCATAATTCATGAATTGAATCATGAATCATGAATCGAATCAAGAATCATGAATTGAATCATGAATCATGAATCATGAATTGAATCATGAATTAAATCATGAATCATGAATTGAATCATGAATCATGAATCATGAATCATGAATTGAATCATGAATCATGAATCGAATCATGAATCATGAATTGAATCATGAATCATGAATCGAATCATGAATCATGAATTAAATCATGAATCATCAATCATGAATTGAATCATGAATCATGAATCATGAATTGAATCATGAATTGAATCATGAATCATGAATCGAATCATGAATCATGAATTGAATCATGAATCATGAATCGAATCATGAATCATGAATTAAATCATGAATCATCAATCATGAATTGAATCATGAATTGAATCATAAATCATAAATCGAACCATGAATTAATGAATCTTAAATTGAATCAAGAATCTTGAATCGAATCTTGAATCATGAATCATGAATTGAATCATGAATCATGAATCATGAATCATGAATTGAATCATGAATCATGAATCATGAATCGAATCATGAATCATGAATCATGAATTAAATCATGAATCATGAATAATAAATCGAATCATGAATCATGAATTGAATCAGGAATCGAATCATGAATTGTATCATGAATCATGAAATGAATCATGAATTGAAACATTAATCATGTATCATAAATCATGAATCATATATTGAATCATGAATCATGAATTATGAATCATGAATTGAATCATGAATCATAAATTATGAATCATGAATTGAATCATGAATCATGAATCATGAATTGAATCATGAATTGAATCATGAATCATGAATCATGAATTGAATCATGAATCATAAATTGAATCATGAATTGAATCATAAATCATCAATCATGAATTGAATCATGAATCATGAATTGAATCATGAATTGAATCATGAATCATGAATTGAATCATGAATCATGAATCGAATCATGAATCATGAATCATGAATTGAATCATGAATTAAATCATGAATCATGAATTGAATCATGAATCATGAATCATGAATTGAATCATGAATCATGAATCGAATCATGAATCATGAATTGAATCATGAATCATGAATCGAATCATGAATCATGAATTAAATCATGAATCATCAATCATGAATTGAATCATGAATCATGAAATATGAATTTAATCATGAATTGAATCATGAATCATGAATCGAATCATGAATCATGAATTGAATCATGAATCATGAATCGAATCATGAATCATAAATTAAATCATGAATCATCAATCATGAATTGAATCATGAATCATGAATCATGAATTGAATCATGAATTGAATCATAAATCATAAATCGAATCATGAATTAATGAATCATAAATTGAATCAAGAATCTTGAATCGAATCTTGAATCATGAATCATGAATTGAATCATGAATCATGAATCATGAATCATGAATTGAATCATGAATCATGAATCATGAATCGAATCATGAATCATGAATCATGAATTAAATCATGAATCATGAATAATAAATTGAATCATGAATCATGAATTGAATCAGGAATCGAATCATGAATTGTATCATGAATCATGAAATGAATCATGAATTGAAACATTAATCATGTATCATAAATCATGAATCATATATTGAATCATGAATCATGAATTATGAATCATGAATTGAATCATGAATCATGAATTATGAATCATGAATTGAATCATGAATCATGAATCATGAATCATGAATTGAATCATGAATTGAATCATGAATCATGAATCATAAATTGAATCATGAATCATGAATCATGAATTGAATCATGAATCATGAATCATGAATTGAATCATGAATTGAATCATGAATCATGAATTGAATCATGAATCATGAATTGAATCATGAATCATGAATCATGAATTGAATCATGAATTGAATCATGAATCATGAATTGAATCATGAATCATGAATCGAAACATGAATCATGAATTGAATCATGAATTGAATCATGAATCATGAATTATGAATCATGAATTAAATCATGAATTATGAATCATGAATCGAATCATGAATCAAGAATCATGAATCGAATCATGAATCATGAATTGAATCATGAATCATGAATCGAATCACGAATCATGAATCATAAATCATGAATCATGAATTGAATCATGAATCATAAATCGAATTTTGAATTATGAATCATGAATTGAATCATGAGTCATGAATCATGAATCATAAATTGAATCATGAATCATGAATTGAATCATAAATATTGAATCATGAATCGAATCATGAATCATGAATTGAATCATGAATAATGAATCATGAATCATGAATCATGAATCATGAATCATGAATTGAATCATGAATCATGAATCAAATCTTGAATTATGAATCATGAATTGAATCATGAATTGAATCTCGAATCATGAATTGAATCATGAATCATGAATTAAATCATTAATCATGAATTATGAAACATGAATTGAATCATGAATCATAAATCAAATCATGAATCATGAATCGAATCATGAATCATGATTAATGAATTGAATCATGAATCATGAATCATGAATCGAATCATGAATCATGAATTGAATCATGAATCATGAATCGAATCATGAATCATGAATTGAATAATGAATCATGAATCATGAATAGAATCATGAATCATGAATCATGAATTGAATCATGAATCATGAATCATGAATTGAATCATGAATCATGAATCGGATCATGAATCATGAATTGAATCATGAATCATGAATCATGAATAGAATCATGAATCATGAATCATGAATTATGAATTGAATCATGAATCATGAATCGAATCATGAATCATGAATTGAATCATGAATCATGAATCATAAATCGAATCATGAATCATGAATCATGAATTGAATCATGAATCATGAATCATGAATCGAATCATGAATCATGAATTGAATCATGAATCATGAATCATAAATCGAATCATGAATCATGAATTGAATCATGAATCATGAATCATGAATCATGAATTGAATCATGAATAATGAATCGAATCATAAATCATGATTCAAGATTCATGAATCGAAACATGAATCATGAATTGAATCATGAATCATAAATCATGAATCATAAATCATGAATCATGAATTGAATCATGAATAATGAATCATGAATCGAATCATGAATCATGAATCATGAATCAAGAATCAAGAATCATGAATCATGAATTGAATCATGAATCATGAATTGAATCATGAATCATGAATCAAGAATCATAAATCGAATCATGAATCAAGAATCATAAATCGAATCATGAATCATGAAATGAATCAGGATTCGAATCATGAATTGAATCATGAATCATGAATTGAATCATGAATCATGAATTGAATCATCAATCATGAATGATGAATCATGAATTGAATCATGAATCATGAATTATGAAACATGAATTGAATCATGAATCATGAATTGAATCATGAATCATGATTAATGAATTGAATAATGAGACACTAATCATAAATCATGAATTAAATCATGAATCATGAATCATGAATCGAATCATGAATCATGAATTGAATCATGAATCATGAATCATGAATTGAATCATGAATCATGAATCATGAATTGAATCATGAATCATGAATCATGAATTGAATCATGAATCATGAATCATGAATCGAATCATGAATCATGAATCATGAATTAAATCATGAATCATGAATAATTAATCGAATCATGAATCATGAATTGAATCAGGAATCGAATCATGAATTGTATCATGAATCATGAAATGAATCATCAATTGAAACATTAATCATGTATCATAAATCATGAATCATGAATTGAATCATGAATCATGAATTATGAATCATGAATTGAATCATGAATCATGAATTATGAATCATGAATTGAATCATGAATCATGAATTGAATCATGAATCATGAATTATGAATCATGAATTGAATCATGAATCATGAATTATGAATTGAATCATGAATCATAAATTGAATCATCAATCATGAATCATGAATTGAATCATGAATCATGAATCATGAATTGAATCATGAATCATGAATCGAATCATGAATCATGAATTAAATCATGAATTATGAATCATGAATCGAATAATGAATCATGAATCGAATCATGAATCATGAATTGAATCATGAATCATGAATCATGAATCGAATCATGAATCATGAATCATGAATCATGAATCATGAATTAAATCATGAATCATAAATCGAATTTTGAATTATGAATCATGAATTGAATCATGAATTGAATCATGAATCATGAATCATAAATTGAATCATGAATCATGAATTGAATCATAAATAATGAATCATGAATCGAATCATGAATCATGAATTCAATCATGAATAATGAATCATGAATCGAATCATGAATCATGAATCATGAATCATGAATCATGAATTGAATCATGAATCATGAATCAAATCTTGAATTATGAATCATGAATTGAATCATGAATTGAATCTCGAATCATGAATCATGAATTGAATCAGGAAACGGATCATGAATTGAATCATGCATCATGAATTGAATCATGAATCAGGAATCATGAATTGAATCATGAATCATGAATCATGAATTGAATCATGAATTGAATCATGAATCATGAATCATAAATCATGAATTGAATCGTGAATCATGAATTGAATCATGAATCATGAATCATGAATCATGAATTGAATCACGAATCATGAATTATGAAACATGAATTGAATCATGAATCATGAATCGAATCATGAATCATGATTAATGAATTGAATCATAAGTCATGAATCAAGAATCATGAATCGAATCATGAATCATGAATCATAAATCATGAATTGAATCGTGAATCATGAATTGAATCATGAATCGAATCATGAATCATGATTCATGAATTGAATCATTAATAATGAATCATGAATTGAATTATAATTTGAATCATGAATCATGAATTAAATCATGAATTGAATCATGAACCATGAATTATGAATTGAATCATGAATCATGAATCATGAATTAAATCATGAATCATGAATTGAATCATGAAACGAATCATAAATTGAATCATGAATCATGAATTGAATCATGAATCATGAATTATGAATCATGAATTGAATCATGAATCATTAATCATGAATTGAATCATGAATCATGAATCATGAATCATAAATTGAATAATGGATCATGAATCATAAATTGAATCATGAATCATTAATCTTGAATCAAATCATGAATCATGAATCTAGAATCATGAATCATGAATCATGAATTGAATCATGAATCATGAATTGATTCATGAATTGAATCATTAATAATGAATCATGAATCATGAATTGAATTATAATTTGAATCATGAATCATGAATTAAATCATGAATTGAATCATGAATCATGAATCATGAATTGAATCATAAATCATGAATCATAAATCGAATCATGAATCATGAATTGAATCATGAAACGAATTATAAATTGAATCATGAATCATGAATTGAATCATGAATCATGAATCATGAATTATGAATCATGTATTGAATCATGAATCATTAATCATGAATAGAATCATGAATCATAAATCATGAATTGAATCATGAATTAAATCATGAATCATGAATCATAAATTGAATCATGAATCATGAATTGATTCATGAATTAAATCATGAATCATGAATTGAATCATGAATCATGAATCTTGAATCATGAATTGAATCATGAATTAAATCATGAATCATTAATCATGAATTGAATCATGAATCATGAATCATGAATTGAATCATGAATTAAATCATGAATCATGAATCATAAATTGAATCATGAATCATGAATTGATTCATGAATTAAATCATGAATCATGAATTGAATCATGAATCATGAATCATGAATCGAATCATGAATCATGAATTGAATCATGAATCATGAATCGAATCATGAATCATGAATTGAATCATGAATCATGAATCATGAATTGAATCATGAATTAAATCATGAATCATTAATCATGAATTGAATTATGAATCATGAATCATGAATTGAATCATGAATTAAATCATGAATCATGAATCATAAATTGAATCATGAATCATGAATTGATTCATGAATTAAATCATGAATCATGAATTGAATCATGAATCATGAATCATGAATCATGAATCATGAATTGAATCATGAATCATGAATCGAATCATGAATCATGAATTGAATCATGAATCATGAATCATGAATAGAATCATGAATCATGAATCATGAATCATGAATTGAATCATGAATCATGAATCATGAATTGAATCATGAATCATGAATCGAATCATGAATCATGAATTGAATCATGAATCATGAATCATGAATAGAATCATGAATCATGAATCATGATTTGAATCATGAATCATGAATCATAAATCGAATCATGAATCATGAATTGAATCATGAATCATGAATCATGAATCATGAATTGAATCATGAATCATGAATCGAATCATAAATCATGATTCAAGATTCATGAATCGAATCATGAATCATGAATTGAATCATGAATCATAAATCATGAATCATGAATTGAATCATGCATAATTAATCATGAATCGAATCATGAATCATGAATTGAATCATGAATCATGAATCATGAATCATGAATTGAATCATGCATAATTAATCATGAATCATAAATTGAATCATGAATAATGAATTGAATCATGAATCATGAATCATGAATCATGAATCATGAATCATGAATTGAATCATGAATTAAATCATGATTCATGGATTGAATCATGAATCATGAATCATGAATTGAATCATGAATCATGAATCATGAATCATGAATAATGAATTGAATCATGAATTAAATCATGATTCATGGATTGAATCATGAATCATGAATCATGAATTGAATCATGAATCACGAATCGAATCATGAATCATGAATTGAATCATGAATCATGAATCATGAATCATGAATCGAATCATGAATCATGAATTGAATCATGAATCATGAATCATAAATTGAATCATGAATCATGAATTGAATCATGAATCACGAATCATGAATTATAAAACATGAATCGAATCATGAATCATGAATCGAATCATGAATCATGATTAATGAATTGAATCATAAGTCATGAATCAAGAATCATGAATCGAATCATGAATCATGAATTGAATCATGAATCATGAATCGAATCATGAATCATGAATTAAGAATTGAATCATGAATCATAAATCGAATTTTGAATTATGAATCATGAATTGAATCATGAATTGAATCTCGAATCATGAATTGAATCATGAATCATGAATCATGAATTAAATCATTAATCATGAATTATGAAACATGAATTGAATCATGAATCATAAATCAAATCATGAATCATGAATCGAATCATGAATCATGATTAATGAATTGAATCATGAATCATGAATCATGAATCGAATCATGAATCATGAATTGAATCATGAATCATGAATCGAATCATGAATCATGAATTGAATAATGAATCATGAATCATGAATAGAATCATGAATCATGAATCATGAATTGAATCATGAATCATGAATCATGAATTGAATCATGAATCATGAATCGGATCATGAATCATGAATTGAATCATGAATCATGAATCATGAATAGAATCATGAATCATGAATCATGAATTATGAATTGAATCATGAATCATGAATCATGAATCGAATCATGAATCATGAATTGAATCATGAATCATGAATCATAAATCGAATCATGAATCATGAATCATGAATCATGAATTGAATCATGAATCATGAATCATGAATCGAATCATGAATCATGAATTGAATCATGAATCATGAATCATAAATCGAATCATGAATCATGAATTGAATCATGAATCATGAATCAAATCTTGAATTATGAATCATGAATTGAATCATGAATTGAATCTCGAATCATGAATTGAATCATGAATCATGAATCATGAATTAAATCATTAATCATGAATTATGAAACATGAATTGAATCATGAATCATAAATCAAATCATGAATCATGAATCGAATCATGAATCATGATTAATGAATTGAATCATGAATCATGAATCATGAATCGAATCATGAATCATGAATTGAATCATGAATCATGAATCGAATCATGAATCATGAATTGAATAATGAATCATGAATCATGAATAGAATCATGAATCATGAATCATGAATTGAATCATGAATCATGAATCATGAATTGAATCATGAATCATGAATCGGATCATGAATCATGAATTGAATCATGAATCATGAATCATGAATAGAATCATGAATCATGAATCATGAATTATGAATTGAATCATGAATCATGAATCATGAATCGAATCATGAATCATGAATTGAATCATGAATCATGAATCATAAATCGAATCTTGAATCATGAATCATAATTCATGAATTGAATCATGAATCATGAATCGAATCAAGAATCATGAATTGAATCATGAATCATGAATCATGAATTGAATCATGAATTAAATCATGAATCATGAATTGAATCATGAATCATGAATCATGAATCATGAATTGAATCATGAATCATGAATCGAATCATGAATCATTAATTGAATCATGAATCATGAATTAAATCATGAATCATCAATCATGAATTGAATCATGAATTGAATCATGAATCATGAATCATAAATCGAATCATGAATCATGAATTGAATCATGAATCATGAATCATGAATCATGAATTGAATCATGAATAATGAATCGAATCATAAATCATGATTCAAGATTCATGAATCGAAACATGAATCATGAATTGAATCATGAATCATAAATCATGAATCATAAATCATGAATCATGAATTGAATCATGAATAATGAATCATGAATCGAATCATGAATCATGAATCATGAATCATGAATCATGAATTGAATCATGAATCATGAATCATGAATCATGAATTGAATCATGAATTAAATCATGAATCATGAATCATGAATTGAATCATGAATCATGAATTGAATCATGAATCATGAATCATGAATTGAATCATGAATTAAATCATGAATCATGGATTGAATCATGAATCATGAATCATGAATAATGAATTGAATCATGAATCATGAATCATGAATTGAATCATGAATCATGAATTGAATCATGAATCATGAATCATGAATTGAATCATGAATTAAATCATGAATCATGGATTGAATCATGAATCATGAATCATGAATAATGAATTGAATCATGAATCATGAATCATGAATCGAATCCTAAATCATGAATTGAATCATGAATCATGAATCATGAATCTTGAATCATGAATCATGAATTGAATCATGAATCACGAATCGAATCATGAATCATGAATTGAATCATGAATCATGAATCATGAATAGAATCATGAATCATGAATCATGAATTGAATCATGAATCATGAATCGAATCATGAATCATGAATTGAATCATGAATCATTAATCATAAATTGAATCATGAATCATGAATCGAATCATGAATCATGAATTGAATCATGAATCATGAATCATGAATAGAATCATGAATCATGAATTGAATCATGAATCATGAATCATGAATTGAATCATGAATCATGAATCATAAATCGAATCATGAATCATTAATTGAATCATGAATCATGAATCATGAATCATGAATTGAATCATGAATCATGAATCATGAATCGAATCATAAATCTTTATTCAAGAATCATGAATTGAATCATGAATCATGAATTGAATCATGAATAATGAGTCATGAATCGAATCATGAATCATGAATTGAATCATGAATTGAATCAGGATTCATGAATCGAATCATGAATTGAATCATGAATAATGAATTGATTCATGAATTGAATCATGAATTGAATCTTGAATCATGAATTGAATCATGAATCATGAATCATGAATCATGAATCAAGAATCAAGAATCATGAATCATGAATTGAATCATGAATCATGAATTGAATCATGAATCATGAATCAAGAATCATAAATCGAATCATGAATCAAGAATCATAAATCGAATCATGAATCATGAAATGAATCAGGATTCGAATCATGAATTGAATCATGAATCATGAATTGAATCATGAATCATGAATTGAATCATCAATCATGAATCATGAATCATGAATTGAATCATGAATCATGATATATGAAACATGAATTGAATCATGAATCATGAATTGAATCATGAATCATGATTAATGAATTGAATAATGAGACACGAATCATAAATCATGAATTAAATCATGAATCATGAATCATGAATCGAATCATGAATCATGAATTGAATCATGAATCATGAATCATGAATTGAATCATGAATCATGAATCATGAATTGAATCATGAATCATGAATCATGAATTGAATCATGAATCATGAATCATGAATCGAATCATGAATCATGAATCATGAATTAAATCATGAATCATGAATAATTAATCGAATCATGAATCATGAATTGAATCAGGAATCGAATCATGAATTGTATCATGAATCATGAAATGAATCATCAATTGAAACATTAATCATGTATCATAAATCATGAATCATGAATTGAATCATGAATCATGAATTATGAATCATGAATTGAATCATGAATCATGAATTATGAATCATGAATTGAATCATGAATTGAATCATGAATCATGAATTATGAATCATGAATCATGAATTGAATCATGAATCATGAATCATGAATCATGAATTGAATCATGAATTAAATCATGAATCATGGATTGAATCATGAATCATGAATCATGAATAATGAATTGAATCATGAATCATGAATCATGAATCGAAATCTAAATCATGAATTGAATCATGAATCATGAATCATGAATCTTGAATCATGAATCATGAATTGAATCATGAATCACGAATCGAATCATGAATCATGAATTGAATCATGAATCATGAATCATGAATAGAATCATGAATCATGAATCATGAATTGAATCATGAATCATGAATCAAATCATGAATCATGAATAGAATCATGAATCATGAATCATGAATTGAATCATGAATCATGAATCATGAATTGAATCATGAATCATGAATCGGATCATGAATCATGAATTGAATCATGAATCATGAATCATGAATAGAATCATGAATCATGAATCATGAATTATGAATTGAATCATGAATCATGAATCATGAATCGAATCATGAATCATGAATTGAATCATGAATCATGAATCATAAATCGAATCATGAATCATGAATCATGAATCATGAATTGAATCATGAATCATGAATCATGAATTGAATCATGAATCATGAATTGAATCATGAATCATGAATCATAAATCGAATCATGAATCATGAATTGAATCATGAATCATGAATCATGAATCATGAATTGAATCATGAATAATGAATCGAATCATAAATCATGATTCAAGATTCATGAATCGAAAAATGAATCATGAATTGAATCATGAATCATGAATCATGAATCGAATCATAAATCTTTATTCAAGAATCATGAATCGAATCATGAATCATGAATTGAATCATGAATTGAATCAGGATTCATGAATCGAATCATGAATTGAATCATGAATAATGAATTGATTCATGAATTGAATCATGAATTGAATCTTGAATCATGAATTGAATCATGAATCATGAATCATGAATCATGAATCAAGAATCAAGAATCATGAATCATGAATTGAATCATGAATCATGAATTGAATCATGAATCATGAATCAAGAATCATAAATCGAATCATGAATCAAGAATCATAAATCGAATCATGAATCATGAAATGAATCAGGATTCGAATCATGAATTGAATCATGAATCATGAATTGAATCATGAATCATGAATTGAATCATCAATCATGAATCATGAATCATGAATTGAATCATGAATCATGATTAATGAATTGAATAATGAGACACGAATCATAAATCATGAATTAAATCATGAATCATGAATCATGAATCGAATCATGAATCATGAATTGAATCATGAATCATGAATCATGAATTGAATCATGAATCATGAATCATGAATTGAATCATGAATCATGAATCATGAATTGAATCATGAATCATGAATCATGAATCGAATCATGAATCATGAATCATGAATTAAATCATGAATCATGAATAATTAATCGAATCATGAATCATGAATTGAATCAGGAATCGAATCATGAATTGTATCATGAATCATGAAATGAATCATCAATTGAAACATTAATCATGTATCATAAATCATGAATCATGAATTGAATCATGAATCATGAATTATGAATCATGAATTGAATTATGAATCATGAATTATGAATCATGAATTGAATCATGAATTGAATCATGAATCATGAATTATGAATCATGAATTGAATCATGAATCATGAATTATGAATTGAATCATGAATCATGAATCAAATCTTGAATTATGAATCATGAATTGAATCATGAATTGAATCTCGAATCATGAATTGAATCATGAATCATGAATCATGAATTAAATCATTAATCATGAATTATGAAACATGAATTGAATCATGAATCATAAATCAAATCATGAATCATGAATCGAATCATGAATCATGATTAATGAATTGAATCATGAATCATGAATCATGAATCGAATCATGAATCATGAATTGAATCATGAATCATGAATCGAATCATGAATCATGAATTGAATAATGAATCATGAATCATGAATAGAATCATGAATCATGAATCATGAATTGAATCATGAATCATGAATCATGAATTGAATCATGAATCATGAATCGGATCATGAATCATGAATTGAATCATGAATCATGAATCATGAATAGAATCATGAATCATGAATCATGAATTATGAATTGAATCATGAATCATGAATCATGAATCGAATCATGAATCATGAATTGAATCATGAATCATGAATCATAAATCGAATCATGAATCATGAATCATGAATCATGAATTGAATCATGAATCATGAATCATGAATTGAATCATGAATCATGAATTGAATCATGAATCATGAATCATAAATCGAATCATGAATCATGAATTGAATCATGAATCATGAATCATGAATCATGAATTGAATCATGAATAATGAATCGAATCATAAATCATGATTCAAGATTCATGAATCGAAACATGAATCATGAATTGAATCATGAATCATGAATCATGAATCGAATCATAAATCTTTATTCAAGAATCATGAATTGAATCATGAATCATGAATTGAATCATGAATAATGAGTCATGAATCGAATCATGAATCATGAATTGAATCATGAATTGAATCAGGATTCATGAATCGAATCATGAATTGAATCATGAATAATGAATTGATTCATGAATTGAATCATGAATTGAATCTTGAATCATGAATTGAATCATGAATCATGAATCATGAATCATGAATCAAGAATCAAGAATCATGAATCATGAATTGAATCATGAATCATGAATTGAATCATGAATCATGAATCAAGAATCATAAATCGAATCATGAATCAAGAATCATAAATCGAATCATGAATCATGAAATGAATCAGGATTCGAATCATGAATTGAATCATGAATCATGAATTGAATCATGAATCATGAATTGAATCATCAATCATGAATCATGAATCATGAATTGAATCATGAATCATGATTAATGAATTGAATAATGAGACACGAATCATAAATCATGAATTAAATCATGAATCAAGAATCATAAATCGAATCATGAATCAAGAATCATAAATCGAATCATGAATCATGAAATGAATCAGGATTCGAATCATGAATTGAATCATGAATCATGAATTGAATCATGAATCATGAATTGAATCATCAATCATGAATCATGAATCATGAATTGAATCATGAATCATGATTAATGAATTGAATAATGAGACACGAATCATAAATCATGAATTAAATCATGAATCATGAATCATGAATCGAATCATGAATCATGAATTGAATCATGAATCATGAATCATGAATTGAATCATGAATCATGAATCATGAATTGAATCATGAATCATGAATCATGAATTGAATCATGAATCATGAATCATGAATCGAATCATGAATCATGAATCATGAATTAAATCATGAATCATGAATAATTAATCGAATCATGAATCATGAATTGAATCAGGAATCGAATCATGAATTGTATCATGAATCATGAAATGAATCATCAATTGAAACATTAATCATGTATCATAAATCATGAATCATGAATTGAATCATGAATCATGAATTATGAATCATGAATTGAATCATGAATCATGAATTATGAATCATGAATTGAATCATGAATTGAATCATGAATCATGAATTATGAATCATGAATTGAATCATGAATCATGAATTATGAATTGAATCATGAATCATGAATCAAATCTTGAATTATGAATCATGAATTGAATCATGAATTGAATCTCGAATCATGAATTGAATCATGAATCATGAATCATGAATTAAATCATTAATCATGAATTATGAAACATGAATTGAATCATGAATCATAAATCAAATCATGAATCATGAATCGAATCATGAATCATGATTAATGAATTGAATCATGAATCATGAATCATGAATCGAATCATGAATCATGAATTGAATCATGAATCATGAATCGAATCATGAATCATGAATTGAATAATGAATCATGAATCATGAATAGAATCATGAATCATGAATCATGAATTGAATCATGAATCATGAATCATGAATTGAATCATGAATCATGAATCGGATCATGAATCATGAATTGAATCATGAATCATGAATCATAATTAGAATCATGAATCATGAATCATGAATTATGAATTGAATCATGAATCATGAATCATGAATCGAATCATGAATCATGAATTGAATCATGAATCATGAATCATAAATCGAATCATGAATCATGAATCATGAATCATGAATTGAATCATGAATCATGAATCATGAATTGAATCATGAATCATGAATTGAATCATGAATCATGAATCATAAATCGAATCATGAATCATGAATTGAATCATGAATCATGAATCATGAATCATGAATTGAATCATGAATAATGAATCGAATCATAAATCATGATTCAAGATTCATGAATCGAAACATGAATCATGATTCAATTAATGATTCAATTCATGATTCATTATTCATGATTCAATTTATGATTCATGATTCAATTCATGATTCAATTCATGATTCATGATTCAAGATTCAATTCTTGATTCATGATTCAATTCTCGATTCATGATTAATGATTTGATTCATGATTCATGATTCATGATTCAATTCATGATTCATGATTCGATTCATGATTCTTGATTCATGATTCATGATTCGATTAATGATTCATGATTTAATTCATGATTCATGATTCATGACTCAAGATTCAATTCATTAATCATGATTCATGATTCGATTCATGATTCAATTCATATTTCATAATTCATGATTCATGATTCAATTCATGATTCATGATTCATGATTCAATTCATGATTCACGATTCAATTCATGATTTATGATTCATGATTCATGATTCAATTCATGATTCAATTCATGATTCATGATTCATGATTCAATTCATCATTCCTGATTCATGATTCAATTCATGATTCATGATTCAATTCATGATTCATGATTCAATTCATGATCCGTTTCCTGATTCAATTCATGATTCATGATTCGAGATTCAATTCATGATTCAATTCATGATTCATAATTCAAGATTGGATTCATGATTCATAATTCAATTCATGATTCATGATTCATGATTCATGATTCATGATTCATGATTCATGATTCGATTCATGATTCATTATTCATGATTCAATTCATGATTCATGATTCGATTCATGATTCATTATATATGATTCAATTCATGATTCATGATTCAATTTATGATTCATGATTCATGACTCATGATTCAATTCATGATTCAATTCATGATTCATAATTCAAGATTCGATTCATGATTCATGATTCAATTCATGATTCATGATTCATGATTCATGATTCATGATTCGATTCATGATTAATTATTCATGATTTAATTCATGATTCATGATTCATGATTCGATTCATGATTCATGATTCAATATTTGATTCAATTCATGATTCAATTCATGATTCATGATTCAA
Organism: Mixophyes australis; assembly: GCA_036250195.1. Classification (NCBI taxonomy): domain Eukaryota; kingdom Metazoa; phylum Chordata; class Amphibia; order Anura; family Limnodynastidae; genus Mixophyes; species Mixophyes australis. The sequence continues at coordinate 1,556,603 of JAVHZZ010000030.1, forward strand.
TTCATGATTCATGATTTATGATACATGATTAATGTTTCAATTCATGATTCATTTCATGATTCATGATACAATTCATGATTCGATTCCTGATTCAATTCATGATTCATGATTCGATTTATTATTCATGATTCATGATTCAATTCATGATTCATGATTCATGATTCATGATTCATGATTCAATTCATGATTCATGATTCATGATTCAATTCATGATTCATGATTCGATTCATGATTCATGATTCATGATTTAATTCATGATTTATCATTCATGTCTCATTATTCAATTCATTATTCATGATTCATGATTCAATTCATGATTCATGATTCAATTCATGTTTCATAATTCATGATTGATGATTCAATTCATGATTCATGATTCATGATTGATGATTCAATTCATGATTCATGATTCAATTCATGATTCATGATTCAATTCATGATTCGATTCCTGATTCATTTCATGATTCATGATTCGATTTATGATTCTTGATTCATGATTCGATTTATGATTCTTGATTCATGATTCATGATTCAATTCATGATTCATGATTCAATTCATGATTCATGATTCATGATTCATGATTCATGATTCAAGATTCAATTCATGATTCAAGATTCAATTAATAATTCAATTAATGAATCAATTCATTATTCATGATTCAATTCATGATTCAATTCATGATTCATGATTCGATTTATGATTCATGATTCATGATTCATGATTCATGATTCAATTCATGATTCAATTCATGATTCATGATTCGATTTATGATTCATGATTCAATTCATGATTCATGAGTCAATTCATGATTCAATTCATGATTCATGATTCATGATTCATGATTCAGTTCATGATTCATGATTCATGATTCAATTCATGATTCAATTTATGATTGATGATTGATGATTCAATTTATGATTCATGATTCATGATCCAATTCATGATTCAATTCATGATTCATGATTCATGATTCGATTCATGATTCATTATTCATGATTCATGATACAATTCATGATTCAATTCCTGATTCAATTCATGATTCATGATTCGACTTATTATTCATGATTCATAATTTAATTCATGATTCATGATCCATGATTCATGATTCATGATTCGATTCATGATTCATGATTCATGATTCAATTCATGATTCATGATTCATGATTCATGATTCAATTCATGATTCATGATTCATGATTCAATTCATGATTCATGATTTAATTCATGATTCATGTCTCATTATTCAATTCATGAATCATGATTCATGATTCCATTCATGATTCATGATTCAAGATTGATGATTCAATTCATGATTCATGATTCAATTCATGACTCATGATTCAATTCATGATTCAATTCCTGATTCATTTCATGATTCATGATTCGATTTATGATTCTTGATTCATGATTCGATTTATGATTCTTGATTCATGATTCAATTCATGATTCATGATTAAATTCATGATAAATGATTCATGATTCATGATTCATGATTCAAGATTCAATTCATGATTCAAGATTCAATTCATAATTCAATTCATGATTCATGATTCGATTTATGATTCATGATTCATGATTCATGATTTAATTCATGATTCATGATTCATGATTCAATTCATGATTCAATTCATGATTCATGATTCATGATTCATGATTCATGATTCAAGATTCAATTCATTATTCATGATTCAATTCATGATTCAATTCATGATTCATGATTCGATTTATGATTCATGATTCAATTCATGATTCATGATTCAATTCATGATTCATGATTCAATTCATGATTCAATTCATGATTCATGATTTGATTCATGATTCATGATTCAATTCATGATTCATGATTCAATTCATGATTCAATTCATGATTCATGATTCATGATTCATGATTCAGTTCATGATTCATGATTCATGATTAAATTCATGATTTAATTTATGATTCATGATTGATGATTCAATTTTTGATTCATGATTCATGATCCCATTCATGATTCAATTCATGATTCATGATTCATGATTCGATGCATGATTCATTATTCATGATTCAATTCATGATTCATGATTTATGATTCATGATTCAATTCATGATTCATGATTCATGATTCATGATTCATGATTCAATTCATGATTCATAATTCATGATTCATGATTCAATTCATGATTCATGATTCATGATTCATGATTCATGATTCGATTCATGATTCATTATTCATGATTCAATTCATGATTCATGATTCACGATTCATGATTTAATTCATGATTCATGATTCATGATTCAATTCATGATTCATGATTCGATTCATGATTCATGATTTAATTCATGATTTATGATTCATGTCTCATTATTCAATTCATTAATCATGATTCATGATTCAATTCATGTTTCATAATTCATGATTCATGATTTAATTCATGATTCATGATACATGATTGATAATTCAATTCATGATTCATGATTCAATTCATGATTCATGATTCAATTCATGATTCGATTCCTGATTCATTTCATGATTCATGATTCGATTTATGATTCTTGATTCATGATTCGATTTATGATTCTTGATTCATGATTCATGATTCAATTCATGATTCAAGATTCAATTCATGATTCAATTCATGAATCAATTCATTATTCATGATTCAATTCATGATTCAATTCATGATTCATGATTCGATTTATTATTCATGATTCATGATTCTTGATTTAATTCATGATTCATGATTCAATTTATGATTCATGATTGATGATTCAATTTATGATTCATGATTCATGATCCAATTCATGATTCAATTCATGATTCATGATTCATGATTCGATGCATGATTCATTATTCATAATTCAATTCATGATTCATGATTTATGATTCATGATTCAATTCATGATTCATGATTCATGATTCATGATTCAATTCATGATTCATGATACATGATTCATGATTCGATTCATGATTCATTATTCATGATTCATTTCATGATTCACGATTCATGATTCAATTCATGATTCATGATTCATGATTCAATTCATGATTCATGATTCGATTCATGATTCATGATTCATGATTTAATTCATGATTTATGATTCATGTCTCATTATTCAATTCATTAATCATGATTCATGATTCATGATTCAATTCATGATTCATAATTCATGATTCATGATTCAATTCATGATTCATGATACATGATTGATAATTCAATTCATGATTCATGATTCAATTCATGATTCATAATTCAATTCATGATTCGATTCCTGATTCATTTCATGATTTATGATTCGATTTATGATTCTTGATTCATGATTCGATTTATGATTCTTGATTCATGATTCATGATTCAATTCATGATTCATGATTCAATTCATGATTTATGATTCATGATTCATGATTCATGATTCAGTTCATGATTCATGATACATGATTGATGATTCAAATCATGATTCATGATTCAATTCATGATTCATGTTTTAATTCATGATTCGATTCCTGATTCATTTCATGATTCATGATTCGATTTATGATTCATGATTCAATTCATGATTCATGATTCAATTCATGATTCATGATTCATGATACATGATTCAATTCATGATTCAATTCATGATTCATGATTTGATTCATGATTCATGATTCAATTCATGATTCATGATTCAATTCATGATTCAATTCATGATTCATGATTCATGATTCATGATTCAGTTCATGATTCATGATTCATGATTCAATTCATGATTCAATTTATGATTCATGATTGATGATTCAATTTTTGATCCATGATTCATGATCCCATTCATGATTCAAACCATGATTCATGATTCATGATTCGATGCATGATTCATTATTCATGATTCAATTCATGATTCATGATTTATGATTCATGATTCAATTCATGATTCATGATTCATGATTCATGATTCAATTCATGATTCAATTCATGATTCATGATTCATGATTCATGATTCATGATTCATGATTCGATTCATGATTCATTATTCATGATTCAATTCATGATTCATGATTCACGATTCATGATTCAATTCATGATTCTTGATTCATGATTCAATTCATGATTCATGATTCGATTCATGATTCATGATTTAATTCATGATTTATGATTCATGTCTCATTATTCAATTCATTAATCATGATTCATGATTCAATTCATGTTTCATAATTCATGATTCATGATTCAATTCATGATTCATGATAAATGATTGATAATTCAATTCATGATTCATGATTCAATTCATGATTCATGATTCAATTCATGATTCGATTCCTGATTCATTTCATGATTCATGATTCGATTTATGATTCTTGATTCATGATTCGATTTATGATTCTTGATTCATGATTCATGATTCAATTCATGATTCAAGATTCAATTCATGATTCAATTCATGAATCAATTCATTATTCATGATTCAATTCATGATTCAATTCATGATTCATGATTCGATTTATGATTCATGATTCATGATTCTTGATTTAATTCATGATTCATGATTCAATTTATGATTCATGATTGATGATTCAATTTATGATTCATGATTCATGATCCAATTCATGATTCAATTCATGATTCATGATTCATGATTCGATGCATGATTCATTATTCATGATTCAATTCATGATTCATGATTTATGATTCATGATTCAATTCATGATTCATGATTCATGATTCATGATTCAATTCATGATTCATAATTCATGATTCATGATTCAATTCATGATTCATGATTCATGATTCATGATTCATGATTCGATTCATGATTCATTATTCATGATTCAATTCAAGATTCATGATTCACGATTCACGATTCACGATTCAATTCATGATTCATGATTCATGATTCAATTCATGATTCATGATTCGATTCATGATTCATGATTCATGATTTAATTCATGATTTATGATTCATGTCTCATTATTCAATTCATTAATCATGATTCATGATTCAATTCATGTTTCATAATTCATGATTCATGATTCAATTCATGATTCATGATACATGATTGATAATTCAATTCATGATTCATGATTCAATTCATGATTCATAATTCAATTCATGATTCGATTCCTGATTCATTTCATGATTCATGATTCGATTTATGATTCTTGATTCATGATTCGATTTATGATTCTTGATTCATGATTCATGATTCAATTCATGATTCATGATTCAATTCATGATTTATGATTCATGATTCATGATTCATGATTCAGTTCATGATTCATGATACATGATTGATGATTCAAATCATGATTCATGATTCAATTCATGATTCATGTTTTAATTCATGATTCGATTCCTGATTCATTTCATGATTCATGATTCGATTTATGATTCTTGATTCATGATTCGATTTATGATTCTTGATTCATAATTCATGATTCAATTCATGATTCATGATTCAATTCATAATTTATGATTCATGATTCATGATTCATGATTCAATTCATGATTCAAGATTCAATTCATGATTCAATTCATGAATCAATTCATTATTCATGATTCAATTCATGATTCAATTCATGATTCATGATTCGATTTATGATTCATGATTCATGATTCTTGATTTAATTATGATTCATGATTCATGATTCATGATTCATGATTCAATTCATGATTCATGATTCAATTCATGATTTATGATTCATGATTCATGATTCATGATTCAATTCATGATTCAAGATTCAATTCATGATTCAATTCATGAATCAATTCATTATTCATGATTCAATTCAGGATTCAATTCATGATTCATGATTCGATTCATGATTCAATTCATGATTCATGATTCAGTTCATGATTCATGATTATTGATTCAATTTATGATTCATAATTCATGATTCATGATTCAATTTATGATTCATAATTCATGATTCATGATTCGATTCATGATTCATTATTCATGATTCAATTCATGATTCATGATTTATGATTCATGATTCAATTCATGATTCATGATTCATGATTCATGATTCATGATTCAATTCATGATTCATAATTCATGATTCATGATTCAATTCATGATTCATGATTCATGATTGATGATTCGATTCATGATTCATTATTCATGATTCAATTCATGATTCATGATTTATGATTCATGATTAAATTCATGATTCATGATTCGATTTATAAATCTTGAATCATGATTTATGATTCGATTCATGATTCAAGATTCATGATTCAATTCATGATTCATGATTCATGATTCATGATTCAATTAATGATTCATGATTTGATTTATGATTCATGATTCATGATTCAATTCATGATTCATGATTCGATTCATGATTCATGATTCATGATTTAATTCATGATTCATGATTCATGATTCATGATTCTATTCATGATTCATGATTCATGATTCATGATTTAATTCATGATTCATGATTCATGATTCATGATTCTATTCATGATTCATGATTCATGATTCAATTCATGATTCATGATTCGATTCATGATTCATGATTCGATTCATGATTCATGATTCATGATTCAATTCATGATTCATGATTCGATTCATGATTCATGATTCATGATTCAATTCATGATTCATGATTCGATTCATGATTCATGATTCGATTCATGATTCATGATTCAATTCATGATTCATGATTCACGATTCAATTCATGATTCGATTCATGATTCATGATTCGATTCATGATTCATGATTCATGATTCAATTCATGATTCATGATTTATGATTCATGATTCAATTCATGATTCATGATTTAATTCATGATTCAATTCATGATTCATGATTCATGATTCAATTTATGATTTATGATTCATGATTTAATTCATAATTCAATTCATGATTCATGATTCATGATTCATTATTCAATTCATGATTAATGATTCATGATTCAATTCATGATTCATAATTCATGATTCAATTCTTGATTCATGATTGATGATTTAATTCATGATTCATGATTCAATTTATGATTCGTTTCCTGATTCAATTCATGATTCATGATTCGATTTATGATTAATGATTCATGATTCAATTCATGATTCAATTCATGATTCATGATTCATGATTCAATTCATGATCCATGATTCATGATTCAATTCATGATTCAATTCATGATTCATGATTCAAATTATAATTCAAATCATGATTCATGATTCATGATTAATGATTCAATTCATGAATCAATTCATGATTCATTATTCAATTCATGATTCATGATTCAATTTATGATTCATGATTCATGATTCTTGATTCATGATTCGATTCAAGATTAATGATTCATGATTCGATTAATGATTCATGATTCAATTCATGATTCATGATTCATGATTTATGATTCAATTCATGATTCATGATTCATGATTCAATTTATGATTCATGATTCAATTTATGATTCAATTCATGATTCATGATTCATGATTCAATTCATGATTCAATTCATGATTCATGATTGATGATTCAATTTATGATTCATGATTCATGATCCAATTCATGATTCAATTCATGATTCATGATTCATGATTCATGATTCGATTCATGATTCATTATTCATGATTCAATTCATGATTCATGATTTATGATTCATGATTCAATTCATGATTCATGATTCATGATTCATGATTCATGATTCAATTCATGATTCATAATTCATGATTCATGATTCAATTCATGATTCATGATTCATGATTCATGATTCATGATTCGATTCATGATTCATTATTCATGATTCAATTCATGATTCATGATTCATGATTCATGATTCAATTCATGATTCATGATTCATGATTCAATTCATGATTTATGATTCGATTCATGATTCATGATTCATGATTTAATTCATGATTTATAATTCATGTCTCATTATTCAATTCATTAATCATGATTCATGATTTAATTCATGATTCATGATTCAATTCATGTTTCATAATTCATGATTCATGATTCAATTCATGATTCATGATTCAATTAATGATTCGATTCCTGATTCATTTCATGATTCATGATTCGATTTATGATTCTTGATTCATGATTCGATTTATGATTCTTGATTCATGATTCATGATTCAATTCATGATTCATGATTCAATTCATGATTTATGATTCATGATTCATGATTCATGATTCAATTCATGATTCAAGACTCAATTCATGATTCAATTCATGAATCAATTCATTATTCATGATTAAATTCATGATTCAATTCATGATTCATGATTCGATTTATGATTCATGATTTAATTCATGATTCATGATTCATGATTCATGATTCATGATTCAATTCATGATTCAATTCATGATTCATGATTCGATTCATGATTCATGATTCAATTCATGATTCAATTCATGATTCATGATTCATGATTCAATTCATGATTCAATTCATGATTCATGATTCAATTCATGATTCATGATTCAATTCATGATTCAATTCATGATTCATGATTATTGATTCAATTTATGATTCATAATTCATGATTCATGATTCAATTCATGATTCAAGATTCATGATTCATGATTCATGATTCGATTCATGATTCATTATTCATGATTCAATTCATGATTCATGATTTATGATTCATGATTCAATTCATGATTCATGATTCATGATTCATGATTCAATTCATGATTCATAATTCATGATCCATGATTCAATTCATGATTCATGATTCATGATTCATAATTCATGATTCGATTCATGATTCATTATTCATGATTCAATTCATGATTTATGATTCATGATTCAATTCATGATTCATGATTCAATTTATAAATCTTGAATCATGATTTATGATTCGATTCATGATTCATGATTCAATTCATGATTCATGATTCATGATTCAATTAATGATTCATGATTCGATTTATGATTCATGATTCATGATTCAATTCATGATTCATGATTCGATTCATGATTCATGATTCATGATTTAATTCATGATTCATGATTCATGATTCTATTCATGATTCATGATTCATGATTCATGATTTAATTAATGATTCATGATTCTATTCATGATTCATGATTCGATTCATGATTCATGATTTAATTCATGATTCATGATTCATGATTCATGATTCGATTCATGATTCATGATTCATGATTCAATTCATGATTCATGATTCGATTCATGATTCATGATTCGATTCATGATTCATGATTCAATTCATGATTCATGATTCACGATTCAATTCATGATTCGATTCATGATTCATGATTCGATTCATGATTCATGATTCATGATTCAATTCATGATTCATGATTTATGATTCATGATTCAATTCATGATTCATGATTTAATTCATGATTCAATTCATGATTCATGATTCATGATTCAATTTATGATTTATGATTCATGATTTAATTCATAATTCAATTCATGATTCATGATTCATGATTCATTATTCAATTCATGATTAATGATTCATGATTCAATTCATGATTCATAATTCATGATTCAATTCTTGATTCATGATTGATGATTTAATTCATGATTCATGATTCAATTTATGATTCGTTTCCTGATTCAATTCATGATTCATGATTCGATTTATGATTAATGATTCATGATTCAATTCATGATTCAATTCATGATTCATGATTCATGATTCAATTCATGATTCATGATTCATGATTCAATTCATGATTCAATTCATGATTCATGATTCAAATTATAATTCAAATCATGATTCATGATTCATGATTAATGATTCAATTCATGAATCAATTCATGATTCATTATTCAATTCATGATTCATGATTCAATTTATGATTCATGATTCATGATTCTTGATTCATGATTCGATTCAAGATTAATGATTCATGATTCGATTAATGATTCATGATTCAATTCATGATTCATGATTCATGATTTATGATTCAATTCATGATTCATGATTCATGATTCAATTTATGATTCATGATTCAATTTATGATTCAATTCATGATTCATGATTGATGATTCAATTCATGATTCAATTCATGATTCATGATTGATGATTCAATTTATGATTCATGATTCATGATCCAATTCATGATTCAATTCATGATTCATGATTCATGATTCGATTCATGATTCATTATTCATGATTCAATTCATGATTCATGATTTATGATTCATGATTCAATTCATGATTCATGATTCATGATTCATGATTCATGATTCAATTCATGATTCATAATTCATGATTCATGATTCAATTCATGATTCATGATTCATGATTCATGATTCATGATTCGATTCATGATTCATTATTCATGATTCAATTCATGATTCATGATTCATGATTCATGATTCAATTCATGATTCATGATTCATGATTCAATTCATGATTTATGATTCGATTCATGATTCATGATTCATGATTTAATTCATGATTTATAATTCATGTCTCATTATTCAATTCATTAATCATGATTCATGATTTAATTCATGATTCATGATTCAATTCATGTTTCATAATTCATGATTCATGATTCAATTCATGATTCATGATTCAATTAATGATTCGATTCCTGATTCATTTCATGATTCATGATTCGATTTATGATTCTTGATTCATGATTCGATTTATGATTCTTGATTCATGATTCATGATTCAATTCATGATTCATGATTCAATTCATGATTTATGATTCATGATTCATGATTCATGATTCAATTCATGATTCAAGACTCAATTCATGATTCAATTCATGAATCAATTCATTATTCATGATTAAATTCATGATTCAATTCATGATTCATGATTCGATTTATGATTCATGATTTAATTCATGATTCATGATTCATGATTCATGATTCATGATTCAATTCATGATTCAATTCATGATTCATGATTCGATTCATGATTCATGATTCAATTCATGATTCAATTCATGATTCATGATTCATGATTCAATTCATGATTCAATTCATGATTCATGATTCAATTCATGATTCATGATTCAATTCATGATTCAATTCATGATTCATGATTATTGATTCAATTTATGATTCATAATTCATGATTCATGATTCAATTCATGATTCAAGATTCATGATTCATGATTCATGATTCGATTCATGATTCATTATTCATGATTCAATTCATGATTCATGATTTATGATTCATGATTCAATTCATGATTCATGATTCATGATTCATGATTCAATTCATGATTCATAATTCATGATCCATGATTCAATTCATGATTCATGATTCATGATTCATAATTCATGATTCGATTCATAATTCATTATTCATGATTCAATTCATGATTTATGATTCATGATTCAATTCATGATTCATGATTCAATTTATAAATCTTGAATCATGATTTATGATTCGATTCATGATTCATGATTCAATTCATGATTCATGATTCATGATTCAATTAATGATTCATGATTCGATTTATGATTCATGATTCATGATTCAATTCATGATTCATGATTCGATTCATGATTCATGATTCATGATTTAATTCATGATTCATGATTCATGATTCTATTCATGATTCATGATTCATGATTCATGATTTAATTAATGATTCATGATTCTATTCATGATTCATGATTCGATTCATGATTCATGATTCAATTCATGATTCATGATTCACGATTCAATTCATGATTCGATTCATGATTCATGATTCATGATTCAATTCATGATTCATGATTTATGATTCATGATTCAATTCATGATTCATGATTTAATTCATGATTCAATTCATGATTCATGATTCATGATTCAATTTATGATTTATGATTCATGATTTAATTCATAATTCAATTCATGATTCATGATTCATTATTCAATTCATGATTCATGATTCATGATTCAATTCATGATTCAATTCATGATTCATGATTCAATTCATGATTCATGATTCAATTTATGATTCATGATTCATGCTTCTTGATTCATGATTCGATTCAAGATTATTGATTCATGATTCGATTAATGATTCATGATTCAATTCATGATTCATGATTCATGATTTATGATTCAATTCATGATTCATGATTCATGATTCATGATTCAATTCATGATTCATGATTCAATTCATGATTCAATATATGATTCATGATTCAAGATTCAATTCATGATTCATGATTCAATTCATGATTCATGATTCATGATTCAATTCATGATTCATGAGTCATGATTCATGATTCAATTCATGATTCATGATTCATGATTCAATTCATGATTCAATTCATGATTCATGATTCATGATTTATAATTCGATTCATGATTCATGATTCATAAATCAATTCATGATTCATGATTCAATTCATGATTCATGATTTAATACATGATTCATGGTTCAATTCATGATTCATGATTCATGATTCAATTCATGATTCATGATTCAATTCATGATTCATGATTCAATTCATGATTCGATTCCAGATTAAATTCATGATTCATGATTCGATTTATGATTCATGATTCATGATTCATGATTTAATTCATGATTCATGATTCATGATTCATGATTCAATTCATGAATTATGATTCGATTCATGATTCATGATTCAATTCATGATTCATGATTCAATTCATGATTCAATTCATGATTCAATTCATGATTGATGATTCATGATTCTATTCATGATTCAATTCATGATTCATGATTGATGATTCAATTTATGATTCATGATTCATGATTCAATTCATGATTCATGATTCATGATTCAATTCATGATTCATGATTCAATTCATGATTCAATTCATGATTCATAATTCATGATTCATGATTCATGATTCATGATTCATGATTCAATTCATGATTCATTTTATGATTCATGATACAATTTATGATTTGATTCCTGATTCAATTCATGATTCATGATTCAATTCATGATTCATGATTTATGATTCATGATTCAATTCATGATTCATGATTCATGATTTAATTCATGATTCATGATTCAATTTATGATTCATGATTCATGATTCAATTCATGATTCATGATTCAATTCATGATTCATGATTCATGATACATGATTCAATTCATGATTCAATTCATGATTCATGATTTGATTCATGATTCATGATTCAATTCATGATTCATGATTCATGATTCATGATTCAGTTCATGATTCATGATTCATGATTCAATTCATGATTCAATTTATGATTCATGATTGATGATTCAATTTTTGATTCATGATTCATGATCCCATTCATGATTCAATTCATGATTCATGATTCATGATTCGATGCATGATTCATTATTCATGATTCAATTCATGATTCATGATTTATGATTCATGATTCAATTCATGATTCATGATTCATGATTCATGATTCATGATTCAATTCATGATTCAATTCATGATTCATGATTCATGATTCATGATTCATGATTCATGATTCGATTCATGATTCATTATTCATGATTCAATTCATGATTCATGATTCACGATTCATGATTCAATTCATGATTCTTGATTCATGATTCAATTCATGATTCATGATTCGATTCATGATTCATGATTTAATTCATGATTTATGATTCATGTCTCATTATTCAATTCATTAATCATGATTCATGATTTAATTCATGTTTCATAATTCATGATTCATGATTCAATTCATGATTCATGATACATGATTGATAATTCAATTCATGATTCATGATTCAATTCATGATTCATGATTCAATTCATGATTCGATTCCTGATTCATTTCATGATTCATGATTCGATTTATGATTTTTGATTCATGATTCGATTTATGATTCTTGATTCATGATTCATGATTCAATTCATGATTCAAGATTCAATTCATGATTCAATTCATGAATCAATTCATTATTCATGATTCAATTCATGATTCAATTCATGATTCATGATTCGATTTATGATTCATGATTCATGATTCTTGATTTAATTCATGATTCATGATTCAATTTATGATTCATGATTGATGATTCAATTTATGATTCATGATTCATGATCCAATTCATGATTCAATTCATGATTCATGATTCATGATTCGATGCATGATTCATTATTCTTGATTCAATTCATGATTCATGATTTATGATTCATGATTCAATTCATGATTCATGATTCATGATTCATGATTCAATTCATGATTCATAATCATGATTCATGAATCAATTCATGATTCATGATTCATGATTCATGATTCATGATTCGATTCATGAATCATTATTTATGATTCAATTCATGATTAATGATTCACGATTCATGATTCAATTCATGATTCATGATTCATGATTCAATTCATGATTCATGATTCGATTCATGATTTATGATTCATGATTTAATTCATGATTTATGATTCATGTCTCATTATTCAATTCATTAATCATGATTCATGATTCAATTCATGTTTCATAATTCATGATTCATGATTCAATTCATGATTCATGATACATGATTGATAATTCAATTCATGATTCATGATTCAATTCATGATTCATAATTCAATTCATGATTCGATTCCTGATTCATTTCATGATTCATGATTCGATTTATGATTCTTGATTCATGATTCGATTTATGATTCTTGATTCATGATTCATGATTCAATTCATGATTCATGATTCAATTCATGATTTATGATTCATGATTCATGATTCATGATTCAGTTCATGATTCATGATACTTGATTGATGATTCAAATCATGATTCATGATTCAATTCATGATTCATGTTTTAATTCATGATTCGATTCCTGATTCATTTCATGATTCATGATTCGATTTATGATTCTTGATTCATGATTCGATTTATGATTCTTGATTCATAATTCATGATTCAATTCATGATTCATGATTCAATTCATGATTTATGATTCATGATTCATGATTCATGATTCAATTCATGATTCAAGATTCAATTCATGATTCAATTCATGAATCAATTCATTATTCATGATTCAATTCATGATTCAATTCATGATTCATGATTCGATTTATGATTCATGATTCATGATTCTTGATTTAATTATGATTCATGATTCATGATTCATGATTCAATTCATGATTCATGATTCAATTCATGATTTATGATTCATGATTCATGATTCATGATTCAATTCATGATTCAAGATTCAATTCATGATTCAATTCATGAATCAATTCATTATTCATGATTCAATTCAGGATTCAATTCATGATTCATGATTCGATTCATGATTTAATTCATGATTCATGATTCAGTTCATGATTCATGATTATTGATTCAATTTATGATTCATAATTCATGATTCATGATTCAATTTATGATTCATGATTCATGATTCATGATTCGATTCATGATTCATTATTCATGATTCAATTCATGATTCATGATTTATGATTCATGATTCAATTCATGATTCATGATTCATGATTCATGATTCATGATTCAATTCATGATTCATAATTCATGATTCATGATTCAATTCATGATTCATGATTCATGATTCATGATTCGATTCATGATTCATTATTCATGATTCAATTCATGATTCATGATTTATGATTCATGATTAAATTCATGATTCATGATTCGATTTATAAATCTTGAATCATGATTTATGATTCGATTCATGATTCAAGATTCATGATTCAATTCATGATTCATGATTCATGATTCATGATTCAATTAATGATTCATGATTTGATTTATGATTCATGATTCATGATTCAATTCATGATTCATGATTCGATTCATGATTCATGATTCATGATTTAATTCATGATTCATGATTCATGATTCATGATTCTATTCATGATTCATGATTCAATTCATGATTCATGATTCGATTCATGATTCATGATTCAATTCATGATTCATGATTCATGATTCAATTCATGATTCATGATTCGATTCATGATTCATGATTCATGATTCAATTCATGATTCATGATTCGATTCATGATTCATGATTCGATTCATGATTCATGATTCAATTCATGATTCATGATTCACGATTCAATTCATGATTCGATTCATGATTCATGATTCATGATTCGATTCATGATTCATGATTCATGATTCAATTCATGATTCATGATTTATGATTCATGATTCAATTCATGATTCATGATTTAATTCATGATTCAATTCATGATTCATGATTCATGATTTAATTTATGATTTATGATTCATGATTTAATTCATAATTCAATTCATGATTCATGATTCATGATTCATTATTCAATTCATGATTAGTGATTCATGATTCAATTCATGATTCATAATTCATGATTCAATTCTTGATTCATGATTGATGATTTAATTCATGATTCATGATTCAATTTATGATTCGTTTCCTGATTCAATTCATGATTCATGATTCGATTTATGATTCATGATTCATGATTCAATTCATGATTCAATTCATGATTCATGATTCATGATTCATGATTCGATTCATGATTAATTATTCATGATTTAATTCATGATTCATGATTCATGATTCGATTCATGATTCATGATTCAATATTTGATTCAATTCATGATTCAATTCATGATTCATGATTCAATTCATGATTCATGATTTATGATACATGATTAATGTTTCAATTCATGATTCATTTCATGATTCATGATACAATTCATGATTCGATTCCTGATTCAATTCATGATTCATGATTCGATTTATTATTCATGATTCATGATTCAATTCATGATTCATGATTCATGATTCATGATTCATGATTCAATTCATGATTCATGATTCATGATTCAATTCATGATTCATGATTCGATTCATGATTCATGATTCATGATTTAATTCATGATTTATCATTCATGTCTCATTATTCAATTCATTATTCATGATTCATGATTCAATTCATGATTCATGATTCAATTCATGTTTCATAATTCATGATTGATGATTCAATTCATGATTCATGATTCATGATTGATGATTCAATTCATGATTCATGATTCAATTCATGATTCATGATTCAATTCATGATTCGATTCCTGATTCATTTCATGATTCATGATTCGATTTATGATTCTTGATTCATGATTCGATTTATGATTCTTGATTCATGATTCATGATTCAATTCATGATTCATGATTCAATTCATGATTCATGATTCATGATTCATGATTCATGATTCAAGATTCAATTCATGATTCAAGATTCAATTAATAATTCAATTAATGAATCAATTCATTATTCATGATTCAATTCATGATTCAATTCATGATTCATGATTCGATTTATGATTCATGATTCATGATTCATGATTCATGATTCAATTCATGATTCAATTCATGATTCATGATTCGATTTATGATTCATGATTCAATTCATGATTCATGAGTCAATTCATGATTCAATTCATGATTCATGATTCATGATTCATGATTCAGTTCATGATTCATGATTCATGATTCAATTCATGATTCAATTTATGATTGATGATTGATGATTCAATTTATGATTCATGATTCATGATCCAATTCATGATTCAATTCATGATTCATGATTCATGATTCGATTCATGATTCATTATTCATGATTCATGATACAATTCATGATTCAATTCCTGATTCAATTCATGATTCATGATTCGACTTATTATTCATGATTCATAATTTAATTCATGATTCATGATCCATGATTCATGATTCATGATTCGATTCATGATTCATGATTCATGATTCAATTCATGATTCATGATTCATGATTCATGATTCAATTCATGATTCATGATTCATGATTCAATTCATGATTCATGATTTAATTCATGATTCATGTCTCATTATTCAATTCATGAATCATGATTCATGATTCCATTCATGATTCATGATTCAAGATTGATGATTCAATTCATGATTCATGATTCAATTCATGACTCATGATTCAATTCATGATTCAATTCCTGATTCATTTCATGATTCATGATTCGATTTATGATTCTTGATTCATGATTCGATTTATGATTCTTGATTCATGATTCAATTCATGATTCATGATTAAATTCATGATAAATGATTCATGATTCATGATTCATGATTCAAGATTCAATTCATGATTCAAGATTCAATTCATAATTCAATTCATGATTCATGATTCGATTTATGATTCATGATTCATGATTCATGATTTAATTCATGATTCATGATTCATGATTCAATTCATGATTCAATTCATGATTCATGATTCATGATTCATGATTCATGATTCATGATTCAAGATTCAATTCATTATTCATGATTCAATTCATGATTCAATTCATGATTCATGATTCGATTTATGATTCATGATTCAATTCATGATTCATGATTCAATTCATGATTCATGATTCAATTCATGATTCAATTCATGATTCATGATTTGATTCATGATTCATGATTCAATTCATGATTCATGATTCAATTCATGATTCAATTCATGATTCATGATTCATGATTCATGATTCAGTTCATGATTCATGATTCATGATTCAATTCATGATTTAATTTATGATTCATGATTGATGATTCAATTTTTGATTCATGATTCATGATCCCATTCATGATTCAATTCATGATTCATGATTCATGATTCGATGCATGATTCATTATTCATGATTCAATTCATGATTCATGATTTATGATTCATGATTCAATTCATGATTCATGATTCATGATTCATGATTCATGATTCAATTCATGATTCATAATTCATGATTCATGATTCAATTCATGATTCATGATTCATGATTCATGATTCATGATTCGATTCATGATTCATTATTCATGATTCAATTCATGATTCATGATTCACGATTCATGATTTAATTCATGATTCATGATTCATGATTCAATTCATGATTCATGATTCGATTCATGATTCATGATTTAATTCATGATTTATGATTCATGTCTCATTATTCAATTCATTAATCATGATTCATGATTCAATTCATGTTTCATAATTCATGATTCATGATTTAATTCATGATTCATGATACATGATTGATAATTCAATTCATGATTCATGATTCAATTCATGATTCATGATTCAATTCATGATTCGATTCCTGATTCATTTCATGATTCATGATTCGATTTATGATTCTTGATTCATGATTCGATTTATGATTCTTGATTCATGATTCATGATTCAATTCATGATTCAAGATTCAATTCATGATTCAATTCATGAATCAATTCATTATTCATGATTCAATTCATGATTCAATTCATGATTCATGATTCGATTTATTATTCATGATTCATGATTCTTGATTTAATTCATGATTCATGATTCAATTTATGATTCATGATTGATGATTCAATTTATGATTCATGATTCATGATCCAATTCATGATTCAATTCATGATTCATGATTCATGATTCGATGCATGATTCATTATTCATAATTCAATTCATGATTCATGATTTATGATTCATGATTCAATTCATGATTCATGATTCATGATTCATGATTCAATTCATGATTCATGATACATGATTCATGATTCGATTCATGATTCATTATTCATGATTCAATTCATGATTCACGATTCATGATTCAATTCATGATTCAATTCATGATTCATGATTCATGATTCAATTCATGATTCATGATTCGATTCATGATTCATGATTCATGATTTAATTCATGATTTATGATTCATGTCTCATTATTCAATTCATTAATCATGATTCATGATTCATGATTCAATTCATGATTCATAATTCATGATTCATGATTCAATTCATGATTCATGATACATGATTGATAATTCAATTCATGATTCATGATTCAATTCATGATTCATAATTCAATTCATGATTCGATTCCTGATTCATTTCATGATTTATGATTCGATTTATGATTCTTGATTCATGATTCGATTTATGATTCTTGATTCATGATTCATGATTCAATTCATGATTCATGATTCAATTCATGATTTATGATTCATGATTCATGATTCATGATTCAGTTCATGATTCATGATACATGATTGATGATTCAAATCATGATTCATGATTCAATTCATGATTCATGTTTTAATTCATGATTCGATTCCTGATTCATTTCATGATTCATGATTCGATTTATGATTCATGATTCAATTCATGATTCATGATTCAATTCATGATTCATGATTCATGATACATGATTCAATTCATGATTCAATTCATGATTCATGATTTGATTCATGATTCATGATTCAATTCATGATTCATGATTCAATTCATGATTCAATTCATGATTCATGATTCATGATTCATGATTCAGTTCATGATTCATGATTCATGATTCAATTCATGATTCAATTTATGATTCATGATTGATGATTCAATTTTTGATCCATGATTCATGATCCCATTCATGATTCAAACCATGATTCATGATTCATGATTCGATGCATGATTCATTATTCATGATTCAATTCATGATTCATGATTTATGATTCATGATTCAATTCATGATTCATGATTCATGATTCATGATTCAATTCATGATTCAATTCATGATTCATGATTCATGATTCATGATTCATGATTCATGATTCGATTCATGATTCATTATTCATGATTCAATTCATGATTCATGATTCACGATTCATGATTCAATTCATGATTCTTGATTCATGATTCAATTCATGATTCATGATTCGATTCATGATTCATGATTTAATTCATGATTTATGATTCATGTCTCATTATTCAATTCATTAATCATGATTCATGATTCAATTCATGTTTCATAATTCATGATTCATGATTCAATTCATGATTCATGATAAATGATTGATAATTCAATTCATGATTCATGATTCAATTCATGATTCATGATTCAATTCATGATTCGATTCCTGATTCATTTCATGATTCATGATTCGATTTATGATTCTTGATTCATGATTCGATTTATGATTCTTGATTCATGATTCATGATTCAATTCATGATTCAAGATTCAATTCATGATTCAATTCATGAATCAATTCATTATTCATGATTCAATTCATGATTCAATTCATAATTCATGATTCGATTTATGATTCATGATTCATGATTCTTGATTTAATTCATGATTCATGATTCAATTTATGATTCATGATTGATGATTCAATTTATGATTCATGATTCATGATCCAATTCATGATTCAATTCATGATTCATGATTCATGATTCGATGCATGATTCATTATTCATGATTCAATTCATGATTCATGATTTATGATTCATGATTCAATTCATGATTCATGATTCATGATTCATGATTCAATTCATGATTCATAATTCATGATTCATGATTCAATTCATGATTCATGATTCATGATTCATGATTCATGATTCGATTCATGATTCATTATTCATGATTCAATTCAAGATTCATGATTCACGATTCACGATTCACGATTCAATTCATGATTCATGATTCATGATTCAATTCATGATTCATGATTCGATTCATGATTCATGATTCATGATTTAATTCATGATTTATGATTCATGTCTCATTATTCAATTCATTAATCATGATTCATGATTCAATTCATGTTTCATAATTCATGATTCATGATTCAATTCATGATTCATGATACATGATTGATAATTCAATTCATGATTCATGATTCAATTCATGATTCATAATTCAATTCATGATTCGATTCCTGATTCATTTCATGATTCATGATTCGATTTATGATTCTTGATTCATGATTCGATTTATGATTCTTGATTCATGATTCATGATTCAATTCATGATTCATGATTCAATTCATGATTTATGATTCATGATTCATGATTCAGTTCATGATTCATGATACATGATTGATGATTCAAATCATGATTCATGATTCAATTCATGATTCATGTTTTAATTCATGATTCGATTCCTGATTCATTTCATGATTCATGATTCGATTTATGATTCTTGATTCATGATTCGATTTATGATTCTTGATTCATAATTCATGATTCAATTCATGATTCATGATTCAATTCATGATTTATGATTCATGATTCATGATTCATGATTCAATTCATGATTCAAGATTCAATTCATGATTCAATTCATGAATCAATTCATTATTCATGATTCAATTCATGATTCAATTCATGATTCATGATTCGATTTATGATTCATGATTCATGATTCTTGATTTAATTATGATTCATGATTCATGATTCATGATTCATGATTCAATTCATGATTCATGATTCAATTCATGATTTATGATTCATGATTCATGATTCATGATTCAATTCATGATTCAAGATTCAATTCATGATTCAATTCATGAATCAATTCATTATTCATGATTCAATTCAGGATTCAATTCATGATTCATGATTCGATTCATGATTCAATTCATGATTCATGATTCAGTTCATGATTCATGATTATTGATTCAATTTATGATTCATAATTCATGATTCATGATTCAATTTATGATTCATAATTCATGATTCATGATTCGATTCATGATTCATTATTCATGATTCAATTCATGATTCATGATTTATGATTCATGATTCAATTCATGATTCATGATTCATGATTCATGATTCATGATTCAATTCATGATTCATAATTCATGATTCATGATTCAATTCATGATTCATGATTCATGATTGATGATTCGATTCATGATTCATTATTCATGATTCAATTCATGATTCATGATTTATGATTCATGATTAAATTCATGATTCATGATTCGATTTATAAATCTTGAATCATGATTTATGATTCGATTCATGATTCAAGATTCATGATTCAATTCATGATTCATGATTCATGATTCATGATTCAATTAATGATTCATGATTTGATTTATGATTCATGATTCATGATTCAATTCATGATTCATGATTCGATTCATGATTCATGATTCATGATTTAATTCATGATTCATGATTCATGATTCATGATTCTATTCATGATTCATGATTCATGATTCATGATTTAATTCATGATTCATGATTCATGATTCATGATTCTATTCATGATTCATGATTCATGATTCAATTCATGATTCATGATTCGATTCATGATTCATGATTCGATTCATGATTCATGATTCATGATTCAATTCATGATTCATGATTCGATTCATGATTCATGATTCATGATTCAATTCATGATTCATGATTCGATTCATGATTCATGATTCGATTCATGATTCATGATTCAATTCATGATTCATGATTCACGATTCAATTCATGATTCGATTCATGATTCATGATTCGATTCATGATTCATGATTCATGATTCAATTCATGATTCATGATTTATGATTCATGATTCAATTCATGATTCATGATTTAATTCATGATTCAATTCATGATTCATGATTCATGATTCAATTTATGATTTATGATTCATGATTTAATTCATAATTCAATTCATGATTCATGATTCATGATTCATTATTCAATTCATGATTAATGATTCATGATTCAATTCATGATTCATAATTCATGATTCAATTCTTGATTCATGATTGATGATTTAATTCATGATTCATGATTCAATTTATGATTCGTTTCCTGATTCAATTCATGATTCATGATTCGATTTATGATTAATGATTAATGATTCAATTCATGATTCAATTCATGATTCATGATTCATGATTCAATTCATGATCCATGATTCATGATTCAATTCATGATTCAATTCATGATTCATGATTCAAATTATAATTCAAATCATGATTCATGATTCATGATTAATGATTCAATTCATGAATCAATTCATGATTCATTATTCAATTCATGATTCATGATTCAATTTATGATTCATGATTCATGATTCTTGATTCATGATTCGATTCAAGATTAATGATTCATGATTCGATTAATGATTCATGATTCAATTCATGATTCATGATTCATGATTTATGATTCAATTCATGATTCATGATTCAATTTATGATTCATGATTCAATTTATGATTCAATTCATGATTCATGATTCATGATTCAATTCATGATTCAATTCATGATTCATGATTGATGATTCAATTTATGATTCATGATTCATGATCCAATTCATGATTCAATTCATGATTCATGATTCATGATTCATGATTCGATTCATGATTCATTATTCATGATTCAATTCATGATTCATGATTTATGATTCATGATTCAATTCATGATTCATGATTCATGATTCATGATTCATGATTCAATTCATGATTCATAATTCATGATTCATGATTCAATTCATGATTCATGATTCATGATTCATGATTCATGATTCGATTCATGATTCATTATTCATGATTCAATTCATGATTCATGATTCATGATTCATGATTCAATTCATGATTCATGATTCATGATTCAATTCATGATTTATGATTCGATTCATGATTCATGATTCATGATTTAATTCATGATTTATAATTCATGTCTCATTATTCAATTCATTAATCATGATTCATGATTTAATTCATGATTCATGATTCAATTCATGTTTCATAATTCATGATTCATGATTCAATTCATGATTCATGATTCAATTAATGATTCGATTCCTGATTCATTTCATGATTCATGATTCGATTTATGATTCTTGATTCATGATTCGATTTATGATTCTTGATTCATGATTCATGATTCAATTCATGATTCATGATTCAATTCATGATTTATGATTCATGATTCATGATTCATGATTCAATTCATGATTCAAGACTCAATTCATGATTCAATTCATGAATCAATTCATTATTCATGATTAAATTCATGATTCAATTCATGATTCATGATTCGATTTATGATTCATGATTTAATTCATGATTCATGATTCATGATTCATGATTCATGATTCAATTCATGATTCAATTCATGATTCATGATTCGATTCATGATTCATGATTCAATTCATGATTCAATTCATGATTCATGATTCATGATTCATTTCATGATTCAATTCATGATTCATGATTCAATTCATGATTCATGATTCAATTCATGATTCAATTCATGATTCATGATTATTGATTCAATTTATGATTCATAATTCATGATTCATGATTCAATTCATGATTCAAGATTCATGATTCATGATTCATGATTCGATTCATGATTCATTATTCATGATTCAATTCATGATTCATGATTTATGATTCATGATTCAATTCATGATTCATGATTCATGATTCATGATTCAATTCATGATTCATAATTCATGATCCATGATTCAATTCATGATTCATGATTCATGATTCATAATTCATGATTCGATTCATGATTCATTATTCATGATTCAATTCATGATTTATGATTCATGATTCAATTCATGATTCATGATTCAATTTATAAATCTTGAATCATGATTTATGATTCGATTCATGATTCATGATTCAATTCATGATTCATGATTCATGATTCAATTAATGATTCATGATTCGATTTATGATTCATGATTCATGATTCAATTCATGATTCATGATTCGATTCATGATTCATGATTCATGATTTAATTCATGATTCATGATTCATGATTCTATTCATGATTCATGATTCATGATTCATGATTTAATTAATGATTCATGATTCTATTCATGATTCATGATTCGATTCATGATTCATGATTTAATTCATGATTCATGATTCATGATTCATGATTCTATTCATGATTCATGATTCATGATTCAATTCATGATTCATGATTCGATTCATGATTCATGATTCGATTCATGATTCATGATTCATGATTCAATTCATGATTCATGATTCGATTCATGATTCATGATTCATGATTCAATTCATGATTCATGATTCGATTCATGATTCATGATTCGATTCATGATTCATGATTCAATTCATGATTCATGATTCACGATTCAATTCATGATTCGATTCATGATTCATGATTCGATTCATGATTCATGATTCATGATTCAATTCATGATTCATGATTTATGATTCATGATTCAATTCATGATTCATGATTTAATTCATGATTCAATTCATGATTCATGATTCATGATTCAATTTATGATTTATGATTCATGATTTAATTCATAATTCAATTCATGATTCATGATTCATGATTCATTATTCAATTCATGATTAATGATTCATGATTCAATTCATGATTCATAATTCATGATTCAATTCTTGATTCATGATTGATGATTTAATTCATGATTCATGATTCAATTTATGATTCGTTTCCTGATTCAATTCATGATTCATGATTCGATTTATGATTAATGATTCATGATTCAATTCATGATTCAATTCATGATTCATGATTCATGATTCAATTCATGATTCATGATTCATGATTCAATTCATGATTCAATTCATGATTCATGATTCAAATTATAATTCAAATCATGATTCATGATTCATGATTAATGATTCAATTCATGAATCAATTCATGATTCATTATTCAATTCATGATTCATGATTCAATTTATGATTCATGATTCATGATTCTTGATTCATGATTCGATTCAAGATTAATGATTCATGATTCGATTAATGATTCATGATTCAATTCATGATTCATGATTCATGATTTATGATTCAATTCATGATTCATGATTCATGATTCAATTTATGATTCATGATTCAATTTATGATTCAATTCATGATTCATGATTCATGATTCAATTCATGATTCAATTCATGATTCATGATTGATGATTCAATTTATGATTCATGATTCATGATCCAATTCATGATTCAATTCATGATTCATGATTCATGATTCGATTCATGATTCATTATTCATGATTCAATTCATGATTCATGATTTATGATTCATGATTCAATTCATGATTCATGATTCATGATTCATGATTCATGATTCAATTCATGATTCATAATTCATGATTCATGATTCAATTCATGATTCATGATTCATGATTCATGATTCATGATTCGATTCATGATTCATTATTCATGATTCAATTCATGATTCATGATTCATGATTCATGATTCAATTCATGATTCATGATTCATGATTCAATTCATGATTTATGATTCGATTCATGATTCATGATTCATGATTTAATTCATGATTTATAATTCATGTCTCATTATTCAATTCATTAATCATGATTCATGATTTAATTCATGATTCATGATTCAATTCATGTTTCATAATTCATGATTCATGATTCAATTCATGATTCATGATTCAATTAATGATTCGATTCCTGATTCATTTCATGATTCATGATTCGATTTATGATTCTTGATTCATGATTCGATTTATGATTCTTGATTCATGATTCATGATTCAATTCATGATTCATGATTCAATTCATGATTTATGATTCATGATTCATGATTCATGATTCAATTCATGATTCAAGACTCAATTCATGATTCAATTCATGAATCAATTCATTATTCATGATTAAATTCATGATTCAATTCATGATTCATGATTCGATTTATGATTCATGATTTAATTCATGATTCATGATTCATGATTCATGATTCATGATTCAATTCATGATTCAATTCATGATTCATGATTCGATTCATGATTCATGATTCAATTCATGATTCAATTCATGATTCATGATTCATGATTCAATTCATGATTCAATTCATGATTCATGATTCAATTCATGATTCATGATTCAATTCATGATTCAATTCATGATTCATGATTATTGATTCAATTTATGATTCATAATTCATGATTCATGATTCAATTCATGATTCAAGATTCATGATTCATGATTCATGATTCGATTCATGATTCATTATTCATGATTCAATTCATGATTCATGATTTATGATTCATGATTCAATTCATGATTCATGATTCATGATTCATGATTCAATTCATGATTCATAATTCATGATCCATGATTCAATTCATGATTCATGATTCATGATTCATAATTCATGATTCGATTCATGATTCATTATTCATGATTCAATTCATGATTTATGATTCATGATTCAATTCATGATTCATGATTCAATTTATAAATCTTGAATCATGATTTATGATTCGATTCATGATTCATGATTCAATTCATGATTCATGATTCATGATTCAATTAATGATTCATGATTCGATTTATGATTCATGATTCATGATTCAATTCATGATTCATGATTCGATTCATGATTCATGATTCATGATTTAATTCATGATTCATGATTCATGATTCTATTCATGATTCATGATTCATGATTCATGATTTAATTAATGATTCATGATTCTATTCATGATTCATGATTCGATTCATGATTCATGATTCAATTCATGATTCATGATTCACGATTCAATTCATGATTCGATTCATGATTCATGATTCATGATTCAATTCATGATTCATGATTTATGATTCATGATTCAATTCATGATTCATGATTTAATTCATGATTCAATTCATGATTCATGATTCATGATTCAATTTATGATTTATGATTCATGATTTAATTCATAATTCAATTCATGATTCATGATTCATTATTCAATTCATGATTCATGATTCATGATTCAATTCATGATTCAATTCATGATTCATGATTCAATTCATGATTCATGATTCGATTTATGATTCATGATTCATGCTTCTTGATTCATGATTCGATTCAAGATTATTGATTCATGATTCGATTAATGATTCATGATTCAATTCATGATTCATGATTCATGATTTATGATTCAATTCATGATTCATGATTCATGATTCATGATTCAATTCATGATTCATGATTCAATTCATGATTCAATATATGATTCATGATTCAAGATTCAATTCATGATTCATGATTCAATTCATGATTCATGATTCATGATTCAATTCATGATTCATGAGTCATGATTCATGATTCAATTCATGATTCATGATTCATGATTCAATTCATGATTCAATTCATGATTCATGATTCATGATTTATAATTCGATTCATGATTCATGATTCATAAATCAATTCATGATTCATGATTCAATTCATGATTCATGATTTAATACATGATTCATGGTTCAATTCATGATTCATGATTCATGATTCAATTCATGATTCATGATTCAATTCATGATTCATGATTCAATTCATGATTCGATTCCAGATTAAATTCATGATTCATGATTCGATTTATGATTCATGATTCATGATTCATGATTTAATTCATGATTCATGATTCATGATTCATGATTCAATTCATGAATTATGATTCGATTCATGATTCATGATTCAATTCATGATTCATGATTCAATTCATGATTCAATTCATGATTCAATTCATGATTGATGATTCATGATTCTATTCATGATTCAATTCATGATTCATGATTGATGATTCAATTTATGATTCATGATTCATGATTCAATTCATGATTCATGATTCATGATTCAATTCATGATTCAATTCATGATTCATAATTCATGATTCATGATTCATGATTCATGATTCATGATTCAATTCATGATTCATAATTCATGATTCATGATTCAATTCATGATTCATGATTTAAGATACATGATTCAATTCATGATTCATGATTTAATTAATGATTAATGTTTCAATTCATGATTCATTTCATGATTCATGATACAATTTATGATTTGATTCCTGATTCAATTCATGATTCATGATTCAATTTATGATTCATGATTCATGCCTCTTGATTCATGATTCGATTCAAGATTAATGATTCATGATTCGATTAATGATTCATGATTCAATTCATGATTCATGATTCATGATTTATGATCCAATTCATGATTCATGATTCATAATTCAATTCATGATTCATGATTCAATTCATGATTCAATTCATGATTCATGATTCAATTCATGATTCATGATTCATGATTCAATTCATGATTCATGATTCATGATTCAATTCACGATTCATGATTCATGATTCATGATTCAATTCATGATTCATGATTCATGATTCAATTCATGATTCATGATTCATGATTTATGATTCATAAATCATTTCAATATTCATGATTCAATTCATGATTCGATGCATGATTCATGATTCAATTCATGATTCAATTCATGATTCATGATTCATGACTCGATTCATGATTCATGATTCATGATTCAATTCATGATTCATAATTCATGATTCATGATTCATGATTTAAATCATGATTAATGATTCATGATTCAATTCATGATTCATAATTCATGATTCATGATTCATGATTTAAATCATGATTAATGATTCATGATTCAATTCATGATTCATGATTTAATACATGATTCATGATTCAATTCATGATTCATGATTCATGATTCAATTCATGATTCATGATTCAATTCATGATTCATGATTCAATTCATGATTCGATTCCAGATTAAATTCATGATTCATGATTCGATTTATGATTCATGATTCATGATTCGATTTATGATTCATGATTCATGATTCATAATTCATGATTCATGATTCATGATTCATGATTCAATTCATGATTCAATTCATGAATTATGATTCGATTCATGATTCATGATTCAATTCATGATTCATGATTCAATTCATGATTTAATTCATGATTCATGATTCATGATTCATGATTCAATTCATGATTGATGATTCATGATTCTATTCATGATTCAATTCATGATTCATGATTGATGATTCAATTTATGATTCATGATTCATGATTCAATTCATGATTCATGATTCATGATTCAATTCATGATTCAATTCATGATTCATGATTCATGATTCATGATTCATGATTCATAATTCATGATTCATGATTCAATTCATGATTCATAATTCATGATTCATGATTCAATTCATGATTTATGATTTATAATACATGATTAATGTTTCAATTCATGATTCATTTCATGATTCATGATACAATTTATGATTTGATTCCTGATTCAATTCATGATTCATGATTCAATTTATTATTCATGATTCATGATTTAATTCATGATTCATGATTCATGATTCATGATTCATGATTCAATTCATGATTCATGATTCATGATTCATGATTCATGATTCAATTCATGATTCATGATTCAAGATTTGATTCATGATTCATGATTCAATTTATGATTCATGATTCATGAATCATGATTCGATTCATGATTCATGATTCATGATTCAATTTATGATTCATGATTCATGAATCATGATTCGATTCATGATTCATGATTCATGATACAATTCATGATTCATGATTCAATTCATGATTCATGATTCATGATTGATGATTCAATTCATGATTCATGATTCAATTCATGATTCATGATTCAATTCATGATTCGATTCCTGATTCATTTCATGATTCATGATTCGATTTATGATTTTTGATTCATGATTCGATTTATGATTCTTGATTCATGATTCATGATTCAATTCATGATTCAAGATTCAATTCATGATTCAATTCATGAATCAATTCATTATACATGATTCAATTCATGATTCAATTCATGATTCATGATTCAATTCATGATTCAATTCATGATTCATGATTCATGACTCGATTCATGATTCATGATTCATGATTCAATTCATGATTCATGATTCATGGTTCATGATTCATGATTCATGGTTCATGATTCACGAATCGATTCATGATTCATTATTCATGATTCAATTCATGATTCATGATTTATGATTCATGATTCAATTCATGATTCATGATTCATGATTTAATTCATGATTCATGATTCAATTTATGATTCATGATTCATGATTCAATTCATGATTCATGATTCAATTCATGATTCATGATTCATGATACATGATTCAATTCATGATTCAATTCATGATTCATGATTTGATTCATGATTCATGATTCAATTCATGATTCATGATTCATGATTCATGATTCAGTTCATGATTCATGATTCATGATTCAATTCATGATTCAATTTATGATTCATGATTGATGATTCAATTTTTGATTCATGATTCATGATCCCATTCATGATTCAATTCATGATTCATGATTCATGATTCGATGCATGATTCATTATTCATGATTCAATTCATGATTCATGATTTATGATTCATGATTCAATTCATGATTCATGATTCATGATTCATGATTCATGATTCAATTCATGATTCAATTCATGATTCATGATTCATGATTCATGATTCATGATTCATGATTCGATTCATGATTCATTATTCATGATTCAATTCATGATTCATGATTCACGATTCATGATTCAATTCATGATTCTTGATTCATGATTCAATTCATGATTCATGATTCGATTCATGATTCATGATTTAATTCATGATTTATGATTCATGTCTCATTATTCAATTCATTAATCATGATTCATGATTTAATTCATGTTTCATAATTCATGATTCATGATTCAATTCATGATTCATGATACATGATTGATAATTCAATTCATGATTCATGATTCAATTCATGATTCATGATTCAATTCATGATTCGATTCCTGATTCATTTCATGATTCATGATTCGATTTATGATTTTTGATTCATGATTCGATTTATGATTCTTGATTCATGATTCATGATTCAATTCATGATTCAAGATTCAATTCATGATTCAATTCATGAATCAATTCATTATTCATGATTCAATTCATGATTCAATTCATGATTCATGATTCGATTTATGATTCATGATTCATGATTCTTGATTTAATTCATGATTCATGATTCAATTTATGATTCATGATTGATGATTCAATTTATGATTCATGATTCATGATCCAATTCATGATTCAATTCATGATTCATGATTCATGATTCGATGCATGATTCATTATTCTTGATTCAATTCATGATTCATGATTTATGATTCATGATTCAATTCATGATTCATGATTCATGATTCATGATTCAATTCATGATTCATAATCATGATTCATGAATCAATTCATGATTCATGATTCATGATTCATGATTCATGATTCATGATTCATGATTCATGATTCGATTCATGATTCATTATTCATGATTCAATTCATGATTAATGATTCACGATTCATGATTCAATTCATGATTCATGATTCATGATTCAATTCATGATTCATGATTCGATTCATGATTCATGATTCATGATTTAATTCATGATTTATGATTCATGTCTCATTATTCAATTCATTAATCATGATTCATGATTCAATTCATGTTTCATAATTCATGATTCATGATTCAATTCATGATTCATGATACATGATTGATAATTCAATTCATGATTCATGATTCAATTCATGATTCATAATTCAATTCATGATTCGATTCCTGATTCATTTCATGATTCATGATTCGATTTATGATTCTTGATTCATGATTCGATTTATGATTCTTGATTCATGATTCATGATTCAATTCATGATTCATGATTCAATTCATGATTTATGATTCATGATTCATGATTCATGATTCAGTTCATGATTCATGATACTTGATTGATGATTCAAATCATGATTCATGATTCAATTCATGATTCATGTTTTAATTCATGATTCGATTCCTGATTCATTTCATGATTCATGATTCGATTTATGATTCTTGATTCATGATTCGATTTATGATTCTTGATTCATAATTCATGATTCAATTCATGATTCATGATTCAATTCATGATTTATGATTCATGATTCATGATTCATGATTCAATTCATGATTCAAGATTCAATTCATGATTCAATTCATGAATCAATTCATTATTCATGATTCAATTCATGATTCAATTCATGATTCATGATTCGATTTATGATTCATGATTCATGATTCTTGATTTAATTATGATTCATGATTCATGATTCATGATTCAATTCATGATTCATGATTCAATTCATGATTTATGATTCATGATTCATGATTCATGATTCATGATTCATGATTCAATTCATGATTCAAGATTCAATTCATGATTCAATTCATGAATCAATTCATTATTCATGATTCAATTCAGGATTCAATTCATGATTCATGATTCGATTCATGATTCAATTCATGATTCATGATTCAGTTCATGATTCATGATTATTGATTCAATTTATGATTCATAATTCATGATTCATGATTCAATTTATGATTCATGATTCATGATTCATGATTCGATTCATGATTCATTATTCATGATTCAATTCATGATTCATGATTTATGATTCATGATTCAATTCATGATTCATGATTCATGATTCATGATTCATGATTCAATTCATGATTCATAATTCATGATTCATGATTCAATTCATGATTCATGATTCATGATTCATGATTCGATTCATGATTCATTATTCATGATTCAATTCATGATTCATGATTTATGATTCATGATTAAATTCATGATTCATGATTCGATTTATAAATCTTGAATCATGATTTATGATTCGATTCATGATTCAAGATTCATGATTCAATTCATGATTCATGATTCATGATTCATGATTCAATTAATGATTCATGATTTGATTTATGATTCATGATTCATGATTCAATTCATGATTCATGATTCGATTCATGATTCATGATTCATGATTTAATTCATGATTCATGATTCATGATTCATGATTCTATTCATGATTCATGATTCAATTCATGATTCATGATTCGATTCATGATTCATGATTCAATTCATGATTCATGATTCATGATTCAATTCATGATTCATGATTCGATTCATGATTCATGATTCATGATTCAATTCATGATTCATGATTCGATTCATGATTCATGATTCGATTCATGATTCATGATTCAATTCATGATTCATGATTCACGATTCAATTCATGATTCGATTCATGATTCATGATTCATGATTCGATTCATGATTCATGATTCATGATTCAATTCATAATTCATGATTTATGATTCATGATTCAATTCATGATTCATGATTTAATTCATGATTCAATTCATGATTCATGATTCATGATTTAATTTATGATTTATGATTCATGATTTAATTCATAATTCAATTCATGATTCATGATTCATGATTCATTATTCAATTCATGATTAGTGATTCATGATTCAATTCATGATTCATAATTCATGATTCAATTCTTGATTCATGATTGATGATTTAATTCATGATTCATGATTCAATTTATGATTCGTTTCCTGATTCAATTCATGATTCATGATTCGATTTATGATTCATGATTCATGATTCAATTCATGATTCAATTCATGATTCATGATTCATGATTCATGATTCAATTCATGATTCATGATTCATGATTCAATTCATGATTCAATTCATGATTCATGATTCAAATTATAATTCAAATCATGATTCATGATTCATGATTAATGATTCAATTCATGAATCAATTCATGATTCATTATTCAATTCATGATTCATGATTCAATTTATGATTCATGATTCATGATTCTTGATTCATGATTCGATTCAAGATTAATGATTCATGATTCGATTAATGATTCATGATTCAATTCATGATTCATGATTCATGATTTATGATTGAATTCATGATTCATGATTCATGATTCAATTTATGATTCATGATTCAATTTATGATTCAATTCATGATTCATGATTCATGATTCAATTCATGATTCAATTCATGATTCATGATTGATGATTCAATTTATGATTCATGATTCATGATCCAATTCATGATTCAATTCATGATTCATGATTCATGATTCATGATTCGATTCATGATTCATTATTCATGATTCAATTCATGATTCATGATTTATGATTCATGATTCAATTCATGATTCATGATTCATGATTCATGATTCATGATTCAATTCATGATTCATAATTCATGATTCATGATTCAATTCATGATTCATGATTCATGATTCATGATTCATGATTTGATTCATGATTCATTATTCATGATTCAATTCATGATTCATGATTCATGATTCATGATTCAATTCATGATTCATGATTCATGATTCAATTCATGATTTATGATTCGATTTATGATTCATGATTCATGATTTAATTCATGATTTATGATTCATGTCTCATTATTCAATTCATTAATCATGATTCATGATTCAATTCATGATTCATGATTCAATTCATGTTTCATAATTCATGATTCATGATTCAATTCATGATTCATGATACATGATTGATGATTCAATTCATGATTCATGATTCAATTCATGATTCATGATTCAATTCATGATTCGATTCCTGATTCATTTCATGATTCATGATTCAATTCATGATTCATGATTCAATTCATGATTCATGATTCAATTCATGATTCGATTTATGATTCTTGATTCATGATTCATGATTCAATTCATGATTCATGATTCAATTCATGATTTATGATTCATGATTCATGATTCATGATTCAATTCATGATTCAAAATTCAATTCATGATTCAATTCATGAATCAATTCATTATTCATGATTAAATTCATGATTCAATTCATGATTCATGATTCGATTTATGATTCATGATTTAATTCATGATTCATGATTCATGATTCATGATTCATGATTCAATTCATGATTCAATTCATGATTCATGATTCGATTCATGATTCATGATTCAATTCATGATTCATGATTCAATTCATGATTCAATTCATGATTCATGATTCATGATTCAATTCATGATTCAATTCATGATTCAATTCATGATTCATGATTCAATTCATGATTCAATTCATGATTCATGATTATTGATTCAATTTATGATTCATAATTCATGATTCATGATTCATGATTCATGATTCGATTCATGATTCATTATTCATGATTCAATTCATGATTCATGATTTATGATTCATGATTCAATTCATGATTCATGATTCATGATTCATGATTCATGATTCAATTCATGATTCATAATTCATGATTCATGATTCAATTCATGATTCATGATTCAAGATTCATAATTCATGATTCGATTCATGATTCATTATTCATGATTCAATTCATGATTCATGATTTATGATTCATGATTCAATTCATGATTCATGATTCAATTTATAAATCTTGAATCATGATTTATGATTCGATTCATGATTCATGATTCAATTCATGATTCATGATTCATGATTCAATTAATGATTTATGATTCGATTTATGATTCATGATTCATGATTCAATTCATGATTCATGATTCGATTCATGATTCATGATTCATGATTTAATTCATGATTCATGATTCATGATTCTATTCATGATTCATGATTTAATTCATGATTCATGATTCTATTCATGATTCATGATTCGATTCATGATTCATGATTCAATTCATGATTCATGATTCATGATTCAATTCATGATTCGATTCATGATTCATGATTCATGATTCAATTCATGATTCATGATTTATGATTCATGATTCAATTCATGATTCATGATTTAATTCATGATTCATGATTCATGATTCAATTTATGATTTATGATTCATGATTTAATTCATAATTCAATTCATGATTCATGATTCATTATTCAATTCATGATTCATGATTCATGATTCAATTCATGATTCAATTCATGATTCATGATTCAATTCATGATTCATGATTCAATTTATGATTCATGATTCATGCTTCTTGATTCATGATTCGATTCAAGATTATTGATTCATGATTCGATTAATGATTCATGATTCAATTCATGATTCATGATTCATGATTTATGATTCAATTCATGATTCATGATTCATGATTCATGATTCAATTCATGATTCATGATTCAATTCATGATTCAATATATGATTCATGATTCAAGATTCAATTCATGATTCATGATTCAATTCATGATTCATGATTCATGATTCAATTCACGATTCATGAGTCATGATTCAATTCATGATTCATGATTCATGATTTATAATTCGATTCATGATTCATGATTCATAAATCAATTCATGATTCATGATTCAATTCATGATTCATGATTTAATACATGATTCATGGTTCAATTCATGATTCATGATTCAATTCATGATTCATGATTCAATTCATGATTCATGATTCAATTCATGATTCGATTCCAGATTAAATTCATGATTCATGATTCGATTTATGATTCATGATTCATGATTCATGATTTAATTCATGATTCATGATTCATGATTCATGATTCAATTCATGATTCAATTCATGAATTATGATTCGATTCATGATTCATGATTCAATTCATGATTCATGATTCAATTCATGATTCAATTCATGATTGATGATTCATGATTCTATTCATGATTCAATTCATGATTCATGATTGATGATTCAATTTATGATTCATGATTCATGATTAAATTCATGATTCATGATTCAATTCATGATTTAATTCATGATTCATAATTCATGATTCATGATTCATGATTCATGATTCATGATTCAATTCATGATTCATAATTCATGATTCATGATTCAATTCATGATTCATGATTTATGATACATGATTAATGTTTCAATTCATGATTTATTTCATGATTCATGATACAATTTATGATTTGATTCCTGATTCAATTCATGATTCATGATTCAATTTATGATTCATGATTCATGCCTCTTGATTCATGATTCGATTCAAGATTAATGATTCATGATTCGATTAATGATTCATGATTCAATTCATGATTCATGATTCATGATTTATGATTCAATTCATGATTCATGATTTATGATTCAATTCATGATTCATGATTCAATTCATGATTCAATTCATGATTCATGATTCAATTCATGATTCATGATTCATGATTCAATTCATGATTCATGATTCATGATTCAATTCACGATTCATGATTCATGATTCATGATTCAATTCATGATTCATGATTCAATTCATGATTCATGATTCATGATTTATGATTCATAAATCAATTCATTATTCATGATTCAATTCATGATTCGATGCATGATTCATGATTCAATTCATGATTCAATTCATGATTCATGATTCATGACTCGATTCATGATTCATGATTCATGATTCAATTCATGATTCATAATTCATGATTCATGATTCATGATTTAAATCATGATTAATGATTCATGATTCAATTCATAATTCATGATTTAATACATGATTCATGATTGAATTCATGATTCATGATTCATGATTCAATTCATGATTCATGATTCAATTCATGATTCATGATTCAATTCATGATTCGATTCCAGATTAAATTCATGATTCATGATTCGATTTATGATTCATGATTCATGATTCAATTTATGATTCATGATTCATGATTCATAATTCATGATTCATGATTCATGATTCATGATTCAATTCATGATTCAATTCATGAATTATGATTCGATTCATGATTCATGATTCAATTCATGATTCATGATTCAATTCATGATTCAATTCATGATTCATGATTCATGATTCATGATTCAATTCATGATTGATGATTCATGATTCTATTCATGATTCAATTCATGATTCATGATTGATGATTCAATTTATGATTCATGATTCATGATTCAATTCATGATTCATGATTCATGATTCAATTCATGATTCAATTCATGATTCATGATTCATGATTCATGATTCATGATTCATAATTCATGATTCATGATTCAATTCATGATTCATAATTCATGATTCATGATTCAATTCATGATTTATGATTTATGATACATGATTAATGTTTCAATTCATGATTCATTTCATGATTCATGATACAATTTATGATTTGATTCCTGATTCAATTCATGATTCATGATTCAATTTATTATTCATGATTCATGATTTAATTCATGATTCATGATTCATGATTCAATTCATGATTCATGATTCATGATTCATGATTCATGATTCATGATTCATGATTCAATTCATGATTCATGATTCATGATTCATGATTCAATTCATGATTCATGATTCAAGATTTGATTCATGATTCATGATTCAATTTATGATTCATGATTCATGAATCATGATTCGATTCATGATTCATGATTCATGATTCAATTTATGATTCATGATTCATGAATCATGATTCGATTCATGATTCATGATTCATGATACAATTCATGGTTCATGATTCAATTCATGATTCATGATTCATGATTGATGATTCAATTCATGATTCATGATTCAATTCATGATTCATGATTCAATTCATGATTCGATTCCTGATTCATTTCATGATTCATGATTCGATTTATGATTTTTGATTCATGATTCGATTTATGATTCTTGATTCATGATTCATGATTCAATTCATGATTCAAGATTCAATTCATGATTCAATTCATGAATCAATTCATTATTCATGATTCAATTCATGATTCAATTCATGATTCATGATTCAATTCATGATTCAATTCATGATTCATGATTCATGACTCGATTCATGATTCATGATTCATGATTCAATTCATGATTCATGATTCGATTTATGATTCATGATTCATGATTCAATTCATGATTCAAGATTCAATTCATGATTCAATTCATGAATCAATTCATTATTCATGATTCAATTCATGATTCATGATTCAATTCATGATTCATGATTTATGATTCATGATTCAATTCATGATTCATGATTCATGATTTAATTCATGATTCATGATTCAATTTATGATTCATGATTCATGATTCAATTCATGATTCATGATTCATGATTCAATTAATGATTCATGATTCGATTTATGATTCATGATTCATGATTCAATTCATGATTCATGATTCATGATTCAATTCATGATTCATGATTCTATTCATAATTCATGATTCATGATTCAATTCATGATTCATGATTCGATTCATGATTCATGATTCAATTCATGATTCATGATTCATGATTCAATTCATAATTCATGATTTGATTCATGATTCATGATTCATGATTCAATTCATGATTCATGATTCATGATTCATGATTTTATTCATGATTCATGATTCAATTCATGATTCATGATTCGATTCATGATTCATGATTCAATTCATGATTCATGATTCATGATTCATGATTCATGATTCAATTCATGCTTAATGACTCATGATTTAATTCATGATTCAATTCATGATTCATGATTCAATTTATGATTCATGATTCATGCCTCTTGATTCATGATTCGATTCAAGATTAATGATTCATGATTCGATTAATGATTCATGATTCAATTCATGATTCATGATTCATGATTTATGATTCAATTCATGATTCATGATTTATGATTCAATTCATGATTCATGATTCAATTCATGATTCAATTCATGATTCATGATTCAATTCATGATTCATGATTCATGATTCAATTCATGATTCATGATTCATGATTCAATTCACGATTCATGATTCATGATTCATGATTCAATTCATGATTCATGATTCAATTCATGATTCATGATTCATGATTTATGATTCATAAATCAATTCATTATTCATGATTCAATTCATGATTCGATGCATGATTCATGATTCAATTCATGATTCAATTCATGATTCATGATTCATGACTCGATTCATGATTCATGATTCATGATTCAATTCATGATTCATAATTCATGATTCATGATTCATGATTTAAATCATGATTAATGATTCATGATTCAATTCATAATTCATGATTTAATACATGATTCATGATTGAATTCATGATTCATGATTCATGATTCAATTCATGATTCATGATTCAATTCATGATTCATGATTCAATTCATGATTCGATTCCAGATTAAATTCATGATTCATGATTCGATTTATGATTCATGATTCATGATTCAATTTATGATTCATGATTCATGATTCATAATTCATGATTCATGATTCATGATTCATGATTCAATTCATGATTCAATTCATGAATTATGATTCGATTCATGATTCATGATTCAATTCATGATTCATGATTCAATTCATGATTCAATTCATGATTCATGATTCATGATTCATGATTCAATTCATGATTGATGATTCATGATTCTATTCATGATTCAATTCATGATTCATGATTGATGATTCAATTTATGATTCATGATTCATGATTCAATTCATGATTCATGATTCATGATTCAATTCATGATTCAATTCATGATTCATGATTCATGATTCATGATTCATGATTCATAATTCATGATTCATGATTCAATTCATGATTCATAATTCATGATTCATGATTCAATTCATGATTTATGATTTATGATACATGATTAATGTTTCAATTCATGATTCATTTCATGATTCATGATACAATTTATGATTTGATTCCTGATTCAATTCATGATTCATGATTCAATTTATTATTCATGATTCATGATTTAATTCATGATTCATGATTCATGATTCAATTCATGATTCATGATTCATGATTCATGATTCATGATTCATGATTCAATTCATGATTCATGATTCATGATTCATGATTCAATTCATGATTCATGATTCAAGATTTGATTCATGATTCATGATTCAATTTATGATTCATGATTCATGAATCATGATTCGATTCATGATTCATGATTCATGATTCAATTTATGATTCATGATTCATGAATCATGATTCGATTCATGATTCATGATTCATGATACAATTCATGGTTCATGATTCAATTCATGATTCATGATTCATGATTGATGATTCAATTCATGATTCATGATTCAATTCATGATTCATGATTCAATTCATGATTCGATTCCTGATTCATTTCATGATTCATGATTCGATTTATGATTTTTGATTCATGATTCGATTTATGATTCTTGATTCATGATTCATGATTCAATTCATGATTCAAGATTCAATTCATGATTCAATTCATGAATCAATTCATTATTCATGATTCAATTCATGATTCAATTCATGATTCATGATTCAATTCATGATTCAATTCATGATTCATGATTCATGACTCGATTCATGATTCATGATTCATGATTCAATTCATGATTCATGATTCGATTTATGATTCATGATTCATGATTCAATTCATGATTCAAGATTCAATTCATGATTCAATTCATGAATCAATTCATTATTCATGATTCAATTCATGATTCATGATTCAATTCATGATTCATGATTTATGATTCATGATTCAATTCATGATTCATGATTCATGATTTAATTCATGATTCATGATTCAATTTATGATTCATGATTCATGATTCAATTCATGATTCATGATTCATGATTCAATTAATGATTCATGATTCGATTTATGATTCATGATTCATGATTCAATTCATGATTCATGATTCATGATTCAATTCATGATTCATGATTCATGATTCTATTCATAATTCATGATTCATGATTCAATTCATGATTCATGATTCGATTCATGATTCATGATTCAATTCATGATTCATGATTCATGATTCAATTCATAATTCATGATTTGATTCATGATTCATGATTCATGATTCAATTCATGATTCATGATTCATGATTCATGATTTTATTCATGATTCATGATTCAATTCATGATTCATGATTCGATTCATGATTCATGATTCAATTCATGATTCATGATTCATGATTCATGATTCATGATTCAATTCATGCTTAATGACTCATGATTTAATTCATGATTCAATTCATGATTCATGATTCATGATTCAATTCATGCTTAATGATTCATGATTCAATTCATGATTAATAATTCATGATTCATGATTCAATTCATGATTCAATTCATGATTCATGATTCATGATTCATGATTCAATTTATGATTCATTTCATGATTCAATTCAAGATTCATAATTCGATTTATGATTCATGATTCATGATTTAATTCATGATTCATGATTCATGATTCATGATTCAATTCATGATTCATGATTCAATTCATGATTCAATTCATGATTCATGATTCAAATTATAATTCAATTCATGATTCATGATTCATTATTAATGATTTAATTCATGAATCAATTCATGATTCATGATTCAATTCATGATTCATGATTCAATTCATGATTCGATTCCAGATTAAATTCATGATTCATGATTCGATTTATGATTCATGATTCATGATTCGATTTATGATTCATGATTCATGATTCATAATTCATGATTCATGATTCATGATTCATGATTCAATTCATGAATCAATTCATGAATTATGATTCGATTCATGATTCATGATTCAATTCATGATTCATGATTCAATTCATGATTCAATTCATGATTCATGATTCATGATTCGATTCATGATTCATGATT
Source organism: Mixophyes australis (assembly GCA_036250195.1). Lineage (NCBI taxonomy): Eukaryota > Metazoa > Chordata > Amphibia > Anura > Limnodynastidae > Mixophyes > Mixophyes australis. The sequence continues at coordinate 1,600,598 of JAVHZZ010000030.1, forward strand.
CATGATTTAATTCATGATTCATGATTCATGATTCTATTCATGATTCATGATTCATGATTCATGATTTAATTCATGATTCATGATTCTATTCATGATTCATGATTCGATTCATGATTCATGATTCAATTCATGATTCATGATTCACGATTCAATTCATGATTCGATTCATGATTCATGATTCATGATTCAATTCATGATTCATGATTTATGATTCATGATTCAATTCATGATTCATGATTTAATTCATGATTCAATTCATGATTCATGATTCATGATTCAATTTATGATTTATGATTCATGATTTAATTCATAATTCAATTCATGATTCATTATTCAATTCATGATTCATGATTCAATTCATGATTCAATTCATGATTCATGATTCAATTCATGATTCATGATTCAATTTATGATTCATGATTCATGCTTCTTGATTCATGATTCGATTCAAGATTATTGATTCATGATTCGATTAATGATTCATGATTCAATTCATGATTCATGATTCATGATTTATGATTCAATTCATGATTCATGATTCATGATTCAATTCATGATTCATGATTCAATTCATGATTCAATATATGATTCATGATTCAAGATTCAATTCATGATTCATGATTCAATTCATGATTCATGATTCATGATTCAATTCACGATTCATGAGTCATGATTCATGATTCAATTCATGATTCATGATTCATGATTCAATTCATGATTCATGATTCATGATTTATAATTCAATTCATGATTCATGATTCATGATTCAATTCATGATTCATGATTCAATTCATGATTCATGATTCAATTCATGATTCGATTCCAGATTAAATTCATGATTCATGATTCGATTTATGATTCATGATTCATGATTTAATTCATGATTCATGATTCATGATTCATGATTCAATTCATGATTCAATTCATGAATTATGATTCGATTCATGATTCATGATTCAATTCATGATTCATGATTCAATTCATGATTCAATTCATGATTGATGATTCATGATTCTATTCATGATTCAATTCATGATTCATGATTGATGATTCAATTTATGATTCATGATTCATGATTCAATTAATGATTCATGATTCAATTCATGATTTAATTCATGATTCATAATTCATGATTCATGATTCATGATTCATGATTCAATTCATGATTCATAATTCATGATTCATGATTCAATTCATGATTCATGATTTATGATACATGATTAATGTTTCAATTCATGATTCATTTCATGATTCATGATACAATTTATGATTTGATTCCTGATTCAATTCATGATTCATGATTCAATTTATGATTCATGATTCATGCCTCTTGATTCATGATTCGATTCAAGATTAATGATTCATGATTCGATTAATGATTCATGATTCAATTCATGATTCATGATTCATGATTTATGATTCAATTCATGATTCATGATTCATGATTCATGATTCAATTCATGATTCATGATTCAATTAATGATTCAATTCATGATTCATGATTCAATTCATGATTCATGATTCATGATTCAATTCATGATTCATGATTCATGATTCAATTCACGATTCATGATTCATGATTCATGATTCAATTCATGATTCATGATTCATGATTCAATTCATGATTCATGATTCATGATTTATGATTCATAAATCAATTCATTATTCATGATTCAATTCATGATTCGATGCATGATTCATGATTCAATTCATGATTCAATTCATGATTCATGATTCATGACTCGATTCATGATTCATGATTCATGATTCAATTCATGATTCATAATTCATGATTCATGATTCATGATTTAAATCATGATTAATGATTCATGATTCAATTCATAATTCATGATTTAATACATGATTCATGATTCAATTCATGATTCATGATTCATGATTCAATTCATGATTCATGATTCAATTCATGATTCATGATTCAATTCATGATTCGATTCCAGATTAAATTCATGATTCATGATTCGATTTATGATTCATGATTCATGATTCGATTTATGATTCATGATTCATGATTCATAATTCATGATTCATGATTCATGATTCATGATTCAATTCATGATTCAATTCATGAATTATGATTCGATTCATGATTCATGATTCAATTCATGATTCATGATTCAATTCATGATTCAATTCATGATTCATGATTCATGATTCATGATTCGATTCATGATTCATGATTCATGATTTAATTCATGATTCATGATTCATGATTCTATTCATGATTCATGATTCATGATTCATGATTTAATTCATGATTCATGATTCTATTCATGATTCATGATTCACGATTCAATTCATGATTCGATTCATGATTCATGATTCATGATTCAATTCATGATTCATGATTTATGATTCATGATTCAATTCATGATTCATGATTTAATTCATGATTCAATTCATGATTCATGATTCATGATTCAATTTATGATTTATGATTCATGATTTAATTCATAATTCAATTCATGATTCATTATTCAATTCATGATTCATGATTCATGATTCAATTCATGATTCAATTCATGATTCATGATTCAATTCATGATTCATGATTCAATTTATGATTCATGATTCATGCTTCTTGATTCATGATTCGATTCAAGATTATTGATTCATGATTCGATTAATGATTCATGATTCAATTCATGATTCATGATTCATGATTTATGATTCAATTCATGATTCATGATTCATGATTCATGATTCAATTCATGATTCATGATTCAATTCATGATTCAATATATGATTCATGATTCAAGATTCAATTCATGATTCATGATTCAATTCATGATTCATGATTCATGATTCAATTCACGATTCATGAGTCATGATTCATGATTCAATTCATGATTCATGATTCATGATTCAATTCATGATTCATGATTCATGATTTATAATTCGATTCATGATTCATGATTCATAAATCAATTCATGATTCATGATTCAATTCATGATTCATGATTTAATACATGATTCATGGTTCAATTCATGATTCATGATTCATGATTCAATTCATGATTCATGATTCAATTCATGATTCATGATTCAATTCATGATTCGATTCCAGATTAAATTCATGATTCATGATTCGATTTATGATTCATGATTCATGATTTAATTCATGATTCATGATTCATGATTCATGATTCAATTCATGATTCAATTCATGAATTATGATTCGATTCATGATTCATGATTCAATTCATGATTCATGATTCAATTCATGATTCAATTCATGATTGATGATTGATGATTCTATTCATGATTCAATTCATGATTCATGATTGATGATTCAATTTATGATTCATGATTCATGATTCAATTAATGATTCATGATTCAATTCATGATTTAATTCATGATTCATAATTCATGATTCATGATTCATGATTCATGATTCATGATTCAATTCATGATTCATAATTCATGATTCATGATTCAATTCATGATTCATGATTTATGATACATGATTAATGTTTCAATTCATGATTCATTTCATGATTCATGATACAATTTATGATTTGATTCCTGATTCAATTCATGATTCATGATTCAATTTATGATTCATGATTCATGCCTCTTGATTCATGATTCGATTCAAGATTAATGATTCATGATTCGATTAATGATTCATGATTCAATTCATGATTCATGATTCATGATTTATGATTCAATTCATGATTCATGATTCATGATTCATGATTCAATTCATGATTCATGATTCAATTCATGATTCAATTCATGATTCATGATTCAATTCATGATTCATGATTCAATTCATGATTCATGATTCATGATTCAATTCACGATTCATGATTCATGATTCATGATTCAATTCATGATTCATGATTCATGATTCAATTCATGATTCATGATTCATGATTTATGATTCATAAATCAATTCATTATTCATGATTCAATTCATGATTCGATGCATGATTCATGATTCAATTCATGATTCAATTCATGATTCATGATTCATGACTCGATTCATGATTCATGATTCATGATTCAATTCATGATTCATAATTCATGATTCATGATTCATGATTTAAATCATGATTAATGATTCATGATTCAATTCATAATTCATGATTTAATACATGATTCATGATTCAATTCATGATTCATGATTCATGATTCAATTCATGATTCATGATTCAATTCATGATTCATGATTCAATTCATGATTCGATTCCAGATTAAATTCATGATTCATGATTCGATTTATGATTCATGATTCATAATTCATGATTCATGATTCATGATTCATGATTCAATTCATGATTCAATTCATGAATTATGATTCGATTCATGATTCATGATTCAATTCATGATTCATGATTCAATTCATGATTCAATTCATGATTCATGATTCATGATTCATGATTCAATTCATGATTGATGATTCATGATTCTATTCATGATTCAATTCATGATTCATGATTGATGATTCAATTTATGATTCATGATTCATGATTCAATTCATGATTCATGATTCATGATTCAATTCATGATTCAATTCATGATTCATGATTCATGATTCATGATTCATAATTCATGATTCATGATTCAATTCATGATTCATAATTCATGATTCATGATTCAATTCATGATTTATGATTTATGATACATGATTAATGTTTCAATTCATGATTCATTTCATGATTCATGATACAATTTATGATTTGATTCCTGATTCAATTCATGATTCATGATTCAATTTATTATTCATGATTCATAATTTAATTCATGATTCATGATTCATGATTCATGATTCATGATTCAATTCATGATTCATGATTCATGATTCATGATTCATGATTCATGATTCATGATTCAATTCATGATTCATGATTCATGATTCATGATTCAATTCATGATTCATGATTCAAGATTTGATTCATGATTCATGATTCAATTTATGATTCATGATTCATGAATCATGATTCGATTCATGATTCATGATTCATGATTCAATTTATGATTCATGATTCATGAATCATGATTCGATTCATGATTCATGATTCATGATACAATTCATGATTGATGATTCAATTCATGATTCATGATTCATGATTGATGATTCAATTCATGATTCATGATTCAATTCATGATTCATGATTCAATTCATGATTCGATTCCTGATTCATTTCATGATTCATGATTCGATTTATGATTTTTGATTCATGATTCGATTTATGATTCTTGATTCATGATTCATGATTCAATTCATGATTCAAGATTCAATTCATGATTCAATTCATGAATCAATTCATTATTCATGATTCAATTCATGATTCAATTCATGATTCATGATTCAATTCATGATTCAATTCATGATTCATGATTCATGACTCGATTCATGATTCATGATTCATGATTCAATTCATGATTCATGATTCATGGTTCATGATTCATGATTCATGGTTCATGATTCACGAATCGATTCATGATTCATTATTCATGATTCAATTCATGATTCATGATTTATGATTCATGATTCAATTCATGATTCATGATTCATGATTTAATTCATGATTCATGATTCAATTTATGATTCATGATTCATGATTCAATTCATGATTCATGATTCATGATTCAATTAATGATTCATGATTCGATTTATGATTCATGATTCATGATTCAATTCATGATTCATGATTCATGATTCAATTCATGATTCATGATTCATGATTCTATTCATAATTCATGATTCATGATTCAATTCATGATTCATGATTCGATTCATGATTCATGATTCAATTCATGATTCATGATTCATGATTCAATTCATAATTCATGATTTGATTCATGATTCATGATTCATGATTCAATTCATGATTCATGATTCGATTCATGATTCATGATTCAATTCATGATTCATGATTCGATTCATGATTCATGATTTAATTCATGATTTATGATTCATGATTCATAATTCAATTCATGATTCATTATTCATGATTCATGATTCATGATTCATGATTCAATTCATGCTTAATGACTCATGATTTAATTCATGATTCAATTCATGATTCATGATTCATGATTCAATTCATGCTTAATGATTCATGATTCAATTCATGATTAATAATTCATGATTCATGATTCAATTCATGATTCAATTCATGATTCATGATTCATGATTCAATTTATGATTCATTTCATGATTCAATTCAAGATTCATAATTCGATTTATGATTCATGATTCATGATTTAATTCATGATTCATGATTCATGATTCATGATTCAATTCATGATTCATGATTCAATTCATGATTCAATTCATGATTCATGATTCAAATTATAATTCAATTCATGATTCATGATTCATTATTAATGATTTAATTCATGAATCAATTCATGATTCATGATTCAATTCATGATTCATGATTCAATTCATGATTCGATTCCAGATTAAATTCATGATTCATGATTCGATTTATGATTCATGATTCATGATTCATAATTCATGATTCATGATTCATGATTCATGATTCAATTCATGATTCAATTCATGAATTATGATTCGATTCATGATTCATGATTCAATTCATGATTCATGATTCAATTCATGATTCAATTCATGATTCATGATTCATGATTCATGATTCAATTCATGATTGATGATTCATGATTCTATTCATGATTCAATTCATGATTCATGATTGATGATTCAATTTATGATTCATGATTCATGATTCAATTCATGATTCATGATTCATGATTCAATTCATGATTCAATTCATGATTCATGATTCATGATTCATGATTCATGATTCATAATTCATGATTCATGATTCAATTCATGATTCATAATTCATGATTCATGATTCAATTCATGATTTATGATTTATGATACATGATTAATGTTTCAATTCATGATTCATTTCATGATTCATGATACAATTTATGATTTGATTCCTGATTCAATTCATGATTCATGATTCAATTTATTATTCATGATTCATGATTTAATTCATGATTCATGATTCATGATTCATGATTCATGATTCAATTCATGATTCATGATTCATGATTCAATTCATGATTCATGATTCAAGATTTGATTCATGATTCATGATTCAATTTATGATTCATGATTCATGAATCATGATTCGATTCATGATTCATGATTCAATTTATGATTCATGATTCATGAATCATGATTCAATTTATGATTCATGATACAATTCATGATTCATGATTCAATTCATGATTCATGATTCATGATTGATGATTCAATTCATGATTCATGATTCAATTCATGATTCATGATTCAATTCATGATTCGATTCCTGATTCATTTCATGATTCATGATTCGATTTATGATTTTTGATTCATGATTCGATTTATGATTCTTGATTCATGATTCATGATTCAATTCATGATTCAAGATTCAATTCATGATTCAATTCATGAATCAATTCATTATTCATGATTCAATTCATGATTCAATTCATGATTCATGATTCAATTCATGATTCAATTCATGATTCATGATTCATGACTCGATTCATGATTCATGATTCATGATTCAATTCATGATTCATGATTCATGGTTCATGATTCATGATTCATGGTTCATGATTCATGAATCGATTCATGATTCATTATTCATGATTCAATTCATGATTCATGATTTATGATTCATGATTCAATTCATGATTCATGATTCAATTCATGATTCATGATTCATGATTTAATTCATGATTCATGATTCAATTTATGATTCATGATTCATGATTCAATTCATGATTCATGATTCATGATTCAATTAATGATTCATGATTCGATTTATGATTCATGATTCATGATTCAATTCATGATTCATGATTCATGATTCAATTCATGATTCATGATTCATGATTCTATTCATAATTCATGATTCATGATTCAATTCATGATTCATGATTCGATTCATGATTCATGATTCAATTCATGATTCATGATTCATGATTCAATTCATAATTCATGATTTGATTCATGATTCATGATTCATGATTCACTTCATGATTCATGATTCATGATTCATGATTCATGATTTTATTCATGATTCATGATTCATGATTCAATTCATGATTCATGATTCGATTCATGATTCATGATTCAATTCATGATTCATGATTCGATTCATGATTCATGATTCAATTCATGATTTATGATTCATGATTCATAATTCACTTCATGATTCATGATTCATGATTCATGATTCATGATTCATGATTCAATTCATGCTTAATGATTCATGATTTAATTCATGATTCAATTCATGATTCATGATTCATGATTCAATTCATGCTTAATGATTCATGATTCAATTCATGATTAATAATTCATGATTCATGATTCAATTCATGATTCAATTCATGATTCATGATTCATGATTCATGATTCAATTTATGATTCATTTCATGATTCAATTCATGATTCATGATTCAATTTATGATTCATGATTCATGATTTAATTCATGATTCATGATTCATGATTCATGATTCAATTCATGATTCATGATTCAATTCATGATTCAATTCATGATTCATGATTCAAATTATAATTCAATTCATGATTCATGATTCATTATTAATGATTTGATTCATGAATCAATTCATGATTCATGATTCAATTCATGATTCATGATTCAATTCATGTTTCATGATTCATGATTCTTGATTCATGATTCATGATTCGATTCAAGATTAATGATTCATGATTCAATTCATGATTCATGATTCGATTCATGATTCATGATTCAATTCATGATTCATGATTTATGATTCGATTCATGATTCATGATTCAATTCATGATTCATGATTCATGATTTATGATTCAATTCATGATTCATGATTCATGATTCTATTAATGATTCAATTCATGATTCATGATTCAAGATTCAATTCATGATTCATGATTCAATTCACGATTCATTATTCATGATTCATGAATCGATTCATGATTCATGATTCATTAATCAATTCATGATTCATGATTCAATTTATAATTCATGATTCAATTTATGATTCAATTAATGATTCATGATTCAAGATTTAATTCATGATTCATGATTCAATTCACGATTCATGATTCAATTCACGATTCATGGTTCATGATTCATGAATCGATTCATGATTCATGATTCATGATTCAATTCATGATTCATGATTCATTATTAATGATTCGATTCATGATTCATGATTCATAAATCAATTCATGATTCATGATTCAATTCATGATTCATGATTCAATTCATGATTCAAGATTCAATTCATGATTCATGATTCAATTCATGATTCATGATTCATGATTCAATTCATGATTCGATTCCAGATTCAATTCATGATTCATGATTCGATTTATGATTCATGATTCATGATTCAATTCATGATTCAATTCATGATTCATGATTCAAATTATAATTCAAATCATGATTCATGATTCATGATTAATGATTCACTTCATGATTCAATTCATGATTAATGATTCGATTCATGATTCCTGATTCAATTCATGATTCATGATTCATGATTTATAATTCAATTCATGATTCATGATTCATGATTCAATTCATGATTCATGATTCGATTCATAATTCTTGATTCATTATTCATGATTCGATTCATGATTCATGATTTATGATTCAATTCATGATTCATGATTCGATTCATGATTCATAAATTCAATTCATGATTCATGATTCATGATTTATGATTCAATTCATGATTCATGATTCATGATTCAATTAATGAATCAATTCATGATTCATGATTCATGATTCAATTTATGATTCATTATTCAATTTATGATTCAATTCATGATTCATGATTCAAGATTCAATTCATGATTCATGATTCAATTCACGATTCATGATTCATGATTCATGATTTGATTCATGATTCATGATTCATAATTCATGATTCATGATTCAATTCATGATTCATGATTCGATTCATGATTCTTGATTCATGACTCAAGATTCAATTTATTAATCATGATTCATGATTCGATTCATGATTCAATTCATGTTTCATAATTCATGATTCATGATTCAATTCATGATTTATGATTCATGATTCATGATTCAATTCATGATTCATGATTCATGATTCAATTCATGATTCATGATTCATGATTCAATTCATGATTCATGATTCAATTCATGATCCGTTTCCTGATTCAATTCATGATTCATGATTCGAGATTCAATTCATGATTCAATTCATGATTCATAATTCAAGATTCGATTCATGATTCATGATTCAATTCATGATTCATGATTCATGATTCATGATTTATGAATCGATTCATGATATATGAATCGATTCATGATTCATGATTCATGATTGAATTCATGATTCATGATTCATGATTCAATTAATGATTCATGATTCATGATTCATGATTCGATTCATGATTCATGATTCATAAATCAATTCATGATTCATGATTCAATTCATGATTAATGATTAATTGTTCAATTCATGATTCATGATTCAATTCATGATTCAAGATTCAATTCATGATTCATGATTCATGATTCAATTCATGATTCATGATTCAATTCATGATTCATGATTCATGATTCGATTCCAGATTCAATTCATGATTCATGATTCGATTTATGATTCATGATTCATGATTCAATTCATGATTCAATTCATGATTCATGATTCAAATTATAATTCAAATCATGATTAATGATTAATGATTAATGATTCACTTCATGATTCAATTCATGATTCATGATTCGATTCATGATTCATGATTCAATTCATGATTCATGATTCATGATTCATGATTCGATTCATGATTCATGATTCCTGATTCATGATTCGATTCATGATTCATGATTCATAAATCAATTCATGATTCATGATTCAATTCATGATTCATGATTCATGATTCATGATTCATTATTCGATTCATGATTCATGATTTATAATTCAATTCATGATTCATGATTCATGATTCATGATTCAATTCATGATTCATGATTCGATTCATGATTCTTGATTCATGATTCATGATTCGATTCATGATTCATGATTTATGATTCAATTCATGATTCATGATTCGATTCATGATTCATTATTCAATTCATGATTCATGATTCATGATTTATGATTCAATTCATGATTCATGATTCATGATTCAATTAATGATTCAATTCATGATTCATGATTCATGATTCAATTCATGATTCATGATTCAATTCACGATTCATGATTCATGATTCATGATTTGATTCATTATTCATGATTCATGATTCAATTCATGATTCATGATTCGATTCATGATTCTTGATTCATGATTCATGATTCTTGATTCATGATTCATGATTTAATTCATGATTCATGATTCATGACTCAAGATTCAATTTATTAAACATGATTCATGTTTCGATTCATGATTCAATTCATGTTTCATAATTCATGATTCATGATTCAATTCATGATTCATGATTCATGATTCAATTCATGATTCACGATTCAATTCATGATTTATGATTTATGATTCATGATTCAATTCATGATTCAATTCATGATTCATGATTCATGATTCAATTCATGATTCCTGATTCATGATTCAATTCATGATTCATGATTCAATTCATGATCCATGATTCGAGATTCAATTCATGATTCATAATTCAAGATTCGATTCATGATTCATGATTCAATTCATGAATCATGATTCATGATTCATGATTCATGATTCGATTCATGATTCATTATTCATGATTCAATTCATGATTCATGATTCGATTCATGATTCATTATTTATGATTCAATTCATGATTCATGATTCAATTCATGATTCAATTCATGATTCATAATTCAAAATTCGATTTATGATTCATGATTCAATTCATGATTCATGATTCATGATTTATGATTCATGATTCGATTCAAGATTCATGATTCATGATTCAATTCATGATTCAATTCAAGATTCATGATTCATGATTCTGATTCATGATTCATGATTCTGATTCATGATTCATGATTCAATTCATGATTCATAATTCATGATTCATGATTCAATTCATGATTCATGATTCATGATTCAATTCATGATTCATGATTCATGATTTATGATTCATGATTCAATTAATGATTCATGATTCATGATTCAATTCATGATTCAATTCATGATTCATGATTCATGATTCTGATTCATGATTCATGATTCAATTCATGATTCATAATTCATGATTCATGATTAAATTCATGATTCATGATTCAATTCATGATTCATGATTCAATTCATGATTCATGATTCAATTCATGATTCATGATTCATGATTCAATTCATGATTTAAGATTTGATTCATGATTCATGATTCATGATTTAATTCATGATTCAATTCATGATTCATGATTCGATTAATGATTCATTATTCAATTCATGATTCATGATTCATGATTCATGATTCATTATTCGATTCATGATTCATGATTCATGATTTAATTCATGATTCATGATTTGATTCATGATTCATGATTCATGATTTAATTCATGATTCAATTCATGATTCTTGATTCGATTAATGATTCATGATTCAATTCATGATTCATGATTCATGATTCATGATTCATTATTCAAATCATTATTCATGATTCATGATTCAATTCATGATTCATGATTCATTATTCATGATTCAATTCACGATTCATGATTCATGATTCATAATTCATGATTCATGATTCAATTCATGATTCATGATTCGATTCATGATTCTTGATTCATGACTCAAGATTCAATTTATTAATCATGATTCATGATTCGATTCATGATTCAATTCATGTTTCATAATTCATGATTCATGATTCAATTCATGATTTATGATTCATGATTCATGATTCAATTCATGATTCACGATTCAATTCATGATTTATGATTCATGATTCATGATTCAATTCATGATTCAATTCATGATTCTTGATTCATGATTCAATTCATGATTCTTGATTCATGATTCAATTCATGATTCCTGATTCATGATTCAATTCATGATTCATGATTCAATTCATGATCCGTTTCCTGATTCAATTCAAGATTCATGATTCGAGATTCAATTCATGATTCAATTCATGATTCATAATTCAAGATTCGATTCATGATTCATGATTCAATTCATGATTCATGATTCATGATTCATGATTCATGATTTATGAATCGATTCATGATATATGAATCGATTCATGATTCATGATTCATGATTGAATTCATGATTCATGATTCATGATTCAATTAATGATTCATGATTCATGATTCATGATTCGATTCATGATTCATGATTCATAAATCAATTCATGATTCATGATTCAATTCATGATTAATGATTAATTGTTCAATTCATGATTCATGATTCAATTCATGATTCAAGATTCAATTCATGATTCATGATTCATGATTCAATTCATGATTCATGATTCAATTCATGATTCATGATTCATGATTCGATTCCAGATTCAATTCATGATTCATGATTCGATTTATGATTCATGATTCATGATTCAATTCATGATTCAATTCATGATTCATGATTCAAATTATAATTCAAATCATGATTAATGATTAATGATTAATGATTCACTTCATGATTCAATTCATGATTCATGATTCGATTCATGATTCATGATTCAATTCATGATTCATGATTCATGATTCATGATTCGATTCATGATTCATGATTCCTTATTCATGATTCGATTCATGATTCATGATTCATAAATCAATTCATGATTCATGATTCAATTCATGATTCATGATTCATGATTCATGATTCATTATTCGATTCATGATTCATGATTTATAATTCAATTCATGATTCATGATTCATGATTCATGATTCAATTCATGATTCATGATTCGATTCATGATTCTTGATTCATGATTCATGATTCGATTCATGATTCATGATTTATGATTCAATTCATGATTCATGATTCGATTCATGATTCATTATTCAATTCATGATTCATGATTCATGATTTATGATTCAATTCATGATTCATGATTCATGATTCAATTAATGATTCAATTCATGATTCATGATTCATGATTCAATTCATGATTCATGATTCAATTCACGATTCATGATACATGATTCATGATTTGATTCATTATTCATGATTCATGATTCAATTCATGATTCATGATTCGATTCATGATTCTTGATTCTTGATTCATGATTCTTGATTCATGATTCATGATTTAATTCATGATTCATGATTCATGACTCAAGATTCAATTTATTAAACATGATTCATGTTTCGATTCATGATTCAATTCATGTTTCATAATTCATGATTCATGATTCAATTCATGATTCATGATTCATGATTCATGATTCAATTCATGATTCACGATTCAATTCATGATTTATGATTCATGATTCATGATTCAATTCATGATTCAATTCATGATTCATGATTCATGATTCAATTCATGATTCCTGATTCATGATTCAATTCATGATTCATGATTCAATTCATGATCCATGATTCGAGATTCAATTCATGATTCAATTCATGATTCATAATTCAAGATTCGATTCATGATTCATGATTCAATTCATGAATCATGATTCATGATACATGATTCATGATTCGATTCATGATTCATTATTCATGATTCAATTCATGATTCATGATTCGATTCATGATTCATTATTTATGATTCAATTCATGATTCATGATTCAATTTATGATTCATGATTCATGACTCATGATTCAATTCATGATTCAATTCATGATTCATAATTCAAAATTCGATTTATGATTCATGATTCAATTCATGATTCATGATTCATGATTTATGATTCATGATTCGATTCAAGATTCATGATTCATGATTCAATTCATGATTCAATTCAAGATTCATGATTCATGATTCTGATTCATGATTCATGATTCAATTCATGATTCATAATTCATGATTCATGATTCAATTCATGATTCATGATTCATGATTCAATTCATGATTCATGATTCATGATTTATGATTCATGATTCAATTAATGATTCATGATTCATGATTCAATTCATGATTCAATTCATGATTCATGATTCATGATTCTGATTCATGATTCATGATTCAATTCATGATTCATAATTCATGATTCATGATTCAATTCATGATTCATGATTCATGATTCATGATTCATGATTCAATTCATGATTCATGATTCATGATTCAATTCATGATTCATGATTCATGATTCAATTCATGATTTAAGATTTGATTCATGATTCATGATTCATGATTTAATTCATGATTCAATTCATGATTCATGATTCGATTAATGATTCATTATTCAATTCATGATTCATGATTCATGATTCATTATTCGATTCATGATTCATGATTCATGATTTAATTCATGATTCATGATTTGATTCATGATTCATGATTTAATTCATGATTCAATTCATGATTCTTGATTCGATTAATGATTCATGATTCAATTCATGATTCATGATTCATGATTCATGATTCATTATTCAAATCATTATTCATGATTCATGATTCAATTCATGATTCATGATTCATTATTCATGATTCAATTCATGATTCATGATTCGATTCATGATTCTTGATTCATGATTCATGATTTGATTCATGATTCATGATTCATGATTGAATTAATGATTCAATTCATGATTCATGATTTATGATTCAATTTATGATTCATGATTTAATTCAAGATTCAATTCATGATTCAAGATTCAATTCATGATTCATGATTCAATTCACGATTCATGATTCATGATTCATGATTCATGATTCATGATTCAATTCATGATTCATGATTTGATTCTTGATTCATGATTCATGATTCGATTAATGATTCATGATTTAATTTATGATTCATGATTCATGATTCATGATTCAATTCATGATTCATGATTCATGATTCAATTCATGAATTATGATTCAATTCATGATTTATGATTCATGATTCATGATTCAATTCATGATTCAATTCATGATTCATGATTCAATTCATGATTCCTGATTCATGATTCAATTCATGATTCATGATTCAATTAATGATCCGTTTCCTGATTCAATTCATAATTCATGATTCGAGATTCAATTCATGATTTAATTCATGATTCATAATTCAAGATTCGATTCATGATTCATGATTCAATTCATGATTCGAGATTCATGATTCATGATTCATGATTCGATTCATGATTCATTATTCATTATTCAATTCATGATGTTTTATGATTCGATTCATGATTCATTATTTATGATTCAATTCATGATTCATGATTCAATTTATGATTCATGATTCATGACTCATGATTCAATTCATGATTCAATTCATGATTCATAATTCAAAATTCGATTTATGATTCATGATTCAATTCATGATTCATCATTCATGATTCATCATTCATGAATCGATTCATGATTCATGATTCAATTCATGATTCATGATTCGATTCATGATTCTTGATTCATGATTCATGATTCGATTCATGATTCATTATTCATTATTCAATTCATGATTCATGATTCGATTCATGATTCATTATTTATGATTCAATTCATGATTCATGATTCAATTTATGATTCATGATTCATGACTCATGATTCAATTCATGATTCAATTCATGATTCATAATTCAAAATTCGATTTATGATTCATGATTCAATTCATGATTCATCATTCATGATTCATCATTCATGAATCGATTCATGATTCATGATTCAATTCATGATTTATGATTCAATTCATGATTCATGATTCGATTCATGATTCATTATTCAATTCATGATTCATGATTCATGATTTATGATTCAATTCATGATTCATGATTCAATTAATGATTCAATTCATGATTCATGATTCATGATTCAATTCATGATTCATGATTCAATTCACGATTCATGATTCAATTAATGATTCAATTCATGATTCATGATTTGATTCATTATTCATGATTCATGATTCAATTCATGATTCATGATTCGATGCATGATTCTTGATTCATGATTCATGATTCTTGATTCATGATTCATGATTTCATTCATGATTCATGATTCATGACTCAAGATTCAATTTATTAATCATGATTCATGATTCGATTCATGATTCAATTCATGTTTCATAATTCATGATTCATGATTCAATTCATGATTCATGATTCATGATTCATGATTCAATTCATGATTCATGATTCAATTCATGATTTATGATTCATGATTCATGATTCAATTCATGATTCAATTCATGATTCATGATTCATGATTCAATTCATGATTCCTGATTCATGATTCAATTCATGATTCATGATTCAATTCATGATCCATGATTCTAGATTCAATTCATGATTCAATTCATGATTCATAATTCAAGATTCGATTCATGATTCATGATTCAATTCATGATTCATGATTCATGATTTATGATTCATGATTCGATTCAAGATTCATGATTCATGATTCAATTCATGATTCATGATTCATGATTCAATTCATGATTCAATTCATGATTCATGATTCATGATTCTGATTCATGATTCATGATTCAATTCATGATTCATAATTCATGATTCATGATTCAATTCATGATTCATGATTCATGATTCATGAATCAATTCATGATTCATGATTCATGATTTATGATTCATGATTCAATTAATGATTCATGATTCATGATTCAATTCATGATTCAATTCATGATTCATGATTCATGATTCTGATTCATGATTCATGATTCAATTCATGATTCATAATTCATGATTCATGATTAAATTCATGATTCATGATTCAATTCATGATTCATGATTCAATTCATGATTCATGATTCAATTCATGATTCATGATTCATGATTCAATTCATGATTTAAGATTTGATTCATGATTCATGATTCATGATTTAATTCATGATTCAATTCATGATTCATGATTCGATTAATGATTCATTATTCAATTCATGATTCATGATTCATGATTCATGATTCATTATTCGATTCATGATTCATGATTCATGATTTAATTCATGATTCATGATTTGATTCATGATTCATGATTCATGATTTAATTCATGATTCAATTCATGATTCTTGATTCGATTAATGATTCATGATTCAATTCATGATTCATGATTCATGATTCATGATTCATTATTCAAATCATTATTCATGATTCATGATTCAATTCATGATTCATGATTCATTATTCATGATTCAATTCACGATTCATGATTCATGATTCATGATTTGATTCATGATTCATGATTCATAATTCATGATTCATGATTCAATTCATGATTCATGATTCGATTCATGATTCTTGATTCATGACTCAAGATTCAATTTATTAATCATGATTCATGATTCGATTCATGATTCAATTCATGTTTCATAATTCATGATTCATGATTCAATTCATGATTTATGATTCATGATTCATGATTCAATTCATGATTCACGATTCAATTCATGATTTATGATTCATGATTCATGATTCAATTCATGATTCAATTCATGATTCTTGATTCATGATTCAATTCATGATTCTTGATTCATGATTCAATTCATGATTCCTGATTCATGATTCAATTCATGATTCATGATTCAATTCATGATCCGTTTCCTGATTCAATTCAAGATTCATGATTCGAGATTCAATTCATGATTCAATTCATGATTCATAATTCAAGATTCGACTCATGATTCATGATTCAATTCATGATTCATGATTCATGATTCATGATTCATGATTTATGAATCGATTCATGATATATGAATCGATTCATGATTCATGATTCATGATTGAATTCATGATTCATGATTCATGATTCAATTAATGATTCATGATTCATGATTCATGATTCGATTCATGATTCATGATTCATAAATCAATTCATGATTCATGATTCAATTCATGATTAATGATTAATTGTTCAATTCATGATTCATGATTCAATTCATGATTCAAGATTCAATTCATGATTCATGATTCATGATTCAATTCATGATTCATGATTCAATTCATGATTCATGATTCATGATTCGATTCCAGATTCAATTCATGATTCATGATTCGATTTATGATTCATGATTCATGATTCAATTCATGATTCAATTCATGATTCATGATTCAAATTATAATTCAAATCATGATTAATGATTAATGATTAATGATTCACTTCATGATTCAATTCATGATTCATGATTCGATTCATGATTCATGATTCAATTCATGATTCATGATTCATGATTCATGATTCGATTCATGATTCATGATTCCTTATTCATGATTCGATTCATGATTCATGATTCATAAATCAATTCATGATTCATGATTCAATTCATGATTCATGATTCATGATTCATGATTCATTATTCGATTCATGATTCATGATTTATAATTCAATTCATGATTCATGATTCATGATTCATGATTCAATTCATGATTCATGATTCGATTCATGATTCTTGATTCATGATTCATGATTCGATTCATGATTCATGATTTATGATTCAATTCATGATTCATGATTCGATTCATGATTCATTATTCAATTCATGATTCATGATTCATGATTTATGATTCAATTCATGATTCATGATTCATGATTCAATTAATGATTCAATTCATGATTCATGATTCATGATTCAATTCATGATTCATGATTCAATTCACGATTCATGATTCATGATTCATGATTTGATTCATTATTCATGATTCATGATTCAATTCATGATTCATGATTCGATTCATGATTCTTGATTCTTGATTCATGATTCTTGATTCATGATTCATGATTTAATTCATGATTCATGATTCATGACTCAAGATTCAATTTATTAAACATGATTCATGTTTCGATTCATGATTCAATTCATGTTTCATAATTCATGATTCATGATTCAATTCATGATTCATGATTCATGATTCATGATTCAATTCATGATTCACGATTCAATTCATGATTTATGATTCATGATTCATGATTCAATTCATGATTCAATTCATGATTCATGATTCATGATTCAATTAATGATTCCTGATTCATGATTCAATTCATGATTCATGATTCAATTCATGATCCATGATTCGAGATTCAATTCATGATTCAATTCATGATTCATAATTCAAGATTCGATTCATGATTCATGATTCAATTCATGAATCATGATTCATGATACATGATTCATGATTCGATTCATGATTCATTATTCATGATTCAATTCATGATTCATGATTCGATTCATGATTCATTATTTATGATTCAATTCATGATTCATGATTCAATTTATGATTCATGATTCATGACTCATGATTCAATTCATGATTCAATTCATGATTCATAATTCAAAATTCGATTTATGATTCATGATTCAATTCATGATTCATGATTCATGATTTATGATTCATGATTCGATTCAAGATTCATGATTCATGATTCAATTCATGATTCAATTCAAGATTCATGATTCATGATTCTGATTCATGATTCATGATTCAATTCATGATTCATAATTCATGATTCATGATTCAATTCATGATTCATGATTCATGATTCAATTCATGATTCATGATTCATGATTTATGATTCATGATTCAATTAATGATTCATGATTCATGATTCAATTCATGATTCAATTCATGATTCATGATTCATGATTCTGATTCATGATTCATGATTCAATTCATGATTCATAATTCATGATTCATGATTCAATTCATGATTCATGATTCATGATTCAATTCATGATTCATGATTCAATTCATGATTCATGATTCATGATTCAATTCATGATTCATGATTCATGATTCAATTCATGATTTAAGATTTGATTCATGATTCATGATTCATGATTTAATTCATGATTCAATTCATGATTCATGATTCGATTAATGATTCATTATTCAATTCATGATTCATGATTCATGATTCATTATTCGATTCATGATTCATGATTCATGATTTAATTCATGATTCATGATTTGATTCATGATTCATGATTTAATTCATGATTCAATTCATGATTCTTGATTCGATTAATGATTCATGATTCAATTCATGATTCATGATTCATGATTCATGATTCATTATTCAAATCATTATTCATGATTCATGATTCAATTCATGATTCATGATTCATTAATCATGATTCAATTCATGATTCATGATTCGATTCATGATTCTTGATTCATGATTCATGATTTGATTCATGATTCATGATTCATGATTGAATTAATGATTCAATTCATGATTCATGATTTATGATTCAATTTATGATTCATGATTTAATTCAAGATTCAATTCATGATTCAAGATTCAATTCATGATTCATGATTCAATTCACGATTCATGATTCATGATTCATGATTCATGATTCATGATTCAATTCATGATTCATGATTTGATTCTTGATTCATGATTCATGATTCGATTAATGATTCATGATTTAATTTATGATTCATGATTCATGATTCATGATTCAATTCATGATTCATGATTCATGATTCAATTCATGAATTATGATTCAATTCATGATTTATGATTCATGATTCATGATTCAATTCATGATTCAATTCATGATTCATGATTCAATTCATGATTCCTGATTCATGATTCAATTCATGATTCATGATTCAATTAATGATCCGTTTCCTGATTCAATTCATAATTCATGATTCGAGATTCAATTCATGATTTAATTCATGATTCATAATTCAAGATTCGATTCATGATTCATAATTCAATTCATGATTCGAGATTCATGATTCATGATTCATGATTCGATTCATGATTCATTATTCATTATTCAATTCATGATGTTTTATGATTCGATTCATGATTCATTATTTATGATTCAATTCATGATTCATGATTCAATTTATGATTCATGATTCATGACTCATGATTCAATTCATGATTCAATTCATGATTCATAATTCAAAATTCGATTTATGATTCATGATTCAATTCATGATTCATCATTCATGATTCATCATTCATGAATCGATTCATGATTCATGATTCAATTCATGATTCATGATTCGATTCATGATTCTTGATTCATGATTCATGATTCGATTCATGATTCATTATTCATTATTCAATTCATGATTCATGATTCGATTCATGATTCATTATTTATGATTCAATTCATGATTCATGATTCAATTTATGATTCATGATTCATGACTCATGATTCAATTCATGATTCAATTCATGATTCATAATTCAAAATTCGATTTATGATTCATGATTCAATTCATGATTCATCATTCATGATTCATCATTCATGAATCGATTCATGATTCATGATTCAATTCATGATTTATGATTCAATTCATGATTCATGATTCGATTCATGATTCATTATTCAATTCATGATTCATGATTCATGATTTATGATTCAATTCATGATTCATGATTCAATTAATGATTCAATTCATGATTCATGATTCATGATTCAATTCATGATTCATGATTCAATTCACGATTCATGATTCAATTAATGATTCAATTCATGATTCATGATTTGATTCATTATTCATGATTCATGATTCAATTCATGATTCATGATTCGATGCATGATTCTTGATTCATGATTCATGATTCTTGATTCATGATTCATGATTTCATTCATGATTCATGATTCATGACTCAAGATTCAATTTATTAATCATGATTCATGATTCGATTCATGATTCAATTCATGTTTCATAATTCATGATTCATGATTCAATTCATGATTCATGATTCATGATTCATGATTCAATTCATGATTCATGATTCAATTCATGATTTATGATTCATGATTCATGATTCAATTCATGATTCAATTCATGATTCATGATTCATGATTCAATTCATGATTCCTGATTCATGATTCAATTCATGATTCATGATTCAATTCATGATCCATGATTCTAGATTCAATTCATGATTCAATTCATGATTCATAATTCAAGATTCGATTCATGATTCATGATTCAATTCATGATTCATGATTCATGATTTATGATTCATGATTCGATTCAAGATTCATGATTCATGATTCAATTCATGATTCATGATTCATGATTCAATTCATGATTCAATTCATGATTCATGATTCATGATTCTGATTCATGATTCATGATTCAATTCATGATTCATAATTCATGATTCATGATTCAATTCATGATTCATGATTCATGATTCATGAATCAATTCATGATTCATTATTCAATTTATAATTCATGATTCAATTTATGATTCAATTAATGATTCATGATTTAAGATTTAATTCATGATTCATGATTCAATTCACGATTCATGATTCATGATTCAATTCATGATTCATGGTTCATGATTCATGAATCGATTCATGATTCATGATTCATGATTCAATTCATGATTCATGATTCAATTCATGATTCGATTCCAGATTCAATTCATGATTCATGATTCGATTTATGATTCATGATTCATGATTCAATTCATGATTCAATTCATGATTCATGATTTAAATTATAATTCAAATCATGATTCATGATTCATGATTAATGATTCACTTCATGATTCAATTCATTATTCATGATTCGATTCATGATTCATGATTCAATTCATGAATTATGATTCATGATTCATTATTCGATTCATGATTCATGATTTATAATTCAATTCATGATTCATGATTCATGATTCAATTCATGATTCATGATTCGATTCATGATTCTTGATTCATGATTCATGATTCATGATTTATGATTCAATTCATGATTCATGATTCGATTCATGATTCATAAATTCAATTCATGATTCATGATTCATGATTTATGATTCAATTCATGATTCATGATTCATGATTCAATTAATGATTCAATTCATGATTCATGATTCATGATTCAATTCATGATTCATGATTCAATTCACGATTCATGATTCATGATTTGATTCATGATTCATGATTCATGGTTCATGATTCAATTCATGATTCATGATTCGATTCATGATTCTTGATTCATGACTCAAGATTCAATTTATTAATCATGATTCATGATTCGATTCATGATTCAATTCATGTTTCATAATTCATGATTCATGATTCAATTCATGATTTATAATTCATGATTCATGATTCAATTCATGATTCACGATTCAATTCATGATTTATGATTCATGATTCATGATTCAATTCATGATTCAATTCATGATTCATGATTCATGATTCAATTCATGATTCCTGATTCATGATTCAATTCATGATTCATGATTCAATTCATGATCCGTTTCCTGATTCAATTTATGATTCATGATTCGAGATTCAATTCATGATTCAATTCATGATTCATAATTCAAGATTCGATTCATGATTCATGATTCAATTCATGATTCATGATTCATGATTCATGATTCATGATTCATGATTCATGATTCATGATTCGATTCATGATTCATGATTCATGAATCGATTCATGATTCATGATTCATGATTCAATTCATGATTCATGATTCATGATTCAATTCATGATTCATGATTCATGATTCATGATTCGATTCATGATTCATGATTCATAAATCAATTCATGATTCATGATTCAATTCATAATTAATGATTAATTGTTCAATTCATGATTCATGATTCAATTCATGATTCAAGATTCAATTCATGATTCATGATTCATGATTCAATTCATGATTCATGATTCAATTCATGATTCATGATTCAATTCATGATTCGATTCCAGATTCAATTCATGGATCATGATTCGATTTATGATTCATGATTCATGATTCAATTCATGATTCAATTCATGATTCATGATTCAAATTATAATTCAAATCATGATTAATGATTCATGATTAATGATTCACTTCATGATTCAATTCATGATTCATGATTCGATTCATGATTCATGATTCGATTCATGATTCATGATTCAATTCATGATTCATGATTCATGATTCATGATTCGATTCATGATTCATGATTCATGATTCATGATTCATGATTCGATTCATGATTCATGATTCATAAATCAATTCATGATTCATGATTCAATTCATAATTCATGATTCATGATTCATTATTCGATTCATGATTCATGATTCATGATTCAA
Source organism: Mixophyes australis (assembly GCA_036250195.1). NCBI lineage: Eukaryota > Metazoa > Chordata > Amphibia > Anura > Limnodynastidae > Mixophyes > Mixophyes australis. Next base: position 1,625,713 of record JAVHZZ010000030.1, read on the forward strand.
TTCATGATTCATGATTCGATTCATGATTCTTGATTCATGATTCATGATTCGATTCATGATTCATGATTTATGATTCAATTCATGATTCATGATTCGATTCATGATTCAATTCATGATTCATGATTCGATTCATGATTCATTATTTAATTCATGATTCATGATTCATGATTTATGATTCATGATTCAATTAATGATTCAATTCATGATTCATGATTCATGATTCAATTCATGATTCATGATTCAATTCACGATTCATGATTCATGATTCATGATTTGATTCATGATTCATGATTCATGATTCAATTCATGATTCATGATTCGATTCATGATTCTTGATTCATGATTCATGATTCGATTCATGATTCATGATTTAATTCATGATTCATGATTCATGACTCAAGATTCAATTTATTAATCATGATTCATGATTCGATTCATGATTCAATTCATGTTTCATAATTCATGATTCATGATTCAATTCATGATTCATGATTCATGATTCATGATTCAATTCATGATTCATGATTCAATTCACGATTCATGATTCATGATTCATGATTTGATTCATGATTCATGATTCATGATTCAATTCATGATTCATGATTCGATTCATGATTCTTGATTCATGATTCATGATTCGATTCATGATTCATGATTTAATTCATGATTCATGATTCATGACTCAAGATTCAATTTATTAATCATGATTCATGATTCGATTCATGATTTAATTCATGTTTCATAATTCATGATTCATGATTCAATTCATGATTCATGATTCATGATTCATGATTCAATTCTTGATTCACGATTCAATTCATGATTTATGATTCATGATTCATGATTCAATTCATGATTCAATTCATGATTCATGATTCATGATTCAATTCATGATTCCTGATTCATGATTCAATTCATGATTCATGATTCAATTCATGATCCATGATTCGAGATTCAATTCATGATTCAATTCATGATTCATAATTCAAGATTCGAATTATGATTCATGACTCGATTCATGATTCATTATTTATGATTCAATTCATGATTCATGATTCAATTTATGATTCATGATTCATGACTCATGATTCAATTCATGATTCAATTCATGATTCATAATTCAAGATTCGATTTATGATTCATGATTCAATTCATGATTCATGATTCATGATTCAATTCATGATTCATGATTCTGATTCATGATTCATGATTCAATTCATGATTCATAATTCATGATTCATGATTCAATTCATGATTCATAATTCATGATTCATGATTCATGATTCGATTCATGATTCATTATTCATGATTCAATTCATGATTCATGACTCGATTCATGATTCATTATTTATGATTCAATTCATGATTCATGATTCAATTTATGATTCATGATTCATGACTCATGATTCAATTCATGATTCAATTCATGATTCATAATTCAAGATTCGATTTATGATTCATGATTCAATTCATGATTCATGATTCATGATTCAATTCATGATTCATGATTCTGATTCATGATTCATGATTCAATTCATGATTCATAATTCATGATTCATGATTCAATTCATGATTCATAATTCATGATTCATGATTCAATTCATGATTCATGATTTATGATACATGATTAATGTTTCAATTCATGATTAATTTCATGATTCATGATACAATTCATGATTCGATTCCTGATTCAATTCATGATTCATGATTCGATTTATTATTCATGATTCATGATTTAATTCATGATTCATGATTCATGATTTAATTCATGATTCAATTCATGATTCATGATTCGATTAATGATTCATGATTCAATTCATGATTCATGATTCATGATTCATGATTCATTATTCGATTCATGATTCATGATTCATGATTCAATTCATGATTCATGATTTGATTCATGATTCATGATTCATGATTTAATTCATGATTCAATTCATGATTCATGATTCGATTAATGATTCATGATTCAATTCATGGCTCATGATTCATGATTCATGATTCATTATTCGATTCATTATTCATGATTCATGATTCAATTCATGATTCATGATTCATTATTCATGATTCAATTCATGATTCATGATTCGATTCATGATTCTTGATTCATGGTTCATGATTTGATTCATGATTCATGATTCATGATTCAATTCATGATTCATGATTCGATTCATGATTCATTATTCAATTCATGATTCGATTCCAGATTCAATTCATGATTCATGATTCGATTTATGATTCATGATTCATGATTCAATTCATGATTCAATTCATGATTCATGATTCAAATTATAATTCAAATCATGATTCATGATTCATGATTAATGATTCACTTCATGATTCAATTCATTATTCATGATTCGATTCATGATTCATGATTCAATTCATGAATTATGATTCATGATTCATTATTCGATTCATGATTCATGATTTATAATTCAATTCATGATTCATGATTCATGATTCAATTCATGATTCATGATTCGATTCATGATTCTTGATTCATGATTCATGATTCAATTCATGATTCATGATTCGATTCATGATTCATAAATTCAATTCATGATTCATGATTCGATTCATGATTCATAAATTCAATTCATGATTCATGATTCATGATTTATGATTCAATTCATGATTCATGATTCATGATTCAATTAATGATTCAATTCATGATTCATGATTCAAGATTCAATTCATGATTCATGATTCAATTCACGATTCATGATTCATGATTCATGATTTGATTCATGATTCATGATTCATGATTCATGGTTCATGATTCAATTCATGATTCATGATTCGATTCATGATTCTTGATTCATGACTCAAGATTCAATTTATTAATCATGATTCATGATTAGATTTATGATTCATTTCATGTTTCATAATTCATGATTCATGCTTCAATTCATGATTTATGATTCATGATTCATGATTCAATTCATGATTCACGATTCAATTCATGATTTATGATTCATGATTCATGATTCAATTCATGATTCAATTCATGATTCATGATTCAATTCATGATTCCTGATTCATGATTCAATTCATGATTCATGATTCAATTCATGATCCGTTTCCTGATTCAATTCATGATTCATGATTCGAGATTCAATTCATGATTCAATTCATGATTCATAATTCAAGATTCGATTCATGATTCATGATTCAATTCATGATTCAATTCATGATTCATAATTCAAGATTCGATTCATGATTCAATTCATGATTCATGATTCAATTCATGATTCATGATTCATGATTCGATTCATGATTCATGATTCATAAATCAATTCATGATTCATGATTCAATTCATAATTAATGATTAATTGTTCAATTCATGATTCATGATTCAATTCATGATTCAAGATTCAATTCATGATTCATGATTCATGATTCAATTCATGATTCATGATTCAATTCATGATTCATTATTCAATTCATGATTCGATTCCAGATTCAATTCATGTTTCATGATTCGATTTATGATTCATGATTCATGATTCAATTCATGATTCAATTCATGATTCATGATTCGATTCATGATTCATGATTCGATTCATGATTCATGATTCAATTCATGATTCATGATTCATGATTCATGATTCGATTCATGATTCATGATTCATGATTCATGATTCATGATTCGATTCATGATTCATGATTCATAAATCAATTCATGATTCATGATTCAATTCATGATTCATGATTCATGATTCATTATTCGATTCATGATTCATGATTCATGATTCAATTCATGATTCATGATTCGATTCATGATTCTTGATTCATGATTCATGATTCGATTCATGATTCATGATTTATGATTCAATTAATGATTCAATTCATGATTCATGATTCAATTCATGATTCATGATTCAATTCACGATTCATGATTCATGATTCATTATTCGATTCATGATTCAATTCATGTTTCATAATTCATGATTCATGATTCAATTCATGATTCATGATTCATGATTCATGATTCAATTCATGATTCACGATTCAATTCATGATTTATGATTCATGATTCATGATTCAATTCATGATTCAATTCATGATTCATGATTCATGATTCAATTCATGATTCCTGATTCATGATTCAATTCATGATTCATGATTCAATTCATGATCCATGATTCGAGATTCAATTCATGATTCAATTCATGATTCATAATTCAAGATTCGAATTATGATTCATGATTCAATTCATGAATCATGATTCATGATTCATGATTCATGATTCGATTCATGATTCATTATTCATGATTCAATTCATGATTCATGATTCGATTCATGATTCATTATTTATGATTCAATTCATGATTCATGATTCAATTTATGATTCATGATTCATGACTCATGATTCAATTCATGATTCGATTCATGATTCATAATTCAAAATTCGATTTATGATTCATGATTCAATTCATGATTCATGATTCATGTTTTATGATTCATGATTCAATTCAAGATTCATGATTCATGATTCAATTCATGATTCATGATTCATGATTCAATTCATGATTCAATTCATGATTCATGATTCATGATTCTGATTCATAATTCATGATTCAATTCATGATTCATAATTCATGATTCATGATTCAATTCATGATTCATAATTCATGATTCATGATTCAATTCATGATTCATGATTTATGATACATGATTAATGTTTCAATTCATGATTAATTTCATGATTCATGATACAATTCATGATTCGATTCCTGATTCAATTCATGATTCATGATTCGATTTATTATTCATGATTCATGATTTAATTCATGATTCATGATTCATGATTCATGATTCGATTCATGATTCATGATTCATGATTCAATTCATGATTCATGATTCATGATTCAATTCATGATTCATGATTCATGATTCAATTAATGATTCATGATTCAATTCATGATTCATGATTCGATTAATGATTCATGATTCAATTCATGATTCATGATTCATGATTCATGATTCATTATTCGATTCATGATTCATGATTCATGATTCAATTTATGATTCATGATTTGATTCATGATTCATGATTCATGATTTAATTCATGATTCAATTCATGATTCATGATTCGATTAATGATTCATGATTCAATTCATGATTCATGATTCATGATTCATGATTCATTATTCGATTCATTATTCATGATTCATGATTCAATTCATGATTCAATTCATGATTCATGATTCGATTCATGATTCTTGATTCATGATTCATGATTTGATTCATGAATCATGATTCATGATTCAATTCATGATTCATGATTCGATTAATGATTCATGATTCAATTCATGATTCATGATTCATGATTCATGATTCATTATTCGATTCATTATTCATGATTCATGATTCAATTCATGATTCAATTCATGATTCATGATTCGATTCATGATTCTTGATTCATGATTCATGATTTGATTCATGATTCATGATTTATGATTCAATTCATGATTCATGATTCATGATTCAATTAATGATTCAATTCATGATTCATGATTTATGATTCAATTTATGATTCATGATTTAATTCAAGATTCAATTCATGATTCAAGATTCAATTCATGATTCATGATTCAATTCACGATTCATGATTCATGATTCGATTAATGATTCATCATTTAATTTATGATTCATGATTCATGATTCAATTCATGATTCATGATTCATGATTCATGATTCAATTCATGAATTACGATTCAATTCATGATTTATGATTCATGATTCATGATTCAATTCATGATTTAATTCAAGATTCATGATTCATGATTCAATTCATGATTCCTGATTCATGATTCAATTCATGATTCATGATTCATGATTCATGATTCAATTCATGAATTACGATTCAATTCATGATTTATGATTCATGATTCATGATTCAATTCATGATTTAAATCATGATTCATAATTCAAGATTCGATTCATGATTCATGATTCAATTCATGATTCATGATTCATGATTCATGATTCGATTCATGATTCATTATTCATTATTCAATTCATGATTCATGATTCGATTCATGATTCATTATTTATGATTCAATTCATGATTCATGATTCAATTTATGATTCATGATTCATGACTCATGATTCATGACTCATGATTCAATTCATGATTCATAATTCAAAATTCGATTTATGATTCATGATTCATGATTCAATTCATGATTCATGATTCATGATTCAATTCATGATTCATGATTCGATAAATGATTCATGATTCAATTCATGATTCATGATTCATGATTCATGATTCATTATTCGATTCATTATTCATGATTCATGATTCAATTCATGATTCATGATTCATTATTCATGATTCAATTCATGATTCATGATTCGATTCATGATTCTTGATTCATGGTTCATGATTTGATTCATGATTCATGATTCATGATTCAATTCATGATTCATGATTCGATTCATGATTCATTATTCAATTCATGATTCATGATTCATGATTTATGATTCAATTCATGATTCATGATTCATGATTCAATTAATGATTCAATTCATGATTCATGATTCAATTCACGATTCATGATTCATGATTCATGATTCTTGATTCATGATTCATGATTCGATTAATGATTCATGATTTAATTTATGATTCATGATTCATGATTCGATTAATGATTCATGATTTAATTTATGATTCATGATTCATGATTCAATTCATGATTCATGATTCATGATTCATGATTCAATTCATGAATTACGATTCAATTCATGATTTATGATTCATGATTCATGATTCAATTCATGATTTAATTCATGATTCATGATTCATGATTCAATTCATGATTCCTGATTCATGATTCAATTCATGATTCATGATTCAATTCATGATCCGTTTCCTGATTCAATTCATAATTCATGATTCAAGATTCAATTCATGATTCATGATTCAATTCACGATTCATTATTCATGATTCATGAATCGATTCATGATTCATGATTCATGAATCAATTCATGATTCATGATTCAATTTATAATTCATGATTCAATTTATGATTCAATTAATGATTCATGATTCAAGATTTAATTCATGATTCATGATTCAATTCACGATTCATGATTCATGATTCAATTCACGATTCATGGTTCATGATTCATGAATCGATTCATGATTCATGATTCATGATTCAATTCATGATTCATGATTCATTATTCATGATTCGATTCATGATTCATGATTCATAAATCAATTCATGATTTATGATTCAATTCATGATTAATGATTAATTGTTCAATTCATGATTCATGATTCAATTCATGATTCAAGATTCAATTCATGATTCATGATTCAATTCATGATTCATGATTTGATTCATGATTCATGATTCATGATTTAATTCATGATTCAATTCATGATTCATGATTCGATTAATGATTCATGATTCAATTCATGATTCATGATTCATGATTCATGATTCATTATTCGATTCATTATTCATGATTCATGATTCAATTCATGATTCAATTCATGATTCATGATTCGATTCATGATTCTTGATTCATGATTCATGATTTGATTCATGAATCATGATTCATGATTCAATTCATGATTCATGATTCGATTAATGATTCATGATTCAATTCATGATTCATGATTCATGATTCATGATTCATTATTCGATTCATTGTTCATGATTTATGATTCAATTCATGATTCAATTCATGATTCATGATTCGATTCATGATTCTTGATTCATGATTCATGATTTGATTCATGATTCATGATTTATGATTCAATTCATGATTCATGATTCATGATTCAATTAATGATTCAATTCATGATTCATGATTTATGATTCAATTTATGATTCATGATTTAATTCAAGATTCAATTCATGATTCAAGATTCAATTCATGATTCATGATTCAATTCACGATTCATGATTCATGATTCGATTAATGATTCATCATTTAATTTATGATTCATGATTCATGATTCAATTCATGATTCATGATTCATGATTCATGATTCAATTCATGAATTACGATTCAATTCATGATTTATGATTCATGATTCATGATTCAATTCATGATTTAATTCAAGATTCATGATTCATGATTCAATTCATGATTCCTGATTCATGATTCAATTCATGATTCATGATTCATGATTCATGATTCAATTCATGAATTACGATTCAATTCATGATTTATGATTCATGATTCATGATTCAATTCATGATTTAAATCATGATTCATAATTCAAGATTCGATTCATGATTCATGATTCAATTCATGATTCATGATTCATGATTCATGATTCGATTCATGATTCATTATTCATTATTCAATTCATGATTCATGATTCGATTCATGATTCATTATTTATGATTCAATTCATGATTCATGATTCAATTTATGATTCATGATTCATGACTCATGATTCATGACTCATGATTCAATTCATGATTCATAATTCAAAATTCGATTTATGATTCATGATTCATGATTCAATTCATGATTCATGATTCATGATTCAATTCATGATTCATGATTCGATAAATGATTCATGATTCAATTCATGATTCATGATTCATGATTCATGATTCATTATTCGATTCATTATTCATGATTCATGATTCAATTCATGATTCATGATTCATTATTCATGATTCAATTCATGATTCATGATTCGATTCATGATTCTTGATTCATGGTTCATGATTTGATTCATGATTCATGATTCATGATTCAATTCATGATTCATGATTCGATTCATGATTCATTATTCAATTCATGATTCATGATTCATGATTTATGATTCAATTCATGATTCATGATTCATGATTCAATTAATGATTCAATTCATGATTCATGATTCAATTCACGATTCATGATTCATGATTCATGATTCTTGATTCATGATTCATGATTCGATTAATGATTCATGATTTAATTTATGATTCATGATTCATGATTCGATTAATGATTCATGATTTAATTTATGATTCATGATTCATGATTCAATTCATGATTCATGATTCATGATTCATGATTCAATTCATGAATTACGATTCAATTCATGATTTATGATTCATGATTCATGATTCAATTCATGATTTAATTCATGATTCATGATTCATGATTCAATTCATGATTCCTGATTCATGATTCAATTCATGATTCATGATTCAATTCATGATCCGTTTCCTGATTCAATTCATAATTCATGATTCAAGATTCAATTCATGATTCATGATTCAATTCACGATTCATTATTCATGATTCATGAATCGATTCATGATTCATGATTCATGAATCAATTCATGATTCATGATTCAATTTATAATTCATGATTCAATTTATGATTCAATTAATGATTCATGATTCAAGATTTAATTCATGATTCATGATTCAATTCACGATTCATGATTCATGATTCAATTCACGATTCATGGTTCATGATTCATGAATCGATTCATGATTCATGATTCATGATTCAATTCATGATTCATGATTCATTATTCATGATTCGATTCATGATTCATGATTCATAAATCAATTCATGATTTATGATTCAATTCATGATTAATGATTAATTGTTCAATTCATGATTCATGATTCAATTCATGATTCAAGATTCAATTCATGATTCATGATTCAATTCATGATTCATGATTTGATTCATGATTCATGATTCATGATTTAATTCATGATTCAATTCATGATTCATGATTCGATTAATGATTCATGATTCAATTCATGATTCATGATTCATGATTCATGATTCATTATTCGATTCATTATTCATGATTCATGATTCAATTCATGATTCAATTCATGATTCATGATTCGATTCATGATTCTTGATTCATGATTCATGATTTGATTCATGAATCATGATTCATGATTCAATTCATGATTCATGATTCGATTAATGATTCATGATTCAATTCATGATTCATGATTCATGATTCATGATTCATTATTCGATTCATTGTTCATGATTTATGATTCAATTCATGATTCAATTCATGATTCATGATTCGATTCATGATTCTTGATTCATGATTCATGATTTGATTCATGATTCATGATTTATGATTCAATTCATGATTCATGATTCATGATTCAATTAATGATTCAATTCATGATTCATGATTTATGATTCAATTTATGATTCATGATTTAATTCAAGATTCAATTCATGATTTAAGATTCAATTCATGATTCATGATTCAATTCACGATTCATGATTCATGATTCGATTAATGATTCATCATTTAATTTATGATTCATGATTCATGATTCAATTCATGATTCATGATTCATGATTCATGATTCAATTCATGAATTACGATTCAATTCATGATTTATGATTCATGATTCATGATTCAATTCATGATTTAATTCAAGATTCATGATTCATGATTCAATTCATGATTCCTGATTCATGATTCAATTCATGATTCATGATTCATGATTCATGATTCAATTCATGAATTACGATTCAATTCATGATTTATGATTCATGATTCATGATTCAATTCATGATTCATGATTCGATTAATGATTCATGATTCAATTCATGATTCATGATTCATGATTCATGATTCATTATTCGATTCATTATTCATGATTCATGATTCAATTCATGATTCAATTCATGATTCATGATTCGATTCATGATTCTTGATTCATGATTCATGATTTGATTCATGATTCATGATTTATGATTCAATTCATGATTCATGATTCATGATTCAATTAATGATTCAATTCATGATTCATGATTTATGATTCAATTTATGATTCATGATTTAATTCAAGATTCAATTCATGATTCAAGATTCAATTCATGATTCATGATTCAATTCACGATTCATGATTCATGATTCGATTAATGATTCATCATTTAATTTATGATTCATGATTCATGATTCAATTCATGATTCATGATTCATGATTCATGATTCAATTCATGAATTACGATTCAATTCATGATTTATGATTCATGATTCATGATTCAATTCATGATTTAATTCAAGATTCATGATTCATGATTCAATTCATGATTCCTGATTCATGATTCAATTCATGATTCATGATTCATGATTCATGATTCAATTCATGAATTACGATTCAATTCATGATTTATGATTCATGATTCATGATTCAATTCATGATTTAAATCATGATTCATAATTCAAGATTCGATTCATGATTCATGATTCAATTCATGATTCATGATTCATGATTCATGATTCGATTCATGATTCATTATTCATTATTCAATTCATGATTCATGATTCGATTCATGATTCATTATTTATGATTCAATTCATGATTCATGATTCAATTTATGATTCATGATTCATGACTCATGATTCATGACTCATGATTCAATTCATGATTCATAATTCAAAATTCGATTTATGATTCATGATTCATGATTCAATTCATGATTCATGATTCATGATTCAATTCATGATTCATGATTCGATAAATGATTCATGATTCAATTCATGATTCATGATTCATGATTCATGATTCATTATTCGATTCATTATTCATGATTCATGATTCAATTCATGATTCATGATTCATTATTCATGATTCAATTCATGATTCATGATTCGATTCATGATTCTTGATTCATGGTTCATGATTTGATTCATGATTCATGATTCATGATTCAATTCATGATTCATGATTCGATTCATGATTCATTATTCAATTCATGATTCATGATTCATGATTTATGATTCAATTCATGATTCATGATTCATGATTCAATTAATGATTCAATTCATGATTCATGATTCAATTCACGATTCATGATTCATGATTCATGATTCTTGATTCATGATTCATGATTCGATTAATGATTCATGATTTAATTTATGATTCATGATTCATGATTCGATTAATGATTCATGATTTAATTTATGATTCATGATTCATGATTCAATTCATGATTCATGATTCATGATTCATGATTCAATTCATGAATTACGATTCAATTCATGATTTATGATTCATGATTCATGATTCAATTCATGATTTAATTCATGATTCATGATTCATGATTCAATTCATGATTCCTGATTCATGATTCAATTCATGATTCATGATTCAATTCATGATCCGTTTCCTGATTCAATTCATAATTCATGATTCAAGATTCAATTCATGATTCATGATTCAATTCACGATTCATTATTCATGATTCATGAATCGATTCATGATTCATGATTCATGAATCAATTCATGATTCATGATTCAATTTATAATTCATGATTCAATTTATGATTCAATTAATGATTCATGATTCAAGATTTAATTCATGATTCATGATTCAATTCACGATTCATGATTCATGATTCAATTCACGATTCATGGTTCATGATTCATGAATCGATTCATGATTCATGATTCATGATTCAATTCATGATTCATGATTCATTATTCATGATTCGATTCATGATTCATGATTCATAAATCAATTCATGATTTATGATTCAATTCATGATTAATGATTAATTGTTCAATTCATGATTCATGATTCAATTCATGATTCAAGATTCAATTCATGATTCATGATTCAATTCATGATTCATGATTTGATTCATGATTCATGATTCATGATTTAATTCATGATTCAATTCATGATTCATGATTCGATTAATGATTCATGATTCAATTCATGATTCATGATTCATGATTCATGATTCATTATTCGATTCATTATTCATGATTCATGATTCAATTCATGATTCAATTCATGATTCATGATTCGATTCATGATTCTTGATTCATGATTCATGATTTGATTCATGAATCATGATTCATGATTCAATTCATGATTCATGATTCGATTAATGATTCATGATTCAATTCATGATTCATGATTCATGATTCATGATTCATTATTCGATTCATTGTTCATGATTTATGATTCAATTCATGATTCAATTCATGATTCATGATTCGATTCATGATTCTTGATTCATGATTCATGATTTGATTCATGATTCATGATTTATGATTCAATTCATGATTCATGATTCATGATTCAATTAATGATTCAATTCATGATTCATGATTTATGATTCAATTTATGATTCATGATTTAATTCAAGATTCAATTCATGATTCAAGATTCAATTCATGATTCATGATTCAATTCACGATTCATGATTCATGATTCGATTAATGATTCATCATTTAATTTATGATTCATGATTCATGATTCAATTCATGATTCATGATTCATGATTCATGATTCAATTCATGAATTACGATTCAATTCATGATTTATGATTCATGATTCATGATTCAATTCATGATTTAATTCAAGATTCATGATTCATGATTCAATTCATGATTCCTGATTCATGATTCAATTCATGATTCATGATTCATGATTCATGATTCAATTCATGAATTACGATTCAATTCATGATTTATGATTCATGATTCATGATTCAATTCATGATTTAAATCATGATTCATAATTCAAGATTCGATTCATGATTCATGATTCAATTCATGATTCATGATTCATGATTCATGATTCGATTCATGATTCATTATTCATTATTCAATTCATGATTCATGATTCGATTCATGATTCATTATTTATGATTCAATTCATGATTCATGATTCAATTTATGATTCATGATTCATGACTCATGATTCATGACTCATGATTCAATTCATGATTCATAATTCAAAATTCGATTTATGATTCATGATTCATGATTCAATTCATGATTCATGATTCATGATTCAATTCATGATTCATGATTCGATAAATGATTCATGATTCAATTCATGATTCATGATTCATGATTCATGATTCATTATTCGATTCATTATTCATGATTCATGATTCAATTCATGATTCATGATTCATTATTCATGATTCAATTCATGATTCATGATTCGATTCATGATTCTTGATTCATGGTTCATGATTTGATTCATGATTCATGATTCATGATTCAATTCATGATTCATGATTCGATTCATGATTCATTATTCAATTCATGATTCATGATTCATGATTTATGATTCAATTCATGATTCATGATTCATGATTCAATTAATGATTCAATTCATGATTCATGATTCAATTCACGATTCATGATTCATGATTCATGATTCTTGATTCATGATTCATGATTCGATTAATGATTCATGATTTAATTTATGATTCATGATTCATGATTCGATTAATGATTCATGATTTAATTTATGATTCATGATTCATGATTCAATTCATGATTCATGATTCATGATTCATGATTCAATTCATGAATTACGATTCAATTCATGATTTATGATTCATGATTCATGATTCAATTCATGATTTAATTCATGATTCATGATTCATGATTCAATTCATGATTCCTGATTCATGATTCAATTCATGATTCATGATTCAATTCATGATCCGTTTCCTGATTCAATTCATAATTCATGATTCAAGATTCAATTCATGATTCATGATTCAATTCACGATTCATTATTCATGATTCATGAATCGATTCATGATTCATGATTCATGAATCAATTCATGATTCATGATTCAATTTATAATTCATGATTCAATTTATGATTCAATTAATGATTCATGATTCAAGATTTAATTCATGATTCATGATTCAATTCACGATTCATGATTCATGATTCAATTCACGATTCATGGTTCATGATTCATGAATCGATTCATGATTCATGATTCATGATTCAATTCATGATTCATGATTCATTATTCATGATTCGATTCATGATTCATGATTCATAAATCAATTCATGATTTATGATTCAATTCATGATTAATGATTAATTGTTCAATTCATGATTCATGATTCAATTCATGATTCAAGATTCAATTCATGATTCATGATTCAATTCATGATTCATGATTCAATTCATGACTCATGATTCAATTCATGATTCATAATTCAAAATTCGATTTATGATTCATGATTCATGATTCAATTCATGATTCATGATTCATGATTCAATTCATGATTCATGATTCAATTCATGATTCATGATTCATGATTCATGATTCAATTCATGATTCATAATTCATGATTCATGATTCAATTCATGATTCATAATTCATGATTCATGATTCAATATATGATTCATGATTTATGATACATGATTAATGTTTCAATTCATGATTCATTTCATGATTCATGATACAATTCATGATTCGATTCCTGATTCAATTCATGATTCATGATTCGATTTATTATTCATGATTCATGATTTAATTCATGATTCATGATTCATGATTCATGATTCATGATTCGATTCATGATTCATGATTCAATTCATGATTCATGATTCATGATTCATGATTCAATTCATGATTCTTGATTCAAGATTCGATTCATGATTCTTGATTCAATTTATGATTCATGATTCATGATTAATGATTCAATTCATGATTCATGATTCATGATTTGATTCATGATTCATGATTCATGATTCATGATTCATGATTCAATTCATGATTCATGATTCATGATTCATGATTCAATTCATGATTCTTGATTCAAGATTCGATTCATGATTCTTGATTCAATTTATGATTCATGATTCATGATTCATGATTCAATTCATGATTCATGATTCAATTCAAGATTCGATTCCTGATTCATTTCATGATTCATGATTCAATTCATGATTCAAGATTCAATTCATGATTTAATTCATGAATCAATTCATTATTCATGATTCAATTCATGATTCGATTCATGATTCATGATTCAATTCATGATTCAATTCATGATTCATGATTCATGACTCGATTCATGATTCATGATTCAATTCATGATTCATGATTCATGATTTGATTCATGATTCATTATTCATGATTCAATTCATGATTCATGATTTATGATTCATGATTCAATTCTTGATTCATGATTCAATTCATAAATCTTGAATCATGATTTATGATTCGATTCATAATTCATGATTCAATTCATGATTCATGATTCATGATTCATGATTCAATTAATGATTCATTATTCGATTTATGATTTATGATTCATGATTCAATTCATGATTCATGATTCGATTCATGATTCATGATTCACGATTCAATTCATGATTCATGATTCATGATTCATGATTATATTCATGATTCATGATTTATGATTCAATTCATGATTCATGATTCGATTCATGATTCATAATTCAATTTATGATTTATGATTCATGATTCAATTCATGATTCATGATTTGATTCATGATTCATGATTTATGATTCAATTCATGATTCATGATTCATGATTCATGATTCTATTCATGATTTATGATTCATGATTCAATTCATGATTCATGATTCGATTCATGACTCATGATTCAATTCATGATTCATGATTTGATTCATGATTCATGATTCATGATTCAATTCATGATTCATGATTCATGATTTAATTCATGATTCAAATTATGATTCATGATTCATGATTCTATTCATGATTCATGATTCATGATTCAATTCATGATTCATGATTCGATTCATGATTCATGATTCAATTCATGATTCATGATTCGATTCATGATTCATGATTCATGATTCAATTCATGATTCATGATTTAATTCATGATTCAATTCATGATTCATGATTCAGTTTATGATTCATGATTCATGATTCAATTTATGATTCATAAATCATGATTTAATTCATGATTCAATTCATGATTCATGATTCATGGTTCAATTCATGATTCATGATTCATGATTCAAAATTCAATTTATGATTCGTTTCATGATTCAATTCATGATTCATGATTATATTCATGATTCATGATTTATGATTCAATTCATGATTCATGATTCGATTCATGATTCATAATTCAATTTATGATTCATGATTCATGATTCAATTCATGATTCATGATTTGATTCATGATTCATGATTTATGATTCAATTCATGATTCATGATTCATGATTCATGATTCATGATTCATGATTCTATTCATGATTTATGATTCATGATTCAATTCATGATTCATGATTCGATTCATGACTCATGATTCAATTCATGATTCATGATTTGATTCATGATTCATGATTCATGATTCAATTCATGATTCATGATTCATGATTCATGATTCAATTCATGATTCATGATTTAATTAATAATTCAAATTATGATTCATGATTCTATTCATGATTCATGATTCATGATTCATGATTCAATTCATGATTCGATTACTGATTCATTTCATGATTCATGATTCAATTCATGATTCATGATTCATGATTCGATTTATGATTCTTGATTCATGATTCATGATTCAATTCATGATTCAAGATTCAATTCATGATTTAATTCATGAATCAATTCATTATTCATGATTCAATTCATGATTCGATTCATGATTCATGATTCAATTCATGATTCAATTCATGATTCATGATTCATGACTCGATTCATGATTCATGATTCAATTCATGATTCATGATTCATGATTCGATTCATGATTCATTATTCATGATTCAATTCATGATTCATGATTTATGATTCATGATTCAATTCTTGATTCATGATTCGATTCATAAATCTTGAATCATGATTTATGATTCGATTCATAATTCATGATTCAATTCATGATTCATGATTCATGATTCAATTAATGATTCATTATTCGATTTATGATTTATGATTCATGATTCAATTCATGATTCATGATTCGATTCATGATTCATGATTCACGATTCAATTCATGATTCATGATTCATGATTCATGATTATATTCATGATTCATGATTTATGATTCAATTCATGATTCATGATTCGATTCATGATTCATAATTCAATTTATGATTCATGATTTGAATCATGATTCATGATTCATGATTCAATTCATGATTCATGATTCATGATTCATGATTCAATTCATGATTCATGATTTAATTTATGATTCAAATTATGATTCATGATTCATGATTCTATTCATGATTCATTAATCATGATTCAATTCATGATTCATGATTCGATTCATGATTCATGATTCAATTCATGATTCATGATTCGATTCATGATTCATGATTCATGATTCTATTCATGATTCATTAATCATGATTCAATTCATGATTCATGATTCGATTCATGATTCATGATTCAATTCATGATTCATGATTCGATTCATGATTCATGATTCATGATTCAATTCATGATTCATGATTTAAATCATGATTCAATTCATGATTCATGATTCAGTTTATGATTCATGATTCATGATTCAATTTATGATTCATAAATCATGATTTAATTCATGATTCAATTCATGATTCATGATTCATGATTCAATTCATGATTCATGATTCATGATTCAAAATTCAATTTATGATTCGTTTCATGATTCAATTCATGATTCATGATTCATGATTATATTCATGATTCATGATTTATGATTCAATTCATGATTCATGATTCATAATTCAATTTATGATTCATGATTTGATTCATGATTCATGATTTATGATTCAATTCATGATTCATGATTCATGATTCATGATTCTATTCATGATTTATGATTCATGATTCAATTCATGATTCATGATTCGATTCATGACTCATGATTCAATTCATGATTCATGATTTGATTCATGATTCATGATTCAATTCATGATTCATGATTCATGACTCATGATTCAATTCATGATTCATGATTTAATTCATGATTCAAATTATGATTCATGATTCATGATTCTATTCATGATTCATGATTCAATTCATGATTCATGATTCGATTCATGATTCATGATTCAATTCATGATTCATGATTCGATTCATGATTCATGATTCATGATTCAATTCATGATTCATGATTTAATTCATGATTCAATTCATGATTCATGATTCAGTTTATGATTCATGATTCATGATTCAATTTATGATTCATAAATCATGATTTAATTCATGATTCAATTCATGATTCATGATTCATGATTCAAAATTCAATTTATGATTCGTTTCATGATTCAATTCATGATTCATAATTCGATTTATGATTCATGATTCATGATTTAATTCATGATTCATGATTCAATTCATGATTCATGATTCATGATTCAATTCATGATTCAATTCATGATTCATGATTCAAATTATAATTCAATTCATGATTCATGATTCATTATTAATGATTCAATTCATGAATCAATTCATGAGTCATGATTCAATTAATGATTCATGAATCAATTCATGATTCATGATTCATGATTCTTGATTCATGATTCATGATTCGATTCAAAATTAATGATTCATGATTCAACTCATGATTCATGATTCGATTCATGATTCATGATTCATGATTTATGATTCAATTCATGATTCATGATTCAATTAATGATTCAATTCATGATTCATGATTCATGATTCAATTTATGATTCATGATTCAAATCATGATTCAATTCATGATTCATGATTCAAGATTCAATTCATGATTCATGATTCAATTCATGATTCAAGATTCAATTCATGATTCATGATTCAATTCACGATTCATGATTCATGATTCATGAATCGATTCATGATTCATGAATCGATTCATGATTCATGATTCATGATTCAATTCATGACTAATGATTCATGATTCAATTCATGATTCATGATTCAATTCATGATTCATTATTCAATTCATGAATTATGATTCATGATTCATGATTCAATTAATGATTCATGATTCATGATTCAATTCATGATTCATGATTCAAATTATAATTCAATTCATGATTCATGATTCATGATTAATGATTCAATTCATGATTCAATTCATGATTCATTATTCGATTCATGATTCATGATTCAATTCATGATTCATGATTCATGATTCATGATTCATTATGCGATTCATGATTCATGATTCAATTCATGATTCATGATTAATGATTCATTATTCAATTCATGATTCATGATTCATGATTCAATTTATGATTCATGATTCAATTCATGTTTCATAATTCATGATTCATGATTCAATTCATGATTCATGTTTCATGACTCGATTCATGATTCATGATTCAATTCATGTTTCATAATTCATGATTCATGATTCATTTCATGATTTATGATTCATGATTCATGATTCAATTCATGATTCACGATTCAATTCATGATTTATGATTTATGATTCATGATTCAATTCATGATTAAATTCATGATTCATGATTCAATTCATGATTCCTGATTCATGATTCAATTCATGATTAATGATTCAATTCATGATCCGTTTCCTGATTCAATTCATGATTCATAATTCAAGATTTGATTCATGATTCATGATTCAATTCATGATTCATGATTCATGATTCATGATTCATGATTCGATTCATGATTCATTATTCATGATTCAATTCATGATTCATGATTCGATTCATGATTCATTATTTATGATTCAATACATGATTCATGATTCAATTTATGATTCATGATTCATGACTCATGATTCAATTCATGATTCAATTCATGATTCATAATTCAAAATTCGATTTATGATTCATGATTCAATTCATGATTCATGATTCATGATTCTTGATTCATGATTAAATTCATGATTCATGATTCGATTCATGATTCTTGATTCATGATTCATGATTCGATTCATGATTCATAATTCATGATTTAATTCATGATTCGATTCATGATTCATGATTCAATTCATGATTTATGATTCAATTCATGATTCAATTCATGATTCATGATTCATGATTCATGATTCAATTCATGATTGATGATTCATGATTTAATTCATGATTCATGATTCATGATTCAATTCATGATTCATGATTCGATTCCTGATTCATGATTCAATTCATGATTCATGATTCATGATTCATGATTCAATTCATGATTCATGATTTAATTCATGATTCATGATTCAGTTTATGATTCATGATTCATGATTCAATTTATGATTCATGATTCATGATTTAATTCATGATTCAATTCATGATTCATGATTCATGATTCATGATTCTATTCATGATTCATGATTCATGATTCAATTCATGATTCTTGATTCGATTCATGATTCATGATTCAATTCATGATTCATGATTCAATTCATGATTCATGATTTGATTCATGATTCATGATTCAATTCATGATTCATGATTCATGATTCATGATTCTATTCATGATTCATGATTCATGATTCAATTCATGATTCATGATTCGATTCATGATTCATGATTCAATTCATGATTCATGATTCGATTCATGATTCATGATTCAATTCATGATTCATGATTCATGATTTAATTCATGATTCATGATTTAATTCATGATTCAATTCATGATTCATGATTCAGTTTAAGATTCATGATTCATGATTCAATTTATGATTCATGATTCATGATTTAATTCATGATTCAATTCATGATTCATGATTCAATTCATGATTAGTGATTCATGATTCAATTCATGATTCATAATTCATGATTCATGATTCAATTCATGATTCATGATTCATTATTCTATTCATGATTCATAATTCAGTTTATGATTCGTTTCATGATTCAATTCATGATTCATAATTCAATTTATGATTCATGATTCATGATTTAATTCATGATTCATAATTCATGATTCAATTCATGATTCATGATTCATGATTCAATTCATGATTCAATTCATGATTCATGATTTAAATTATAATTCAATTCATGATTCATGATTCATTATTAATGATTCAATTCATGAATCAATTCATGATTCATGATTCAATTCATGATTCATGATTCAATTCATGATTCATGATTCATGATTCTTGAATCATGATTCATGATTCGATTCAAGATTAATGATTCATGATTCAATTCATGATTCATGATTCGATTCATGATTCATGGTTCATGATTCAATTAATGATTCAATTCATGATTCATGATTCAATTTATGATTCGTGATTCAATTCATGATTCAATTCATGATTCAAGATTCAATTCATGATTCATGATTCAATTCACGATTCATGATTCATGATTCATGAATCGATTCATGATTCATGAATCGATTCATGATTCATGATTCAATTCATGACTAATGATTCATGATTCAATTCATGATTCATGATTCAATTCATGATTCATTATTCAATTCATGAATTATGATTCATGATTCATGATTCAATTAATGATTCATGATTCATGATTCATGATTCAATTCATGATTCATGATTCAAATTATAATTCAATTCATGATTCATGATTCATGATTAATGATTCAATTCATGATTCAATTCATGATTCATTATTCGATTCATGATTCATGATTCAATTCATGATTCATGATTCATGATTCATGATTCATTATGCGATTCATGATTCATGATTCATTATGCGATTCATGATTCATGATTCAATTCATGATTCATGATTAATGATTCATTATTCAATTCATGATTCATGATTCATGATTCAATTTATGATTCATGATTCAATTCATGTTTCATAATTCATGATTCATGATTCAATTCATGATTCATGTTTCATGACTCGATTCATGATTCATGATTCAATTCATGTTTCATAATTCATGATTCATGATTCATTTCATGATTTATGATTCATGATTCATGATTCAATTCATGATTCACGATTCAATTCATGATTTATGATTTATGATTCATGATTCAATTCATGATTAAATTCATGATTCATGATTCAATTCATGATTCCTGATTCATGATTCAATTCATGATTAATGATTCAATTCATGATCCGTTTCCTGATTCAATTCATGATTCATAATTCAAGATTTGATTCATGATTCATGATTCAATTCATGATTCATGATTCGATTCATGATTCATTATTTATGATTCAATACATGATTCATGATTCAATTTATGATTCATGATTCATGACTCATGATTCAATTCATGATTCAATTCATGATTCATAATTCAAAATTCGATTTATGATTCATGATTCAATTCATGATTCATGATTCTTGATTCATGATTAAATTCATGATTCATGATTCGATTCATGATTCTTGATTCATGATTCATGATTCGATTCATGATTCATAATTCATGATTTAATTCATGATTCGATTCATGATTCATGATTCAATTCATGATTTATGATTCAATTCATGATTCAATTCATGATTCATGATTCATGATTCATGATTCATGATTCAATTCATGATTGATGATTCATGATTTAATTCATGATTCATGATTCATGATTCAATTCATGATTCGATTCCTGATTCATGATTCAATTCATGATTCATGATTCATGATTCATGATTCAATTCATGATTCATGATTTAATTCATGATTCATGATTCAGTTTATGATTCATGATTCATGATTCAATTTATGATTCATGATTCATGATTTAATTCATGATTCAATTCATGATTCATGATTCATGATTCATGATTCAATTCATGATTCATGATTCATGATTCAATTCATGATTCTTGATTCGATTCATGATTCATGATTCAATTCATGATTCATGATTCATGATTCAATTCATGATTCATGATTTGATTCATGATTCATGATTCAATTCATGATTCATGATTCATGATTCATGATTCTATTCATGATTCATGATTCATGATTCAATTCATGATTCATGATTCGATTCATGATTCATGATTCAATTCATGATTCATGATTCGATTCATGATTCATGATTCAATTCATGATTCATGATTCATGATTCATGATTCAATTCATGATTCATGATTTAATTCATGATTCAATTCATGATTCATGATTCAGTTTAAGATTCATGATTCATGATTCAATTTATGATTCATGATTCATGATTTAATTCATGATTCAATTCATGATTCATGATTCATGATTCATGATTCAATTCATGATTAGTGATTCATGATTCAATTCATGATTCATAATTCATGATTCATGATTCAATTCATGATTCATGATTCATTATACAATTCATGATTCATAATTCAGTTTATGATTCGTTTCATGATTCAATTCATGATTCATAATTCGATTTATGATTCATGATTCATGATTTAATTCATGATTCATGATTCATGATTCAATTCATGATTCATGATTCATTATTCAATTCATGATTCAATTCATGATTCATGATTTAAATTATAATTCAATTCATGATTCATGATTCATTATTAATGATTCAATTCATGAATCAATTCATGATTCATGATTCAATTCATGATTCATGATTCATGATTCTTGATTCATGATTCATGATTCGATTCAAGATTAATGATTCATGATTCAATTCATGATTCATGATTCGATTCATGATTCATGGTTCATGATTCAATTAATGATTCAATTCATGATTCATGATTCAATTTATGATTCATGATTCAATTCATGATTCAATTCATGATTCAAGATTCAATTCATGATTCATGATTCAATTCACGATTCATGATTCATGATTCGATTCATGATTCATGATTCATAAATCAATTCATGATTCATGATTCAATTCATGACTAATGATTCATGATTCAATTCCTGATTCATGATTCAATTCATGATTCATGATTCAATTCATGAATTATGATTCATGATTCAATTCATGACTCATGATTCAATTCATGATTCGATTCCAGATTCAATTCATGATTCATGATTCGATTTATGATTCATGATTCATGATTCAATTCATGATTCATGATTCAATTCATGATTCATGATTCATGATTCCATTCATGATTCAATTCATGATTCATGATTCAAATTATAATTCAATTCATGATTCATGATTCATGATTAATGATTCAATTCATGATTCAATTCATGATTCATGATTCGATTCATGATTCATGATTCATGATTCATTATGCGATTCATGATTCATGATTCAATTCATGATTCATGATTCATGATTCATGACTCAATTCATGATTCATGATTCGATACATGATTCATGATTCAATTCATGATTCATGATTCATGATTCATGATTCATTATGCGATTCATGATTCATGATTCAATATATGATTCATGATTCGATTCATGATTCATTATTCAATTCATGATTCATGATTCATGATTTATGATTCAATTCATGATTCATGATTCAATTAATGATTAAATTCATGATTCATGATTCAATTTATGATTCATGATTCAATTCATGATTCAATTCATGATTCATGATTCAAGATTCAATTCATGATTCATGATTCAATTCACGATTCATGATTCATGATTCATGATTTGATTCATGATTCATGATTCATGATTCAATTCATGATTCATGATTCGATTCATGATTCTTGATTCATGATTCATGATTCGATTCATGATTCATGATTCGATTTATGATTCATGATTCAATTCATGTTTCATAATTCATGATTCATGATTCAATTCATGATTCATGATTTATGATTCAATTCATGATTCACGATTCAATTCATGATTTATGATTCATGATTCATGATTCAATTCATGATTCAATTCATGATTCATGATTCATGATATAATTCATTATTCCTGATTCATGATTTAATTCATGATTCATGATTCAATTCATGATCCGTTTCCTGATTCAATTCATGATTCATGATTCGAGATTCAATTCATGATTCAATTCATGATTCATAATTCAAGATTCGATTCATGATTCATGATTCAATTCATGATTCATGATTCATGATTCATGATTCGATTCATGATTCATTATTCAATTCATGATTCATGATTTGATTCATGATTCATTATTTATGATTCAATTCATGATTCATGATTCAATTTATGATTCATGATTCATGACTCATGATTAAATTCATGATTCAATTCATGATTCATAATTCAAAATTCAATTTATGATTCATGATTCAATTCATAATTCATGATTCATGATTCATGATTCATGATTCGATTCATGATTCATGATTCAATTCATGATTCATGATTCGATTCATGATTCTTGATTCATGACTTATGATTCAATTCATTAATCATGATTCATGATTCGATTCATGATTCATGATTCAATTCATGTTTCATAATTCATTATTCATGATTCAATTCATGATTCATGATTCTTGATTCAATTCATGATTCACGATTCAATTCATGATTTATGATTCATGATTCATGATTCAATTCATGATTCAATTCATGATTCATGATTCATGATTCAATTCATGATTCCTGATTCATGATTCAATTCATGATTCATGATTCAATTCATGATCCGTTTCCTGATTCAATTCATGATTCATGATTCGAGATTCAATTCATGATTCAATTCATGATTCATAATTCAAGATTTGATTCATGATTCATGATTCAATTCATGATTCATGATTCATGATTCATGATTCATGATTCGATTCATGATTCATTATTCATGATTCAATTCATGATTCATGATTCAATTTATGATTCATGATTCATGACTCATGATTCAATTCATGATTCAATTCATGATTCATAATTCAAAATTCGATTTATGATTCATTATTCAATTCATGATTCATGATTCATGATTCATGATTCATGGTTCGATTCATGATTCATGATTCATGATTCAATTCATGATTCATGATTCGATTCATGATTCTTGATTCATGATTCATGATTCGATTCATGATTCATAATTCATGATTTAATTCATGATTCATGATTCGATTCATGATTCATGATTCAATTCATGATTCATGATTCAATTCATGATTCATGATTCATGATTCATGATTCAATTCATGATTGATGATTCATGATTCAATTCATGATTCAATTCATGATTCATAATTGATGATTCAATTTATGATTCATGATTCATGATTCAATTCATGATTCATGATTCATGATTCAATTCATGATTCAATTCATGATTCATGATTTATGATTCATGATTCATGATTCAATTCATGATTCATGATTCATGATTCAATTCATGATTCATAATTCATGATTCATGATTCAATTCATGATTCATGATTTATGATACATGATTAATGTTTCAATTCATGATTCATTTCATGATTCATGATACAATTCATGATTCGATTCCTGATTCAATTCATGATTCATGATTCAATTCATGATTCGATTCCTGATTCATTTCATGATTCATGATTCGATTTATGATTCTTGATTCATGATTCGATTTATGATTCTTGATTCATGATTCATGATTCAATTCATGATTCATGATTCAATTCATGATTCATGATTCAATTCATGATTCATGATTCTTGATTCATGATTCATGATTCATGATTCATGATTCATGATTCAATTCATGATTCAAGATTCAATTCATGATTCAATTCATGAATCAATTCATTATTCATGATTCAATTCATGATTCGATTCATGATTCCTGATTCAATTCATGATTCAATTCATGATTCATGATTCATGATTCGATTCATGATTCATTATTCATGATTCAATTCATGATTCATGATTCGATTCATGAATCTTGAATCAAGATTTATGATTCGATTCATGATTCATGATTCATGAGTCAATTCATGATTCATGATTCATGATTCATGATTCAATTAATGATTCATGATTCGATTTATGATTCATGATTCATGATTCAATTCATGATTCATGATTCGATTCATGATTCATGATTAATTATTCAATTCATGATTCATGATTCATAATTCATGATTCTATTCATGATTCATGATTCATGATTCAATTCATGATTCATGATTCGATTCATGATTCATGATTCAATTTATGATTCATGATTCATGATTCAATTCATGATTCATGATTCGATTCATGATTCATGATTCAATTTATGATTCATGATTCTTATCATGATTCATGATTCATGATTCAATTCATGATTCATGATTCGATTCGTGATTCATGATTCAATTCATGATTCATGATTCATGATTCATGATTCATGATTCAATTCATGATTTATGATTCGATTCATGATTCATGATTCATGATTCAATTCATGATTCATGATTCATGATTCAATCCATGATTCATGATTTAATTCATGATTCAATTCATGATTCATGATTCATGATTCATGATTTAATTAATGATTCATGATTCAATTTATGATTCATGATTCATGATTTAATTCATGATTCAATTCATGATTCATGATTCATGATTCATAATTCAATTCATAATTCATGATTCATGATTCATGATTCATGATTCGATTCATGATTCATTATTCATGATTCAATTCATGATTCATGATTTATGATTCATGATTCAATTCATGATTCATGTTTCGATTCATGAATCTTGAATCACGATTTATGATTCGATTCATGATTCATGATTCAATTCATGATTCATGAATAATGATTCAATTCATGATTCATGATTCGATTTATGATTCATGATTCATGATTCAATTCATGATTCATGATTCGATTCATGATTCATGATTCATGATTCAATTCATGATTCATGATTCATGATTCAATTCATGATTCATTATTCGATTCATGATTCATGATTCAATTCATGATTCATGATTCAATTCATGATTCATGATTCATGATTCTATTCATGATTCATGATTCAATTCATGATTCATGATTCGATTCATGATTCATGATTCAATTCATGATTTATGATTCGATTCATGATTCATGATTCATGATTCAATTCATTAATCATGATTCATGATTCGATTCATGATTCATGATTCAATTCATGTTTCATAATTCATGATTCAATTCATGATTCATGATTCAATTCATGATTCCTGATTCATGATTCAATTCATGATTCATGATTTAATTCATGATCTGTTTCCTGTTTCAATTCATGATTCATGATTCGAGATTCAATTCATGATTCAATTCATGATTCATAATTCAAGATTCGATTCATGATTCATGATTCAATTCATGATTCATGATTCATGATTCGATTCATTATTCATTATTCATGATTCAAATCATGATTCATGATTCGATTCATGATTCATTATTTATGATTCAATTCATGATTCATGATTCAATTTATGATTCATGATTCATGACTCATGATTCAATTCATGATTCAATTCATGATTCATAATTCAAAATTTGATTTATGATTCATGATTCAATTCATGATTCATGATTCGTCATTCGATTCATGATTCATGATTCAATTCATGATTCATGATTCGATTCATGATTCTTGATTCATGATTCATGATTCAATTCATGATTCATAATTCATGATTTAATTCATGATTCATAATTCATGATTCATGATTCAATTCATGATTCAATTCATGATTCATGATTCGATTCATGATTCATGATTCATGATTCATGATTCATGATTCAATTCATGATTCATGATTCATGATTCAATTCATGATTGATGATTCATGATTGAATTCTGAATTCAATTCATGATTCATGATTCATGATTAAATTCATGATTCATGATTCATGACTCAATTCATGATTCAATTCATGATTCATGATTCATGATTCATGATTCAATTCATGATTCATAATTCATGATTCATGATTCAATTCATGATTCATAATTCATGATTCATGATTCAATATATGATTCATGATTTATGATACATGATTAATGTTTCAATTCATGATTCATTTCATGATTCATGATTCAATTCATGATTCATGATTCATGATTCAATTCATGATTCCTGATTCATGATTCAATTCATGATTCATGATTTAATTCATGATCTGTTTCCTGTTTCAATTCATGATTCATGATTCGAGATTCAATTCATGATTCAATTCATGATTCATAATTCAAGATTCGATTCATGATTCATGATTCAATTCATGATTCATGATTCATGATTCATGATTCGATTCATTATTCATTATTCATGATTCAATTCATGATTCATGATTCGATTCATGATTCATTATTTATGATTCAATTCATGATTCATGATTCAATTTATGATTCATGATTCATGACTCATGATTCAATTCATGATTCATGACTCATGATTCAATTCATGATTCAATTCATGATTCATAATTCAAAATTCGATTTATGATTCATGATTCAATTCATGATTCATGATTCGTGATTCGATTCATGATTCATGATTCAATTCATGATTCATGATTCGATTCATGATTCTTGATTCATGATTCATGATTCGATTCATGATTCATAATTCATGATTTAATTCATGATTCATAATTCATGATTCATGATTCAATTCATGATTCAATTCATGATTCATGATTCGATTCATGATTCATGATTCATGATTCATGATTCATTAATTCAATTCATGATTCATGATTCATGATTCAATTCATGATTGATGATTCATGATTGAATTCTCAATTCAATTCATGATTCATGATTCATGATTCAATTCATGATTCATGATTCATGACTCAATTCATGATTCAATTCATGATTCATGATTCATGATTCATGATTCAATTCATGATTCATAATTCATGATTCATGATTCAATTCATGAATTATAATTCATGATTCATGATTCAATATATGATTCATGATTTATGATTCATGATTAATGTTTCAATCCATGATTCATTTCATGATTCATGATACAATTCATGATTCGATTCCTGATTCAATTCATGATTCATGATTCGATTTATTATTCATGATTCATGATTTAATTCATGATTCATGATTCATGATTCGATTCATGATTCATGATTCATGATTCAATTCATGATTCATGATTCATGATTCATGATTCAATTCATGATTCATGATTCAAGATTGGATTCAAGATTCTTGATTCAATTTATGATTCATGATTCATGATTCATGATTCGATTCATGATTCATGATTCATGATTCAATTCATGTTTCATAATTCATGATTCATGATTCAATTCATGATTTGATTCCTGATTCATTTCATGATTCATGATTCAATTCATGATTCATGATTCATGATTCGATTTATGATTCTTGATTCATGATTCATGATTCAATTCATGATTCATGATTTATGATTCATGATTCAATTAATGATTCATGATTCGATTCATGAATCCTGAATCATGATTTATGATTCGATTCATGATTCATGATTCAATTCATGATTCATGATTCATGATTCATGATTCAATTAATGATTCATGATTCGATTTATGATTCATGATTCATGATTCAATTCATGATTCATGATTCGATTCATGATTCATGATTCATGATTCGATTCATGATTCAATTCATGATTCATGATTCATGATTCATGATTCAATTCATGATTCATGATTCATGATTCGATTTATGATTCTTGATTCATGATTCATGATTCAATTCATGATTCAAGATTCAATTCATGATTCAATTAATGAATCAATTCATTATTCATGATTCAATTCATGATTCGATGCTTGATTCATGATTCAATTCATGATTCAATTCATGATTCATGATTCATGACTCGATTCATGATTCATGATTCATGATTCAATTCATGATTCATAATTCATGATTCATGATTCATGATTCGATTCATGATTCATTATTCATGATTCAATTCATGATTCATGATTTATGATTCATGATTCAATTCATGATTCATGATTCGATTCATGAATCTTAAATCATGATTTATGATTCGATTCATGATTCATGATTCAATTCATGATTCATGATTCATGATTCAATTCATGATTCATGATTCGATTTATGATTCATGATTCATGATTCAATTCATGATTCATGATTCAATTCATGATTCATGATTCATGATTCATTATTCATGATTCTATTCATGCTTCATGATTCATGATTCAATTCATGATTCATGATTCGATTCATGATTCATGATTCAATTCATGATTCATGATTCAATTCATGATTCATGATTTAATTCATGATTCATGATTCAATTTATGATTCATGATTCATGATTCAATTTATGATTCATGATTTAATTCATGATTCAATTCATGATTCATGATTCAATTCATGATTAATGATTCATGATTCAATTCATGATTCATAATTCATGATTCATGATTCAATTCATGATTCATGATTCATGATTCAATTCATGATTCATGATTCAATTTATGATTCGTTTCATGATTCAATTCATGATTCATAATTCGATTTTTGATTCATGATTCATGATTTAATTCATGATTCATTATTCAATTTATGATTCATTATTCAATTCATGATTCAATTTATGATTCATGATTTAATTCATGATTCAATTCATGATTCATGATTCAAGATTAAATTCATGATTCATGATTCATGATTCAATTCATGATTCATGATTCATGATTCAATTCATGATTCATCATTCATGATTCAATTCATGATTCAATTCATGATTCATGATTCATTATTAATGATTCAATTCATGAATCAATTCATGATTCATGATTCAAATTATAATTCAATTCATGATTCAAGATTAATGATTCATGATTCAATTCATGATTCATGATTCGATTCATGATTCATGGTTCATGATTCAATTAATGATTCAATTCATGATTCATGATTCAATTTATGATTCATGATTCAATTCATGATTCAATTCATGATTCAAGATTCAATTCATGATTCATGATTCAATTCACGATTCATGATTCATGATTCGATTCATGATTCATGATTCATAAATCAATTCATGATTCATGATTCAATTCATGACTAATGATTCATGATTCAATTCATGATTCATGATTCAATTCATGATTCATGATTCAATTCATGAATTATGATTCATGATTCAATTCTTGATTCATGATTCAATTCATGACTAATGATTCATGATTCAATTCATGATTCATGATTCAATTCATGATTCATGATTCAATTCATGAATTATGATTCATGATTCAATTCATGATTCATGATTCAATTCATGACTCATGATTCAATTCATGATTCAATTCCAGATTCAATTCATGATTCATGATTCGATTTATGATTCATGATTCATGATTCAATTCATGATTCATGATTCAATTCATGATTCATGATTCATGATTCCATTCATGATTCAATTCATGATTCATGATTCAAATTATAATTCAATTCATGATTCATGATTCATGATTAATGATTCAATTCATGATTCAATTCATGATTCATGATTCGATTCATGATTCATGATTCAATTCATGATTCATGATTCATGATTCATGATTCATTATGCGATTCATGATTCATGATTCAATTCATGATTCATGATTCATGATTCATGACTCAATTCATGATTCATGATTCGATTCATGATTCATGATTCAATTCATGATTCATGATTCATGATTCATGATTCATTATGCGATTCATGATTCATGATTCAATATATGATTCATGATTCGATTCATGATTCATTATTCAATTCATGATTCATGATTCATGATTTATGATTCAATTCATGATTCACGATTCAATTAATGATTGAATTCATGATTCATGATTCAATTTATGATTCATGATTCAATTCATGATTTAATTCATGATTCATGATTCAAGATTAAATTCATGATTCATGATTCAATTCACGATTCATGATTCATGATTCATGATTTGATTCATGATTCATGATTCATGATTCAATTCATGATTTATGATTCGATTCATGATTCTTGATTCATGATTCATGATTCGATTCATGATTCATGATTTAATTCATGATTCATGATTCATGACTTATGATTTAATTCATTAATCATGATTCATGATTCGATTCATGATTCATGATTCAATTCATGTTTCATAATTCATGATTCATGATTCAATTCATGATTCATGATTTATGATTCAATTCATGATTCACGATTCAATTCATGATTTATGATTCATGATTCATGATTCAATTCATGATTCAATTCATGATTCAATTCATGATTCTTGATTCGAGATTCAATTCATGATTCAATTCATGATTCATAATTCAAGATTCGATTCATGATTCATGATTCAATTCATGATTCATGATTCATGATTTAATTCATGATTCATGATTCAATTCATGATCCGTTTCCTGATTCAATTCATGATTCTTGATTCGAGATTCAATTCATGATTCAATTCATGATTCATAATTCAAGATTCGATTCATGATTCATGATTCAATTCATGATTCATGATTCATGATTCATGATTCGATTCATGATTCATTATTCAATTCATGATTCATGATTCGATTCATGATTCATTATTCAATTCATGATTCATGATTCATGATTTATGATTCAATTCATGATTCATGATTCAATTAATGATTAAATTCATGATTCATGATTCAATTTATGATTCATGATTCAATTCATGATTTAATTCATGATTCATGATTCAAGATTCAATTCATGATTCATGATTCAATTCACGATTCATGATTCATGATTTATGATTTGATTCATGATTCATGATTCATGATTCAATTCATGATTTATGATTCGATTCATGATTCTTGATTCATGATTCATGATTCGATTCATGATTCATGATTTAATTCATGATTCATGATTCATGACTTATGATTTAATTCATTAATCATGATTCATGATTCGATTCATGATTGATGATTCAATTCATGTTTCATAATTCATGATTCATGATTCAATTCATGATTCATGATTTATGATTCAATTCATGATTCACGATTCAATTCATGATTTATGATTCGATTCATGATTCTTGATTCATGATTCATGATTCGATTCATGATTCATGATTTAATTCATGATTCATGATTCATGACTTATGATTTAATTCATTAATCATGATTCATGATTCGATTCATGATTCATGATTCAATTCATGTTTCATAATTCATGATTCATGATTCAATTCATGATTCATGATTCATGATTCAATTCATGATTCAATTCATGATTCATGATTCATGATATAATTCATTATTCCTGATTCATGATTTAATTCATGATTCATGATTCAATTCATGATCCGTTTCCTGATTCAATTCATGATTCATGATTCGAGATTCAATTCATGATTCAATTCATGATTCATAATTCAAAATTCGATTTATGATTCATGATTCAATTCATAATTCATGATTCATGATTCATGATTCATGATTCGATTCATGATTCATGATTCAATTCATGATTCATGATTCGATTCATGATTCTTGAATCATGACTTATGATTCAATTCATTAATCATGATTCATGATTCGATTCATGATTCATGATTCAATTCATGTTTCATAATTCATGATTCGTGATTCAATTCATGATTCATGATTCATGATTCAATTCATGATTCACGATTCAATTCATGATTTATGATTCATGATTCATGATTCAATTCATGATTCAATTCATGATTCATGATTCATGATTTAATTCATGATCCGTTTCCTGATTCAATTCATGATTCATGATTCGAGATTCAATTCATGATTCAATTCATGATTCATAATTCAAGATTTGATTCATGATTCATGATTCAATTCATGATTCATGATTCAATTCATGATTCATGATTCATGATTCATGATTCATGATTCATGATTCGATTCATGATTCATTATTCATGATTCAATTCATGATTCATGATTCGATTCATGATTCATTATTTATGATTCAATTCATGATTCATGATTTCATTCATGATTCATGATTCTTGATTCATGATTCATGATTCATGATTCAATTCATGATTCAAGATTCAATTCATGATTCAATTCATGAATCAATTCATTATTCATGATTGAATTCATGATTCGATTCATGATTCCTGATTCAATTCATGATTCAATTCATGATTCATGATTCATGATTCGATTCATGATTCATTATTCATGATTCAATTCATGATTCATGATTCGATTCATGAATCTTGAATCAAGATTTATGATTCGATTCATGATTCATGATTCATGATTCAATTCATGATTCATGATTCGATTTATGATTCATGATTCATGATTCAATTCATGATTCATGATTCGATTCATGATTCATGATTCATGATTCAATTCATGATTCATGATTCGATTCATGATTCATGATTCAATTCATGATTCATGATTCATGATTCTATTCATGATTCATGATTCATGATTCATGATTCTATTCATGATTCATGATTCATAATTCAATTCATGATTCATGATTCGATTCGTGATTCATGATTCAATTCATGATTCATGATTCATGATTCATGATTCGATTCGTGATTCATGAGTCATGATTTAATTAATGATTCATGATTCAATTTATGATTCATGATTCATGATTTAATTCATGATTCAATTCATGATTCATGATTCATGATTCGATTCATGATTCATGATTTATGATTCATGATTTATGATTCATGATTCAATTCATGATTCATGTTTCGATTCATGAATCTAGAATCATGATTTATGATTCGATTCATGATTCATGATTCAATTCATGATTCATGATTCATGATTAATGATTCAATTCATGATTCATGATTCGATTTATGATTCATGATTCATGATTCAATTCATGATTCATGATTCGATTCATGATTCATGATTCATGATTCAATTCATGATTCATGATTCATGATTCTATTCATGATTCATGATTCATGATTCAATTCATGATTCATTATTCAATTCATGATTCATGATTCAATTCATGATTCATGATTCATGATTCAATTCATGATTCATGATTCATGATTCTATTCATGATTCATGATTCATGATTCAATTCATGATTCATTATTCGATTCATGATTCATGATTCAATTCATGATTCATGATTCGATTCATGATTCATGATTCAATTCATTAATCATGATTCATGATTCGATTCATGATTCATGATTCAATTCATGTTTCATAATTCATGATTCAATTCATGATTCATGATTCATGATTCAATTCATGATTCCTGATTCATGATTCAATTCATGATTCATGATTTAATTCATGATCTGTTTCCTGTTTCAATTCATGATTCATGATTCGAGATTCAATTCATGATTCAATTCATGATTCATAATTGAAGATTCGATTCATGATTCATGATTCAATTCATGATTCATGATTCATGATTCATGATTCATGATTCGATTCATGATTCATTATTCATGTTTCAATTCATGATTCATGATTCGATTCATGATTCATTATTTATGATTCAATTCATGATTCATGATTCAATTTATGATTCATGATTCATGACTCATGATTCAATTCATGATTCAATTCATGATTCATAATTTAAAATTCGATTTATGATTCATGATTCAATTCATGATTCATGATTCGTGATTCGATTCATGATTCATGATTCAATTCATGATTCATGATTCGATTCATGATTCTTGATTCATGATTCATGATTCGATTCATTATTCATAATTCATGATTTAATTCATGATTCATAATTCATGATTCATGATTCAATTCATGATTCAATTCATGATTCATGATTCGATTCATGATTCATGATTCAATTCATGATTAATGATTCATGATTCATGATTCAATTCATGATTGATGATTCATGATTCAATTCATGATTGATGATTCATGATTCAATTCATGATTCAATTCATGATTCATGATTCATGATTCAATTTATGATTCATGATTCATGATTCAATTTATGATTCATGATTCATGACTCAATTCATGATTCAATTCATGATTCATGATTCATGATTCATGATTCAATTCATGATTCATAATTTATGATTCATGATTCAATATATGATTCATGATTTATGATACATGATTAATGTTTCAATTCATGATTCATTTCATGATTCATGACACAATTCATGATTCGATTCCTGATTCAATTCATGATTCATGATTCGATTTATTATTCATGATTCATGATTTAATTCATGATTCATGATTCATGATTCGATTCATGATTCATGATTCATGATTCAATTCATGATTCATGATTCATGATTCATGATTCAATTCATGATTCATGATTCAAGATTCGATTCAAGATTCTTGATTCAATTTATGATTCATGATTCATGATTCATGATTCGATTCATGATTCATGATTCATGATTCAATTCATGTTTCATAATTCATGATTCATGATTCAATTCATGATTGATGATTCATGATTGATGATTCAATTCATGATTCATGATTCAATTCATGATTCATGATTCAATTCATGATTTGATTCCTGATTCATTTCATGATTCATAATTCATGATTCATGATTCAATTCATGATTCATAATTCATGATTCATGATTCAATATATGATTCATGATTTATGATACATGATTAATGTTTCAATTCATGATTCATTTCATGATTCATGATACAATTCATGATTCGATTCCTGATTCAATTCATGATTCATGATTCGATTTATTATTCATGATTCATGATTCAATTCATGATTCATGATTCAAGATTCGATTCAAGATTCTTGATTCAATTTATGATTCATGATTCATGATTCGATTCATGATTCATGATTCATGATTCAATTCATGTTTCATAATTCATGATTCATGATTCAATTCATGATTGATGATTCATGATTCATGATTCAATTCATGATTCATGATTCAATTCATGATTCATGATTCAATTCATGATTTGATTCCTGATTCATTTCATGATTCATGATTCAATTCATGATTCATGATTCATGATTCGATTTATGATTCTTGATTCATGATTCATGATTCAATTCATGATTCAAGATTCAATTCATGATTCAATTCATGAATTAATTCATTATTCATGATTCAATTCATGATTCGATTTATGATTCATGATTCAATTCATGATTCAATTCATGAATTAATTCATTATTCATGATTCAATTCATGATTCGATTCATGATTCATGATTCAATTCATGATTCATGATTCGATTCATGATTCATGATTCATGATTCAATTCATGATTCATGATTCATGATTCATGATTCAATTCATGATTCATGATTCGATTCATGATTCAATTCATGATTCATGATTCGATTCATGATTCATGATTCATGATTCAATTCATGATTCATGATTCATGATTCAATTCATGATTCATGATTTAATTCATGAATCAATTCATGATTCATGATTCAATTTATGATTCATGATTCAATTTATGATTCATGATTTAATTCATGATTCAATTCATGATTCATGATTCAATTCATGATTAATGATTCATGATTCAATTCATGATTCATAATTCATAATTCATGATTCAATTCATGATTCATGATTCAATTCATGATTCACGATTCAATTCATGATTTATGATTCATGATTCAATTCATGATTCAATTCATGATTCATGATTCATGATTCAATTCATGATCCGTTTCCTGATTCAATTCATGATTCATGATTCGAGATTCAATTCATGATTCAATTCATGATTCATAATTCAAGATTTGATTCATGATTCATGATTCAATTCATGATTCATGATTCATGATTCATGATTCATGATTCGATTCATGATTCATTATTCATGATTCAATTCATGATTCATGATTCGATTCATGATTCATTATTTATGATTCAATTCATGATTCATGATTTCATTCATGATTCATGATTCTTGATTCATGATTCATGATTCATGATTCAATTCATGATTCAAGATTCAATTCATGATTCAATTCATGAATCAATTCATTATTCATGATTCAATTCATGATTCGATTCATGATTCCTGATTCAATTCATGATTCAATTCATGATTCATGATTCATGATTCGATTCATGATTCATTATTCATGATTCAATTCATGATTCATGATTCGATTCATGAATCTTGAATCAAGATTTATGATTCGATTCATGATTCATGATTCATGATTCAATTCATGATTCATGATTCGATTTATGATTCATGATTCATGATTCAATTCATGATTCATGATTCGATTCATGATTCATAATTAATGATTCAATTCATGATTCATGATTCGATTCATGATTCATGATTCAATTCATGATTCATGATTCATGATTCTATTCATGATTCATGATTCATAATTCAATTCATGATTCATGATTCGATTCGTGATTCATGATTCAATTCATGATTCATGATTCATGATTCATGATTCAATTCATGATTCATGATTCGATTCGTGATTCATGATTCATGATTCAATTCATGATTCATGATTCATGATTCATGATTCAATCCATGATTCATGATTTAATTCATGATTCAATTCATGATTCATGATTCATGATTCATTATTTAATTAATGATTCATGATTCAATTTATGATTCATGATTCATGATTTAATTCATGATTCAATTCATGATTCATGATTCATGATTCATGATTCAATTCATGATTCATGATTCATGATTCATGATTCGATTCATGATTCATTATTCATGATTCAATTCATG
Source organism: Mixophyes australis (assembly GCA_036250195.1). NCBI lineage: Eukaryota > Metazoa > Chordata > Amphibia > Anura > Limnodynastidae > Mixophyes > Mixophyes australis. The sequence goes on from JAVHZZ010000030.1 coordinate 1,666,031, forward strand.
ATTCATGATTTATGATTCATGATTTATGATTCATGATTCAATTCATGATTCATGTTTCGATTCATGAATCTTGAATCATGATTTATGATTCGATTCATGATTCATGATTCAATTCATGATTCATGATTAATGATTCAATTCATGATTCATGATTCGATTTATGATTCATGATTCATGATTCAATTCATGATTCATGATTCGATTCATAAATTAATGATTCATGATTCAATTCATGATTCATGATTCATGATTCATGATTCTATTCATGATTCATGATTCATGATTCAATTCATGATTCATTATTCGATTCATGATTCATGATTCAATTCATGATTCATGATTCAATTCATGATTCATGATTCATGATTCTATTCATGATTCATGATTCATGATTCAATTCATGATTCATGATTCAATTCATGATTCATGATTCGATTCATGATTCATGATTCAATTCATGATTAATGATTCGATTCATGATTCATGATTCAATTCATTAATCATGATTCATGATTCGATTCATGATTCATGATTCAATTCATGTTTCATAATTCATGATTCATGATTCAATTCATGATTCATGATTCATGATTCAATTCATGATTCCTGATTCATGATTCAATTCATGATTCATGATTTAATTCATGATCTGTTTCCTGTTTCAATTCATGATTCATGATTCGAGATTCAATTCATGATTCAATTCATGATTCATAATTCAAGATTCGATTCATGATTCAATTCATGATTCATGATTCGATTCATGATTCATTATTCATGTTTCAATTCATGATTCATGATTCGATTCATGATTCATTATTTATGATTCAATTCATGATTCATGATTCAATTTATGATTCATGATTCATGACTTATGATTCAATTCATGATTCAATTCATGATTCATAATTCAAAATTCGATTTATGATTCATGATTCAATTCATGATTCATGATTCGTGATTCGATTCATGATTCATGATTCAATTCATGATTCATGATTCGATTCATGATTCTTGATTCATGATTCATGATTCGATTCATGATTCATAATTCATGATTTAATTCATGATTCAAAATTCATGATTCATGATTCAATTCATGATTCAATTCATGATTCATGATTCGATTCATGATTCATGATTCAATTCATGATTCATGATTGATGATTCATGATTCAATTCATGATTGATGATTCATGATTCAATTCATGATTGATGATTCATGATTCAATTCATGATTCAATTCTTGATTCATGATTCATGATTCAATTTATGATTCATGATTCATGATTCAATTTATGATTCATGATTCATGACTCAATTCATGATTCAATTCATGATTCATGATTCATAATTCAATTCATGATTCATGATTCATGATTCATGATTCAATTCATGATTCATGATTCAAGATTCGATTCAAGATTCTTGATTCAATTTATGATTCATGATTCATGATTCATGATTCGATTCATGATTCATGATTCATGATTCAATTCATGTTTCATAATTCATGATTCATGATTCAATTCATGATTGATGATTCATGATTGATGATTCAATTCATGATTCATGATTCAATTCATGATTCATGATTCAATTCATGATTTGATTCCTGATTCATTTCATGATTCATGATTCAATTCATGATTCATGATTCATGATTCGATTTATGATTCTTGATTCATGATTCATGATTCAATTCATGATTCAAGATTCAATTCATGATTCAATTCATGAATTAATTCATTATTCATGATTCAATTCATGATTCGATTTATGATTCATGATTCAATTCATGATTCATGTATCATGACTCGATTCATGATTCATGATTCATGATTCAATTCATGATTCATGATTCATGATTCATGATTCATGATTCGATTCATGATTCATTATTCATGATTCAATTCATGATTCATGATTTATGATTCATGAGTCAATTAATGATTCATGATTCGATTCATGAATCCTGAATCATGATTTATGATTCGATTCATGATTCATGATTCAATTCATGATTCATGATTCATGATTCATGATTCAATTAATGATTCATGATTCGATTTATGATTCATGATTCATGATTTAATTCATGATTCATGATTCGATTCATGATTCATGATTCATGATTCGATTCATGATTCAATTCATGATTCATGATTCATGATTCATGATTCAATTCATGATTCATGATTCATGATTCGATTTATGATTCTTGATTCATGATTCATGATTCAATTCATGAGTCAAGATTCAATTCATGATTCAATTCATGAATCAATTCATTATTCATGATTCAATTCATGATTCGATGCATGATTCATGATTCAATTCATGATTCAATTCATGATTCATGATTCATGACTCGATTCATGATTCATGATTCAATTTATGATTCATGATTCATGACTTATGATTCAATTCATGATTCAATTCATGATTCATAATTCAAAATTCGATTTATGATTCATGATTCAATTCATGATTCATGATTCGTGATTCGATTCATGATTCATGATTCAATTCATGATTCATGATTCGATTCATGATTCTTGATTCATGATTCATGATTCGATTCATGATTCATAATTCATGATTTAAATCATGATTCAAAATTCATGATTCATGATTCAATTCATGATTCAATTCATGATTCATGATTCGATTCATGATTCATGATTCAATTCATGATTCATGATTCATGATTCATGATTCAATTCATGATTGATGATTCATGATTCAATTCATGATTCAATTCATGATTCATGATTCATGATTCAATTTATGATTCATGATTCATGATTCAATTTATGATTCATGATTCATGACTCAATTCATGATTCAATTCATGATTCATAATTCATGATTCATGATTCAATTCATGATTCATAATTCATGATTCATGATTCAACATATGATTCATGATTTATGATACATGATTAATGTTTCAATTCATGATTCATTTCATGATTCATGATACAATTCATGATTCGATTCCTGATTCAATTCATGATTCATGATTCAATTTATTATTCATGACTCATGATTTAATTCATGATTCATGATTCATGATTCGATTCATGATTCATGATTCATGATTCAATTCATGATTCATGATTCATGATTCAATTCATGATTCATGATTCAAGATTCGATTCAAGATTCTTGATTCAATTTATGATTCATGATTCATGATTCATGATTCGATTCATGATTCATGATTCATGATTCAATTCATGTTTCATAATTCATGATTCATGATTCAATTCATGATTGATGATTCATGATTGATGATTCAATTCATGATTCATGATTCAATTCATGATTCATGATTCAATTCATGATTTGATTCCTGATTCATTTCATGATTCATGATTCAATTCATGATTCATGATTCATGATTCGATTTATGATTCTTGATTCATGATTCATGATTCAATTCATGATTCAAGATTCAATTCATGATTCAATTCATGAATTAATTCATTATTCATGATTCAATTCATGATTCGATTTATGATTCATGATTCAATTCATGATTCAATTCATGATTCATGTATCATGACTCGATTCATGATTCATGATTCATGATTCAATTCATGATTCATGATTCATGATTCATGATTCATGATTCGATTCATGATTCATTATTCATGATTCAATTCATGATTCATGATTTATGATTCATGAGTCAATTAATGATTCATGATTCGATTCATGAATCCTGAATCATGATTTATGATTCGATTCATGATTCATGATTCAATTCATGATTCATGATTCATGATTCATGATTCAATTAATGATTCATGATTCGATTTATGATTCATGATTCATGATTTAATTCATGATTCATGATTCGATTCATGATTCATGATTCATGATTCGATTCATGATTCAATTCATGATTCATGATTCATGATTCATGATTCAATTCATGATTCATGATTCATGATTCGATTTATGATTCTTGATTCATGATTCATGATTCAATTCATGAGTCAAGATTCAATTCATGATTCAATTCATGAATCAATTCATTATTCATGATTCAATTCATGATTCGATGCATGATTCATGATTCAATTCATGATTCAATTCATGATTCATGATTCATGACTCGATTCATGATTCATGATTCAATTTATGATTCATGATTCATGACTTATGATTCAATTCATGATTCAATTCATGATTCATAATTCAAAATTCGATTTATGATTCATGATTCAATTCATGATTCATGATTCGTGATTCGATTCATGATTCATGATTCAATTCATGATTCATGATTCGATTCATGATTCTTGATTCATGATTCATGATTCGATTCATGATTCATAATTCATGATTTAATTCATGATTCAAAATTCATGATTCATGATTCAATTCATGATTCAATTCATGATTCATGATTCGATTCATGATTCATGATTCAATTCATGATTCATGATTCATGATTCATGATTCAATTCATGATTGATGATTCATGATTCAATTCATGATTGATGATTCATGATTCAATTCATGATTCAATTCATGATTCATGATTCATGATTCAATTTATGATTCATGATTCATGATTCAATTTATGATTCATGATTCATGACTCAATTCATGATTCAATTCATGATTCATGATTCATGATTCAATTCATGATTCATAATTCATGATTCATGATTCAATTCATGATTCATAATTCATGATTCATGATTCAATATATGATTCATGATTTATGATACATGATTAATGTTTCAATTCATGATTCATTTCATGATTCATGATACAATTCATGATTCGATTCCTGATTCAATTCATGATTCATGATTCGATTTATTATTCATGACTCATGATTTAATTCATGATTCATGATTCATGATTCGATTCATGATTCATGATTCATGATTCAATTCATGATTCATGATTCATGATTCAATTCATGATTCATGATTCAAGATTCGATTCAAGATTCTTGATTCAATTTATGATTCATGATTCATGATTCATGATTCGATTCATGATTCATGATTCATGATTCAATTCATGTTTCATAATTCATGATTCATGATTCAATTCATGATTGATGATTCATGATTGATGATTCAATTCATGATTCATGATTCAATTCATGATTCATGATTCAATTCATGATTTGATTCCTGATTCATTTCATGATTCATGATTCAATTCATGATTCATGATTCATGATTCGATTTATGATTCTTGCTTCATGATTCATGATTCAATTCATGATTCAAGATTCAATTCATGAATTAATTCATTATTCATGATTCAATTCATGATTCGATTTATGATTCATGATTCAATTCATGATTCAATTCATGATTCATGTATCATGACTCGATTCATGATTCATGATTCATGATTCAATTCATGATTCATGATTCATGATTCATGATTCATGATTCGATTCATGATTCATTATTCATGATTCAATTCATGATTCATGATTTATGATTCATGAGTCAATTAATGATTCATGATTCGATTCATGAATCCTGAATCATGATTTATGATTCGATTCATGATTCATGATTCAATTCATGATTCATGATTCATGATTCATGATTCAATTAATGATTCATGATTCGATTTATGATTCATGATTCATGATTTAATTCATGATTCATGATTCGATTCATGATTCATGATTCATGATTCGATTCATGATTCAATTCATGATTCATGATTCATGATTCATGATTCGATTCATGATTCATGATTCATGATTCGATTTATGATTCTTGATTCATGATTCATGATTCAATTCATGAGTCAAGATTCAATTCATGATTCAATTCATGAATCAATTCATTATTCATGATTCAATTCATGATTCGATGCATGATTCATGATTCAATTCATGATTCAATTCATGATTCATGATTCATGACTCGATTCATGATTCATGATTCATAATTCAATTCATGATTCATAATTCATGATTCATGATTCATGATTCGATTCATGATTCATTATTCATGATTCAATTCATGATTCATGATTTATGATTCATGATTCAATTCATGATTCATGATTCGATTCATGAATCTTAAATCATGATTTATGATTCGATTCATGATTCATGATTCATGATTCAATTAATGATTCATGATTCGATTTATGATTCATGATTCATGATTCAATTCATGATTCATGATTCGATTCATGATTCATGATTCATGATTCAATTCATGATTCATGATTCATGATTCATGATTCTATTCATGCTTCATGATTCATGATTCAATTCATGATTCATGATTCGATTCATGATTCATGATTCATGATTCAATTCATAATTCGATTCATGATTCATAATTTGATTCATGATTCATGATTCAATTCATGATTCATGATTCATGATTCTATTCATGATTCATGATTCATGATTCAATTGATGATTCATAATTCGATTCATGATTCATGATTCAATTCATGATTCATGATTCAATTCATGATTCATGATTCATGATTCATGATTCAATTCATGATTCATGATTTAATTCATGATTCAATTCATGATTCATGATTCAATTTATGATTCATGATTCATGATTCAATTTATGATTCATGATTTAATTCATGATTCAATTCATGATTCTTGATTCATGATTCAATTCATGATTCATAATTCGATTTTTGATTCATGGTTCATGATTTAATTCATGATTCATGATTCAATTTATGATTCATTATTCAATTCATGATTCAATTTATGATTCATGATTTAATTCATGATTCAATTCATGATTCATGATTCAAGATTCAATTCATGATTCATGATTCAATTCATGATTCAAAATTCAATTCATGATTCAATTCACGATTCATGATTCATGATTCATGAATCGATTCATGATTCATGATTCATGAATCAATTCATGATTCATGATTCATGAATCGATTCATGATTCATGATTCATGATTCAATTCATGATTCATGATTCATGATTCATGATTCAATTCATGATTCATGATTCGATTCATGATTCATGATTCAATTCATGATTCATGATTCAATTCATGATTCAATTCATGATTCATGATTCATGATTCATGATTCAATTCATGATTGATGATTCATGATTCAATTCATGATTCGATTCATGATTCATGATTCATAAATCAATTCATGATTCATGATTCAATTCATGACTAATGATTCATGATTCATGATTCAATTCATGATTCATGATTCAATTTATGATTCATGATTCATGATTCAATTCATGATTCATGATTCAATTTATGATTCATGATTCATGATTTAATTCATGATTCAATTCATGAATTATGATTCATGATTCATGATTGAATTCATGATTCATGATTCGATTCATGATTCATTATTCATGATTCAATTCATGATTCATGATTTATGATTCATGATTCAATTCATGATTCATGATTCGATTCATGAATTTTGAATCATGATTTATGATTCGATTCATGATTCATGATTCAATTCATGATTCATGATTCATGATTCATGATTCAATTCATGATTCATGATTCGATTTATGATTCATGATTCAATTCATGATTCAATTCATGATTCATGATTCATGACTCGATTCATGATTCATGATTCATGATTCATGATTCATGATTCAATTCATGATTCATGATTCATGATTCATGATTCATGATTCGATTCATGATTCATTATTCATGATTCAATTCATGATTCATGATTTATGATTCATGAGTCAATTAATGATTCATGATTCGATTCATGAATCCTGAATCATGATTTATGATTTGATTCATGATTCATGATTCAATTCATGATTCATGATTCATGATTCATGATTCAATTAATGATTCATGATTCGATTTATGATTCATGATTTAATTCATGATTCATGATTCGATTCATGATTCATGATTCATGATTCGATTCATGATTCAATTCATGATTCATGATTCATGATTCTTGATTCAATTCATGATTCATGATTCATGATTCGATTTATGATTCTTGATTCATGATTCATGATTCAATTCATGAGTCAAGATTCAATTCATGATTCAATTCATGAATCAATTCATTATTCATGATTCAATTCATGATTCGATGCATGATTCATGATTCAATTCATGATTCAATTCATGATTCATGATTCATGATTCGATTCATGATTCATTATTCATGATTCAATTCATGATTCATGATTCGATTCATGAATCTTGAATCAAGATTTATGATTCGATTCATGATTCATGATTCAATTCATGATTCATGATTCGATTTATGATTCATGATTCATGATTCAATTCATGATTCATGATTCAATTCATGATTCATGATTAATGATTCAATTCATGATTCATGATTCATAATTCATGATTCTATTCATGATTCATGATTCATGATTCAATTCATGATTCATGATTCGATTCATGATTCATGATTCAATTCATGATTCCTGATTCATGATTCTATTCATGATTCATGATTCATGATTCAATTCATGATTCATGATTCGATTCGTGATTCATGATTCAATTCATGATTCATGATTCAATTCATGATTCATGATTCGATTCGTGATTCATGATTCATGATTCAATTCATTATTCATGATTCATGATTCAATCCATGATTTATGATTTAATTCATGATTCAATTCATGATTCATGATTCATGATTCATGATTTAATTAATGATTCATGATTTAATTTATGATTCATGATTCATGATTTAATTCATGATTCAATTCATGATTCATGATTCATGATTCAATTCATGATTCATGATTCATGATTCATGATTCGATTCATGATTCATTATTCATGATTCAATTCATTATTCATGATTTATGATTCATGATTTATGATTCATGATTCATGATTTATGATTCATGTTTTATGATTCATGATTCAATTCATGATTCATGTTTCGATTCATGAATCTTGAATCATGATTTATGATTCGATTCATGATTCATGATTCAATTCATGATTCATGATTCGATTTATGATTCATGATTCATGATTCAATTCATGATTCATGATTCGATTCATGATTCATGATTCAATTCATGATTCATGATTCATGATTCATGATTCTATTCATGATTCATGATTCATGATTCAATTCATGATTCATTATTCGATTCATGATTCATGATTCAATTCATGATTCATGATTCAATTCATGATTCATGATTCATGATTCTATTCATGATTCATGATTCATGATTCAATTCATGATTCATAATTTGATTCATGATTCATGATTCAATTCATGATTCATGATTCGATTCATGATTCATGATTCAATTCATGAATCATGATTCATGATTCGATTCATGATTCATGATTTAATTCATGATTCCTGATTCATGATTTAATTCATGATCTGTTTCCTGTTTCAATTCATGATTCATGATTCGAGATTCAATTCATGATTCAATTCATGATTCATAATTCAAGATTCGATTCATGATTCATGATTCAATTCATGATTCATGATTCATGATTCGATTCATGATTCATTATTCATGATTCAATTCATGATTCATGATTCGATTCATGATTCATTATTTATGATTCAATTCATGATTCATGATTCATGATTCATGATTCAATTCATGATTCATGATTCGATTCGTGATTCATGATTCATGATTCAATTCATGATTCATGATTCATGATTCAATCCATGATTCATGATTTAATTCATGATTCAATTCATGATTCATGATTCATGATTCATGATTTAATTAATGATTCATGATTCAATTTATGATTCATGATTCATGATTTAATTCATGATTCAATTCATGATTCATGATTCATGATTCAATTCATGATTCATGATTTATGATTCATGATTTATGATTCATGATTCATGATTTAATTCATGATTCAATTCATGATTCATGATTCATGATTCAATTCAAGATTCATGATTCGATTCGTGATTCATGATTCATGATTCAATTCATGATTCATGATTCATGATTCAATCCATGATTCATGATTTAATTCATGATTCAATTCATGATTCATGATTCATGATTCATGATTTAATTAATGATTCATGATTCAATTTATGATTCATGATTCATGATTTAATTCATGATTCAATTCATAATTCATGATTCATGATTCAATTCATGATTCATGATTTATGATTCATGATTTATGATTCATGATTCATGATTTAATTCATGATTCAATTCATGATTCATGATTCATGATTCGATTCATGATTCATTATTCATGATTCAATTCATTATTCATGATTTATGATTCATGATTTATGATTCATGATTCATGATTTATGATTCATGTTTTATGATTCATGATTCAATTCATGATTCATGTTTCGATTCATGAATCTTGAATCATGATTTATGATTCGATTCATGATTCATGATTCAATTCATGATTCATGATTCGATTTATGATTCATGATTCATGATTCAATTCATGATTCATGATTCGATTCATGATTCATGATTCATGATTCAATTCATGATTCATGATTCATGATTCATGATTCTATTCATGATTCATGATTCATGATTCAATTCATGATTCATTATTCGATTCATGATTCATGATTCAATTCATGATTCATGATTCAATTCATGATTCATGATTCATGATTCTATTCATGATTCATGATTCATGATTCAATTCATGATTCATAATTCGATTCATGATTCATGATTCAATTCATGATTCATGATTCGATTCATGATTCATGATTCAATTCATGAATCATGATTCATGATTCGATTCATGATTCATGATTCAATTCATGATTCCTGATTCATGATTTAATTCATGATCTGTTTCCTGTTTCAATTCATGATTCATGATTCGAGATTCAATTCATGATTCAATTCATGATTCATAATTCAAGATTCGATTCATGATTCATGATTCAATTCATGATTCATGATTCATGATTCGATTCATGATTCATTATTCATGATTCAATTCATGATTCATGATTCGATTCATGATTCATTATTTATGATTCAATTCATGATTCATGATTCAATTTATGATTCATGATTCATGACTCATGATTCAATTCATGATTCAATTCATGATTCATAATTCAAAATTCGATTTATGATTCATGATTCAATTCATGATTCATGATTCGTGATTCAATTCATGATTCATGATTCAATTCATGATTCATGATTCGATTCATGATTCTTGATTCATGATTCATGATTCGATTCATGATTCATAATTCATGATTTAATTCATGATTCATAATTCATGATTCATGATTCAATTCATGATTCAATTCATGATTCATGATTCGATTCATGATTCATGATTCAATTCATGATTCATGATTCATGATTCATGATTCAATTCATGATTCATGATTCATGATTCAATTCATGATTGATGATTCATGATTCAATTCATGATTCAATTCATGATTCATGATTCATGATTCAATTTATGATTCATGATTCATGATTCAATTCATGATTCATGATTCATGACTCAATTCATGATTCAATTTATGATTCATGATTCATGATTCATGATTCAATTCATGATTCATAATTCATGATTCATGATTCAATTCATGATTCATAATTCATGATTCATGATTCAATATATGATTCATGATTTATGATACATGATTAATGTTTCAATTCATGATTCATTTCATGATTCATGATACAATTCATGATTCGATTAATGATTCAATTCATGATTCATGATTCGATTTATTATTCATGATTCATGATTTAATTCATGATTCATGATTCATGATTCGATTCATGATTCATGATTCATGATTCAATTCATGATTCATGATTCATGATTCATGATTCAATTCATGATTCATGATTCAAGATTCGATTCAAGATTCTTGATTCAATTTATGATTCATGATTCATGATTCATGATTCGATTCATGATTCATGATTCAATTCATGTTTCATAATTCATGATTCATGATTCAATTCATGATTGATGATTCATGATTGATGATTCAATTCATGATTCATGATTCAATTCATGATTCATGATTCAATTCATGATTTGATTCCTGATTCATTTCATGATTCATGATTCAATTCATGATTCATGATTCATGATTCGATTTATGATTCTTGATTCATGATTCATGATTCAATTCATGATTCAAGATTCAATTCATGATTCAATTCATGAATTAATTCATTATTCATGATTCAATTCATGATTCGATTTATGATTCATGATTCAATTCATGATTCAATTCATGATTCATGATTCATGACTCGATTCATGATTCATGATTCATGATTCATGATTCATGACTCGATTCATGATTCATGATTCATGATTCGATTCATGATTCATTATTCATTATTCAATTCATGATTCATGATTCATGAGTCAATTAATGATTCATGATTCGATTCATGAATCCTGAATCATGATTTATGATTCGATTCATGATTCATGATTCAATTCATGATTCATGATTCATGATTCATGATTCAATTAATGATTCATGATTCGATTTATGATTCATGATTCCTGATTTAATTCATGATTCATGATTCGATTCATGATTCATGATTCGATTCATGATTCAATTCATGATTCATGATTCATGATTCATGATTCAATTCATGATTCATGATTCATGATTCGATTTATGATTCTTGATTCATGATTCATGATTCAATTCATGAGTCAAGATTCAATTCATGATTCAATTCATGAATCAATTCATTATTCATGATTCAATTCATGATTCGATGCATGATTCATGATTCAATTCATGATTCAATTCATGATTCATGATTCATGACTCGATTCATGATTCATGATTCATGATTCAATTCATGATTCATAATTCATGATTCATGATTCATGATTCGATTCATGATTCATTATTCATGATTCAATTCATGATTCATGATTTATGATTCATGATTCAATTCATGATTCATGATTCGATTCATGAATCTTAAATCATGATTTATGATTCGATTCATGATTCATGATTCAATTCATGATTCATGATTCATGATTCAATTAATGATTCATGATTCGATTTATGATTCATGATTCATGATTCAATTAATGATTCATGATTCATGATTCATGATTCTATTCATGCTTCATGATTCATGATTCAATTCATGATTCATGATTCGATTCATGATTCAATTCATGATTCATGATTCGATTCATGATTCATGATTCGTGATTCATGATTCATGATTCAATTCATGATTCATAATTTGATTCATGATTCATGATTCATGATTCAATTCATGATTCATGATTCATGATTCATGATTCAATTCATGATTCATAATTTGATTCATGATTCATGATTCAATTCATGATTCATGATTCATGATTCATGATTCTATTCATGATTTATGATTCATGATTCAATTGATGATTCATGATTCGATTCATGATTCATGATTCAATTCATGATTCATGATTCGATTCATGATTCATGATTCATGATTCAATTCATGATTCATGATTAATGATTCATGATTCAATTCATGATTCATGATTTAATTCATGATTCAATTCATGATTCATGATTCAATTTATGATTCATGATTCATGATTCAATTTATGATTCATGATTTAATTCATGATTCAATTCATGATTCATGATTCATGATTCAATTCATGATTAATGATTCATGATTCAATTCATGATTCATAATTCATGATTCATGATTCAATTCATGATTCATGATTCATGATTCAATTCATGATTCATGATTCAATTTATGATTCGTTTCATGATTCAATTCATGATTCATAATTCGATTTTTGATTCATGGTTCATGATTTAATTCATGATTCATGATTCAATTTATGATTCATTATTCAATTCATGATTCAATTTATGATTCATGATTTAATTCATGATTCAATTCATGATTCATGATTCAAGATTCAATTCATGATTCATGATTCAATTCATGATTCAAGATTCAATTCATGATTCAATTCACGATTCATGATTCATGATTCATGAATCGATTCATGATTCATGATTCATGAATCGATTCATGATTCATGAATCGATTCATGATTCATGATTCATGATTCAATTCATGATTCATGATTCATGATTCATGATTCAATTCATGATTCATGATTCGATTCATGATTCATGATTCAATTCATGATTCATGATTCAATTCATGATTCAATTCATGATTCATGATTCATGATTCATTATTCAATTCATGATTGATGATTCATGATTCAATTCATGATTCGATTCATGATTCATGATTCATAAATCAATTTATGATTCATGATTCAATTCATGACTAATGATTCATGATTCATGATTCAATTCATGATTCATGATTCAATTTATGATTGATGATTCATGATTCAATTCATGATTCATGATTCAATTTATGATTCATGATTCATGATTTAATTCATGATTCAATTCATGAATTATGATTCATGATTCATGATTGAATTCATGATTCATGATTCATGATTCATGATTCGATTCATGATTCATTATTCATGATTCAATTCATGATTCATGATTTATGATTCATGATTCAATTCATGATTCAATTCATGAATCTTGAATCATGATTTATGATTCGATTCATGATTCATGAATCAATTCATGATTCATGATTCATGATTCAATTCATGATTCATGATTCGATTTATGATTCATGATTCAATTCATGATTCAATTCATGATTCATGATTCATGACTCGATTCATGATTCATGATTCATGATTCAATTCATAATTCATGATTCATGATTCATGATTCATGATTCGATTCATGATTCATTATTCATGATTCAATTCATGATTCATGATTTATGATTCATGAGTCAATTAATGATTCATGATTCGATTCATGAATCCTGAATCATGATTTATGATTCGATTCATGATTCATGATTCAATTCATGATTCATGGTTCATGATTCATGATTCAATTAATGATTCATGATTCGATTTATGATTCATGATTCATGATTCAATTCATGATTCATGATTCGATTCATGATTCAATTCATGATTCATGATTCATGATTCATGATTCAATTCATGATTCATGATTCATGATTCGATTTATGATTCTTGATTCATGATTCATGATTCAATTCATGAGTCAAGATTCAATTCATGATTCAATTCATGAATCAATTCATTATTCATGATTCAATTCATGATTCGATGCATGATTCATGATTCAATTCATGATTCAATTCATGATTCATGATTCATGACTCGATTCATGATTCATGATTCATGATTCAATTCATGATTCATAATTCATGATTCATGATTCATGATTCGATTCATGATTTATTATTCATGATTCAATTCATGATTCATGATTTATGATTCATGATTCAATTCATGATTCATGATTCGATTTATGATTCATGATTCATGATTCAATTCATGATTCATGATTCGATTCATGAATCTTAAATCATGATTTATGATTCGATTCATGATTCATGATTCAATTCATGATTCATGATTCATGATTCAATTAATGATTCATGATTCGATTTATGATTCATGATTCATGATTCAATTCATGATTCATGATTCGATTCATGATTCATGATTCATGATTCAATTCATGATTCATGATTCGATTCATGATTCATGATTCATGATTCAATTCATGATTCATGATTCATGATTCATGATTCTATTCATGCTTCATGATTCATGATTCAATTCATGATTCATGATTCGATTCATGATTCATGATTCGATTCATGATTCATGATTCGTGATTCATGATTAATGATTCAATTCATGATTCATAATTTGATTCATGATTCATGATTCATGATTCAATTCATGATTCATGATTCATGATTCATGATTCTATTCATGATTCATGATTCATGATTCAATTGATGATTCATGATTCGATTCATGATTCATGATTCAATTCATGATTCATGATTCAATTCATGATTCATGATTCAATTCATGATTCATGATTCATGATTCATGATTCAATTCATGATTCATGATTTAATTCATGATTCAATTCATGATTCATGATTCAATTTATGATTCATGATTCATGATTCAATTTATGATTCATGATTTAATTCATGATTCAATTCATGATTCATGATTCATGATTCAATTCATGATTAATGATTCATGATTCAATTCATGATTCATAATTCATGATTCATGATTCAATTCATGATTCATGATTCATGATTCAATTCATGATTCATGATTCAATTTATGATTCGTTTCATGATTCAATTCATGATTCATAATTCGATTTTTGATTCATGGTTCATGATTTAATTCATGATTCATGATTCAATTTATGATTCTTTATTCAATTCATGATTCAATTTATGATTAATGATTTAATTCATGATTCAATTCATGATTCATGATTCAAGATTCAATTCATGATTCATGATTCATGATTCATGATTCAATTCATGATTCATGAATCGATTCATGATTCATGATTCATGAATCGATTCATGATTCATGATTCATGATTCAATTCATGATTCATGATTCATGATTCATGATTCAATTCATGATTCATGATTCGATTCATGATTCATGATTCAATTCATGATTCATGATTCAATTCATGATTTAATTCATGATTCATGATTCATGATTCATGATTCAATTCATGATTGATGATTCATGATTCAATTCATGATTCGATTCATGATTCATGATTCATAAATCAATTCATGATTCATGATTCAATTCATGACTAATGATTCATGATTCATGATTCAATTCATGATTCATGATTCAATTTATGATTCATGATTCATGATTCAATTCATGATTCATGATTCAATTTATGATTCATGATTCATGATTTAATTCATGATTCAATTCATGAATTATGATTCATGATTCATGATTGAATTCATGATTCATGATTCAAATCATGATTCATTATTCATGATTCAATTCATGATTCATGATTTATGATTCATGATTCAATTCATGATTCATGATTCGATTCATGAATCTTGAATCATGATTTATGATTCGATTCATGATTCATGATTCAATTCATGATTCATGATTCATGATTCATGATTCAATTCATGATTCATGATTCGATTTATGATTCATGATTCATGATTCAATTCATGATTCATGATTCGATTCATGATTCATGATTCAATTCATGATTCATGATTCATGATTCATGATTCTATTCATGATTCATGATTCATGATTCAATTCATGATTCATGATTCGAATCATGATTCATGATTCATGATTCAATTCATGATTCATGATTCAATTCATGATTCATGATTCATGATTCAATTCATGATTCATGATTCATGATTCTATTCATGATTCATGATTCATGATTCAATTCATTAATCATGATTCATGATTCGATTCATGATTCATGATTCAATTCATGTTTCATAATTCATGATTCATGATTCAATTCATGATTCATGATTCATGATTCAATTCATGAATTACGATTCAATTCATGATTTATAATTCATGATTCATGATTCAATTCATGATTCAATTCATGATTCAATTCATGACTCCGGATTCATGATTCAATTCATGATTCATGATTCAATTCATGATCCGTTTCCTAATTCAATTCATGATTCATGATTCGAGATTCAATTCATGATTCATAATTCAAGATTCGATTCATGATTCATGATTCAATTCATGATTCATGATTCGATTCATGATTCATTATTCATGAGTCAATTCATGATTTATGATTCGATTCATGATTCATGATTCAATTCATGTTTAATAATTCATGATTCATGATTCAATTCATGATTCATGATTCATGATTTAATTCATGAATTACGATTCAATTCATGATTCATGATTCAATTCATGTTTCAAATCATGATTCAATTCATGATTCATGATTCATGATTCAATTCATGATTCCTGATTCATGCTTCAATTCATGATTCATGATTCAATTCATGATCTGTTTCCTGATTCAATTCATGATTCATGATTCGAGATTCAATTCATGATTCAATTCATGATTCATAATTCAAGATTCGATTCATGATTCATAATTCAATTCATGATTCATGATTCATGATTCATAATTCAAGATTCGATTCATGATTCATAATTCAATTTATGATTCATGATTCATGACTCATGATTATTTTCATGATACAATTCATGATTCATAATTCAAAATTCGATTTATGATTCATGATTCAATTCATGATTCATGATTCATGATTCATGATTCAATTCATGATTCATGATTCGATTTATGATTCATAATTCATGATTCAATTCATGATTCATGATTCATGATTCATGTTTCAATTTATGATTCATGATTCATGATTCATGATTCTATTCATGATTCATGATTCATGATTCAATTCATGATTCGTGATTCGATTTATGATTCATGATTCAATTCATGATTCATGATTCATGATTCAATTCATGATTCATGATTCATGATTCTATTCATGATTCATGATTCATGATTCAATTCATGATTCATGATTCGATTCATGATTCATGATTCAATTCATGATTCATGATTCGATTCATGATTCATGATTCATGATTCAATTCATTAATCATGATTCATGATTCGATTCATGATTCATGATTCAATTCATGATTCATGATTCGATGCATGATTCTTGATTCATGATTCATGATTCGATTCATGATTCATAATTCATGATTTAATTCATGATTCATAATTCATGATTCATGATTCAATTCATGATTCAATTCATGATTCATAATTTGATTCATGATTCATGATTCAATTCATGATTCATGATTCAATTCATGATTCAATTCATGATTCATGATTCATGATTCATGATTCAATTCATGATTGATGATTCATGATTCAATTCATGATTCAATTCATGATTCATGATTCATGATTCAATTTATGATTCATGATTCAATTCATGATTCATGATTCATGATTCAATTCATGATTCATAATTCATGATTCATGATTCAATTCATGATTCATAATTCATGATTCATGATTCAATATATGATTCATGATTTATGATACATGATTAATGTTTCAATTCATGATTCATTTCATGATTCATGATACAATTCATGATTCGATTCCCGATTCAATTTATGATTCATGATTCAATTTATTATTCATGATTCATGATTCAATTCATGATTCATGATTCATGATTCATGATTCAATTCATGATTCATGATTCAAGATTCGATTCATGATTCTTGATTCAATTTATGATTCATGATTCATGATTCATGATTCGATTCATGTTTCATGATTCATGATTTGATTCATGATTCATGATTCATGATTCATGATTCAATTCATGATTGATGATTCATGATTCAATTCTCAATTCGATTCATGATTCATTATTCATGATTCAATTCATGATTCATGATTTATGATTCATGAGTCAATTAATGATTCATGATTCGATTCATGAATCCTGAATCATGATTTATGATTCGATTCATGATTAATGATTCAATTCATGATTCATGATTCAATTCATGATTCATGATTCGATTCATGATTCATTATTCATGAGTCAATTCATGATTTATGATTCGATTCATGATTCATGATTCAATTCATGTTTAATAATTCATGATTCATGATTCAATTCATGATTCATGATTCATGATTCAATTCATGAATTACGATTCAATTCATGATTCATGATTCAATTCATGTTTCAATTCATGATTCAATTCATGATTCATGATTCATGATTCAATTCATGATTCCTGATTCATGCTTCAATTCATGATTCATGATTCAATTCATGATCTGTTTCCTGATTCAATTCATGATTCATGATTCGAGATTCAATTCATGATTCAATTCATGATTCATAATTCAAGATTCGATTCATGATTCATAATTCAATTCATGATTCATGATTCATGATTCAATTAATGATTCATGATTCGATTTATGATTCATGATTCATGATTTAATTCATGATTCATGATTCGATTCATGATTCATGATTCATGATTCGATTCATGATTCAATTCATGATTCATGATTCATGATTCATGATTCAATTCATGATTCATGATTCGATTTATGATTCTTGATTCATGATTCATGATTCAATTCATGAGTCAAGATTCAATTCATGATTCAATTCATGAATCAATTCATTATTCATGATTCAATTCATGATTCGATGCATGATTCATGATTCAATTCATGATTCAATTCATGATTCATGATTCATGACTCGATTCATGATTCATGATTCATGATTCAATTCATGATTCATAATTCATGATTCATGATTCATGATTCGATTCATGATTTATTATTCATGATTCAATTCATGATTCATGATTTATGATTCATGATTCAATTCATGATTCATGATTCGATTTATGATTCATGATTCATGATTCAATTCATGATTCATGATTCGATTCATGAATCTTAAATCATGATTTATGATTCGATTCATGATTCATGATTCAATTCATGATTCATGATTCATGATTCAATTAATGATTCATGATTCGATTTATGATTCATGTTTCATGATTCAATTCATGATTCATGATTCGATTCATGATTCATGATTCATGATTCAATTCATGATTCATGATTCATGATTCATGATTCTATTCATGCTTCATGATTCATGATTCAATTCATGATTCATGATTCGATTCATGATTCATGATTCGTGATTCATGATTCATGATTCAATTCATGATTCATAATTTGATTCATGATTCATGATTCAATTCATGATTCATGATTCATGATTCATGATTCTATTCATGATTCATGATTCATGATTCAATTGATGATTCATGATTCGATTCATGATTCATGATTCAATTCATGATTCATGATTCGATTCATGATTCATGATTCATGAATCAATTCATGATTCATGATTCATGATTCATGATTCAATTCATGATTCATGATTTAATTCATGATTCAATTCATGATTCATGATTCAATTTATGATTCATGATTCATGATTCAATTTATGATTCATTATTCAATTCATGATTCAATTTATGATTCATGATTTAATTCATGATTCAATTCATGATTCATGATTCAAGATTCAATTCATGATTCATGATTCAATTCATGATTCAAGATTCAATTCATGATTCAATTCACGATTCATGATTCATGATTCATGAATCGATTCATGATTCATGATTCATGAATCGATTCATGATTCATGATTCATGAATCGATTCATGATTCATGATTCATGATTCAATTCATGATTCATGATTCATGATTCATGATTCAATTCATGATTCATGATTCGATTCATGATTCATGATTCAATTCATGATTCATGATTCAATTCATGATTCAATTCATGATTTATGATTCATGATTCAATTCATGATTCGATTCATGATTCATGATTCATAAATCAATTCATGATTCATGATTCAATTCATGACTAATGATTCATGATTCATGATTCAATTCATGATTCATGATTCAATTTATGATTCATGATTCATGATTCAATTCATGATTCATGATTCAATTTATGATTCATGATTCATGATTTAATTCATGATTCAATTCATGAATTATGATTCATGATTCATGATTGAATTCATGATTCATGATTCATGATTCGATTCATGATTCATTATTCATGATTCAATTCATGATTCATGATTTATGATTCATGATTCAATTCATGATTCATGATTCGATTCATGAATCTTGAATCATGATTTATGATTCGATTCATGATTCATTATTCAATTCATGATTCATTATTCAATTCATGATTCATGATTCATGATTCATGATTCAATTCATGATTCATGATTCGATTTATGATTCATGATTCATGATTCAATTCATGATTCATGATTCGATTCATGATTCATGATTCATGATTCAATTCATGATTCATGATTCATGATTCATGATTCTATTCATGATTCATGATTCATGATTCAATTCATGATTCATGATTCGATTCATGATTCATGATTCATGATTCAATTCATGATTCATGATTCAATTCATGATTCATGATTCATGATTCAATTCATGATTCATGATTCAATTCATGTTTCATAATTCATGATTCATGATTCAATTCATGATTCATGATTCATGATTCAATTTATGAATTACGATTCAATTCATGATTTATAATTCATGATTCATGATTCAATTCATGATTCAATTCATGATTCAATTCATGACTCCGGATTCATGATTCAATTCATGATTCATGATTCAATTCATGATCCGTTTCCTAATTCAATTCATGATTCATGATTCGAGATTCAATTCATGATTCAATTCATGATTCATAATTCAAGATTCGATTCATGATTCATGATTCAATTCATGATTCATGATTCGATTCATGATTCATTATTCATGAGTCAATTCATGATTTATGATTCGATTCATGATTCATGATTCAATTCATGTTTAATAATTCATGATTCATGATTCAATTCATGATTCATGATTCATGATTCAATTCATGAATTACGATTCAATTCATGATTCATGATTCAATTCATGTTTCAATTCATGATTCAATTCATGATTCATGATTCATGATTCAATTCATGATTCCTGATTCATGCTTCAATTCATGATTCATGATTCAATTCATGATCCGTTTCCTGATTCAATTCATGATTCATGATTCGAGATTCAATTCATGATTCAATTCATGATTCATAATTCAAGATTCGATTCATGATTCATAATTCAATTCATGATTCATGATTCATGATTCATGATTCATGATTCGATTCATGATTCATTATTTATGATTAAATTTATGATTCATGATTCAATTTATGATTCATGATTCATGACTCATGATTATTTTCATGATACAATTCATGATTCATAATTCAAAATTCGATTTATGATTCATGATTCAATTCATGATTCATGATTCATGATTCATGATTCAATTCATGATTCATGATTCGATTTATGATTCATAATTCATGATTCAATTCATGATTCATGATTCGATTCATGATTCATGATTCAATTCATGATTCGATTTATGATTCATAATTCATGATTCAATTCATGATTCATGATTCGATTCATGATTCATGATTCATGTTTCAATTTATGATTCATGATTCATGATTCATGATTCTATTCATGATTCATGATTCATGATTCAATTCATGATTCGTGATTCGATTTATGATTCATGATTCAATTCATGATTCATGATTCATGATTCAATTCATGATTCATGATTCATGATTCTATTCATGATTCATGATTCATGATTCAATTCATGATTCATGATTCGATTCATGATTCATGATTCAATTCATGATTCATGATTCGATTCATGATTCATGATTCAATTCATTAATCATGATTCATGATTCGATTCATGATTCATGATTCAATTCATGTTTCATAATTCATGATTTATGATTCAATTCATGATTCATGATTCATGATTCAATTCATGAATTACGATTCAATTCATGATTTATGATTCATGATTTATGATTCAATTCATAATTCAATTCATGATTCATGATTCATGATTCAATTCATGTTTCAATTCATGATTCAATTCATGATTCATGATTCATGATTCATGAATCGATTCATGATTCATGATTCATGAATCGATTCATGATTCATGATTCATGATTCAATTCATGATTCATGATTCATGATTCATGATTCAATTCATGATTCATGATTCGATTCATGATTCATGATTCAATTCATGATTCATGATTCAATTCATGATTCAATTCATGATTTATGATTCATGATTCAATTCATGATTCGATTCATGATTCATGATTCATAAATCAATTCATGATTCATGATTCAATTCATGACTAATGATTCATGATTCATGATTCAATTCATGATTCATGATTCAATTTATGATTCATGATTCATGATTCAATTCATGATTCATGATTCAATTTATGATTCATGATTCATGATTTAATTCATGATTCAATTCATGAATTATGATTCATGATTCATGATTGAATTCATGATTCATGATTCATGATTCGATTCATGATTCATTATTCATGATTCAATTCATGATTCATGATTTATGATTCATGATTCAATTCATGATTCATGATTCGATTCATGAATCTTGAATCATGATTTATGATTCGATTCATGATTCATTATTCAATTCATGATTCATGATTCATGATTCATGATTCAATTCATGATTCATGATTCGATTTATGATTCATGATTCATGATTCATGATTCAATTCATGATTCATGATTCGATTCATGATTCATGATTCATGATTCAATTCATG
Organism: Mixophyes australis; assembly: GCA_036250195.1. Classification (NCBI taxonomy): domain Eukaryota; kingdom Metazoa; phylum Chordata; class Amphibia; order Anura; family Limnodynastidae; genus Mixophyes; species Mixophyes australis. Next base: position 1,690,391 of record JAVHZZ010000030.1, read on the forward strand.
ATTCATGATTCATGATTCATGATTCTATTCATGATTCATGATTCATGATTCAATTCATGATTCATGATTCGATTCATGATTCATGATTCATGATTCAATTCATGATTCATGATTCAATTCATGATTCATGATTCATGATTCAATTCATGATTCATGATTCAATTCATGTTTCATAATTCATGATTCATGATTCAATTCATGATTCATGATTCATGATTCAATTCATGAATTACGATTCAATTCATGATTTATAATTCATGATTCATGATTCAATTCATGATTCAATTCATGATTCAATTCATGACTCCGGATTCATGATTCAATTCATGATTCATGATTCAATTCATGATCCGTTTCCTAATTCAATTCATGATTCATGATTCGATATTCAATTCATGATTCAATTCATGATTCATAATTCAAGATTCGATTCATGATTCATGATTCAATTCATGATTCATGATTCGATTCATGATTCATTATTCATGAGTCAATTCATGATTTATGATTCGATTCATGATTCATGATTCAATTCATGTTTAATAATTCATGATTCATGATTCAATTCATGATTCATGATTCATGATTCAATTCATGAATTACGATTCAATTCATGATTCATGATTCAATTCATGTTTCAATTCATGATTCAATTCATGATTCATGATTCATGATTCAATTCATGATTCCTGATTCATGCTTCAATTCATGATTCATGATTCAATTCATGATCCGTTTCCTGATTCAATTCATGATTCATGATTCGAGATTCAATTCATGATTCAATTCATGATTCATAATTCAAGATTCGATTCATGATTCATAATTCAATTCATGATTCATGATTCATGATTCATGATTCATGATTCGATTCATGATTCATTATTTATGATTAAATTTATGATTCATGATTCAATTTATGATTCATGATTCATGACTCATGATTATTTTCATGATACAATTCATGATTCATAATTCAAAATTCGATTTATGATTCATGATTCAATTCATGATTCATGATTCATGATTCATGATTCAATTCATGATTCATGATTCGATTTATGATTCATAATTCATGATTCAATTCATGATTCATGATTCGATTCATGATTCATGATTCATGATTCAATTCATGATTCGATTTATGATTCATAATTCATGATTCAATTCATGATTCATGATTCGATTCATGATTCATGATTCATGTTTCAATTTATGATTCATGATTCATGATTCATGATTCTATTCATGATTCATGATTCATGATTCAATTCATGATTCGTGATTCGATTTATGATTCATGATTCAATTCATGATTCATGATTCATGATTCAATTCATGATTCATGATTCATGATTCTATTCATGATTCATGATTCATGATTCAATTCATGATTCATGATTCGATTCATGATTCATGATTCAATTCATGATTCATGATTCGATTCATGATTCATGATTCATGATTCAATTCATTAATCATGATTCATGATTCGATTCATGAATTACGATTCAATTCATGATTTATGATTCATGATTTATGATTCAATTCATGATTCAATTCATGATTCATGATTCATGATTCAATTCATGATTCCTGATTCATGATTAAATTCATGATTCATGATTCAATTCATGATCCGTTTCCTGATTCAATTCATGATTCATGATTCGAGATTCAATTCATGATTCAATTCATGATTCATAATTCAAGATTCGATTCATGATTCATGATTCAATTCATGATTCATGATTCATGATTCGATTCATGATTCAATATTCATGACTCAATTCATGATTCATGATTCAATTCATTATTCATTATTTATGATTCAATTCATGATTCATGATTCAATTTATGATTCATGATTCATGACTCATGATTCAATTCATGATTCAATTCATGATTCATAATTCAAAATTCGATTTATAATTCATGATTTAATTCATGATTCATGATTCATGATTCATGATTCATGATTCGATTCATGATTCATGATTCAATTCATGATTCATGATTCGATGCATGATTCTTGATTCATGATTCATGATTCGATTCATGATTCATAATTCATGATTTAATTCATGATTCATGATTCGATTCATGATTCATGATTCAATTCATGATTCATGATTCAATTCATGATTCAATTCATGATTCATGATTCATGATTCATGATTCAATTCATGATTCATGATTCATGATTCAATTCATGATTCACGATTCATGATTCAATTCATGATTCATGATTCATGATTCATGATTCAATTCATGATTCATGATTCAAGATTCGATTCATGATTCAAGATTCAATTTATGATTCATGATTCATGATTCATGATTCGATTCATGTTTCATGATTCATGATTTGATTCATGATTCATGATTCATGATTTAATTCATGATTCATGATTTAATTCATGATTTATGATTCATGTCTCATTATTTAATTCATTAATCATGATTCATGATTCATTTCATGATTCATGATTCAATTCATGATTCATGATTCAATTCATGATTCAATTCATGATTCAATTCATGATTCATGATTCATGATTCATGATTCATGATTCAATTCATGATTCATAATTCATGATTCATGATTCAATTCATGATTCATAATTCATGATTCATGATTCAATATATGATTCATGATTTATGATACATGATTAATGTTTCAATTCATGATTCATTTCATGATTCATGATACAATTCATGATTCGATTCCTGATTCAATTCATGATTCATGATTCAATTCATGATTGATGATTCAAGATTCGATTCATGATTCTTGATTCAATTTATGATTCTTGATTCATGATTTATGATTCGATTCATGATTCATGATTCATGATTTGATTTATGATTCATGATTCAATTCATGATTGATGATTCAATTCATGTTTCATAATTCATGATTCATGATTCAATTCATGATTGATGATTCATGATTGATGATTCAATTCATGATTCAATTCATGATTCAATTCATGATTCATAATTCAATTCATGATTCGATTCCTGATTCATTTCATGATTCATGATTCAATTCATGATTCATGATTCATGATTCGATTTATGATTCTTGATTCATGATTCATGATTCAATTCATGATTAAAGATTCAATTCATGATTCAATTCATGAATCAATTCATTATTCATGATTCAATTCCTGATTCGATTCATGATTCATGATTCAATTCATGATTCAATTCATGATTCATGATTCATGACTCGATTCATGATTCATGATTCATGATTCAATTCATGATTCATGATTCATGATTCATGATTCATGATTCGATTCATGATTCATTATTCATGATTCAATTCATGATTCATGATTTATGATTCATGATTCATGATTCATGATTCGATTAATGATTCATGATTCGATTTATGATTCATGATTCATGATTCAATTCATGATTCATGATTCGATTCATGATTCATGATTCATGATTCATGATTCATGATTCATGATTCTATTCATGATTCATGATTCATGATTCAATTCATAATTCATGATTCAATTCATGATTCATGATTCAATTCATGATTCATGATTTGATTCATGATTCATGATTCAATTCATGATTCATGATTCAATTCATGATTCATGATTTGATTCATGATTCATGATTCAATTCATGATTCATGATTCATGATTCATGATTCTATTCATGATTCATGATTCATGATTCAATTCATGATTCATGATTCGATTCATGATTCATGATTCAATTCATGATTCATGATTCGATTCATGATTCATGATTCATGATTCAATTCATGATTCATGATTTAATTCATGACTCATGATTCATGATTCATGATTCGATTCATGATTTATGATTCATAAATCAATTCATGATTCATGATTCGATTCGTGATTCATGATTCAATTCATGATTCATGATTCATGATTCATGATTCATGATTCAATTCATGATTTATGAATCGATTCATGATTCATGATTCAATTCATGATTCATGATTCATGATTCATGATTCATGATTCATGATTCAATCCATGATTCATGATTTAATTCATGATTCAATTCATGATTCATGATTCATGATTCAATTCATGATTCATGATTCAATTTATGATTCATGATTCATGATTTAATTCATGATTCAATTCATGATTCATGATTCATGATTCATGATTCAATTCATGATTCATGATTCATGATTCGATTCATGATTCATTATTCATGATTCAATTTATGATTCATGATTTATGATTCATGATTCAATTCATGATTCATGATTCAGTTCATGATTCATGATTCAATTCATGATTCAATTCATGATTCATGATTCATGATTCATGATTCAATTCATGATTGATGATCCATGATTCAATTCATGATTCAATTCATGATTCATGATTCATGATTCAATTTATGATTCATGATTCATGATTCAATTCATGAATTACGATTCAATTCATGATTTATGATTCATGATTTATGATTCAATTCATGATTCAATTCATGATTCATGATTCATGATTCAATTCATGATTCCTGATTCATGATTCAATTCATGATTCATGATTCAATTCATGATCCGTTTCCTGATTCAATTCATGATTCATGATTCGAGATTCAATTCATGATTCAATTCATGATTCATGATTCATGATTCAATTCATGAATTACGATTCAATTCATGATTTATGATTCATGATTTATGATTCAATTCATGATTCAATTCATGATTCATGATTCATGATTCAATTCATGATTCCTGATTCATGATTCAATTTATGATTCATGATTCAATTCATGATCCGTTTCCTGATTCAATTCATGATTCATGATTCGAGATTCAATTCATGATTCAATTCATGATTCATAATTCAAGATTCGATTCATGATTCATGACTCAATTCATGATTCATGATTCAATTCATTATTCATTATTTATGATTCAATTCATGATTCATGATTCAATTTATGATTCATGATTCATGACTCATGATTCAATTCATGATTCAATTCATGATTCATAATTCATGATTCATGATTCATGATTCGATTCATGATTCATGATTCAATTCATGATTCATGATTCGATGCATGATTCTTGATTCATGATTCATGATTCGATTCATGATTCATAATTCATGATTTAATTCATGATTCATAATTCATGATTCATGATTCAATTCATGATTCAATTCATGATTCATGATTCATGATTCATGATTCAATTCATGATTGATGATTCATGATTCAATTCATGATTCAATTCATGATTCATGATTCATGATTCAATTTATGATTCATGATTCAATTCATGATTCATAATTCATGATTCATGATTCAATTCATGATTCATAATTCATGATTCATGATACAATATATGATTCATGATTTATGATACATGATTAATGTTTCAATTCATGATTCATTTCATGATTCATGATACAATTCATGATTCGATTCCTGATTCAATTCATGATTCATGATTCAATTTATTATTCATGATTCATGATTTAATTCATGATTCATGATTCATGATTCGATTCATTATTCACGATTCATGATTCAATTCATGATTCATGATTCATGATTCATGATTCAATTCATGATTCATGATTCAAGATTCGATTCATGATTCTTGATTCAATTTATGATTCATGATTCATGATTCATGATTCGATTCATGTTTCATGATTCATGATTTGATTCATGATTCATGATTCATGATTTAATTCATGATTTATGATTCATGTCTCATTATTTAATTCATTAATCATGATTCATGATTCAATTCATGATTCATGATTCAATTCATGTTTCATAATTCATGATTCATGATTCAATTCATGATTCATGATTCATGATTCAATTCATGATTCAATTCATGATTCAATTCATGATTCATGATTCATGATTCATGATTCAATTCATGATTCATAATTCATGATTCATGATTCAATTCATGATTCATAATTCATGATTCATGATTCAATATATGATTCATGATTTATGATACATGATTAATGTTTCAATTCATGATTCATTTCATGATTCATTATACAATTCATGATTCGATTCCTGATTCAATTCATGATTCATGATTCAATTCATGATTGATGATTCAAGATTCGATTCATGATTCTTGATTCAATTTATGATTCATGATTCATGATTTATGATTCGATTCATGATTCATGATTCATGATTTGATTTATGATTCATGATTTAATTCATGATTTATGATTCATGTCTCATTATTTAATTCATTAATCATGATTCATGATTCAATTCATGATTGATGATTCAATTCATGTTTCATAATTCATGATTCATGATTCAATTCATGATTGATGATTCATGATTGATGATTCAATTCATGATTCAATTCATGATTCATAATTCAATTCATGATTCGATTCCTGATTCATTTCATGATTCATGATTCAATTCATGATTCATGATTCATGATTCGATTTATGATTCTTGATTCATGATTCATGATTCAATTCATGATTCAAGATTCAATTCATGATTCAATTCATGAATCAATTCATTATTCATGATTCAATTCATGATTCGATTCATGATTCATGATTCAATTCATGATTCAATTCATGATTCATGATTCATGACTCGATTCATGATTCATGATTCATGATTCAATTCATGATTCATGATTCATGATTCATGATTCATGATTCGATTCATGATTCATTATTCATGATTCAATTCATGATTCATGATTTATGATTCATGATTCAATTCATGATTCATGATTCGATTCATGATTCATGATTCGATTTATGATTCATGATTCAATTCATGATTCATGATTCGATTCATGATTCATGATTCATGATTCATGATTCATGATTCATGATTCATGATTCTATTCATGATTCATGATTCATGATTCAATTCATAATTCATGATTCGATTCATGATTCATGATTCAATTCATGATTCATGATTTGATTCATGATTCATGATTCAATTCATGATTCATGATTCAATTCATGATTCATGATTTGATTCATGATTCATGATTCAATTCATGATTCATGATTCATGATTCATGATTCTATTCATGATTCATGATTCATGATTCAATTCATGATTCATGATTCGATTCATGATTCATGATTCAATTCATGATTCATGATTCGATTCATGATTCATGATTCATGATTCAATTCATGATTCATGATTTAATTCATGACTCATGATTCATGATTCATGATTCGATTCATGATTTATGATTCATAAATCAATTCATGATTCATGATTCGATTCGTGATTCATGATTCAATTCATGATTCATGATTCATGATTCATGATTCATGATTCAATTCATGATTTATGAATCGATTCATGATTCATGATTCAATTCATGATTCATGATTCATGATTCATGATTCAATTCATGATTCATGATTCAATTTATGATTCATGATTCATGATACAATTCATGATTCGATTCCTGATTCAATTCATGATTCATGATTCAATTTATTATTCATGATTCATGATTTAATTCATGATTCATGATTCATGATTCGATTCATTATTCACGATTCATGATTCAATTCATGATTCATGATTCATGATTCATGATTCAATTCATGATTCATGATTCAAGATTCGATTCATGATTCTTGATTCAATTTATGATTCATGATTCATGATTCATGATTCGATTCATGTTTCATGATTCATGATTTGATTCATGATTCATGATTCATGATTTAATTCATGATTTATGATTCATGTCTCATTATTTAATTCATTAATCATGATTCATGATTCAATTCATGATTCATGATTCAATTCATGTTTCATAATTCATGATTCATGATTCAATTCATGATTCATGATTCATGATTCAATTCATGATTCAATTCATGATTCAATTCATGATTCATGATTCATGATTCATGATTCAATTCATGATTCATAATTCATGATTCATGATTCAATTCATGATTCATAATTCATGATTCATGATTCAATATATGATTCATGATTTATGATACATGATTAATGTTTCAATTCATGATTCATTTCATGATTCATTATACAATTCATGATTCGATTCCTGATTCAATTCATGATTCATGATTCAATTCATGATTGATGATTCAAGATTCGATTCATGATTCTTGATTCAATTTATGATTCATGATTCATGATTTATGATTCGATTCATGATTCATGATTCATGATTTGATTTATGATTCATGATTTAATTCATGATTTATGATTCATGTCTCATTATTTAATTCATTAATCATGATTCATGATTCAATTCATGATTGATGATTCAATTCATGTTTCATAATTCATGATTCATGATTCAATTCATGATTGATGATTCATGATTGATGATTCAATTCATGATTCAATTCATGATTCATAATTCAATTCATGATTCGATTCCTGATTCATTTCATGATTCATGATTCAATTCATGATTCATGATTCATGATTCGATTTATGATTCTTGATTCATGATTCATGATTCAATTCATGATTCAAGATTCAATTCATGATTCAATTCATGAATCAATTCATTATTCATGATTCAATTCATGATTCGATTCATGATTCATGATTCAATTCATGATTCAATTCATGATTCATGATTCATGACTCGATTCATGATTCATGATTCATGATTCAATTCATGATTCATGATTCATGATTCATGATTCATGATTCGATTCATGATTCATTATTCATGATTCAATTCATGATTCATGATTTATGATTCATGATTCAATTCATGATTCATGATTCGATTCATGATTCATGATTCGATTTATGATTCATGATTCAATTCATGATTCATGATTCGATTCATGATTCATGATTCATGATTCATGATTCATGATTCATGATTCATGATTCTATTCATGATTCATGATTCATGATTCAATTCATAATTCATGATTCGATTCATGATTCATGATTCAATTCATGATTCATGATTTGATTCATGATTCATGATTCAATTCATGATTCATGATTCAATTCATGATTCATGATTTGATTCATGATTCATGATTCAATTCATGATTCATGATTCATGATTCATGATTCTATTCATGATTCATGATTCATGATTCAATTCATGATTCATGATTCGATTCATGATTCATGATTCAATTCATGATTCATGATTCGATTCATGATTCATGATTCATGATTCAATTCATGATTCATGATTTAATTCATGACTCATGATTCATGATTCATGATTCGATTCATGATTTATGATTCATAAATCAATTCATGATTCATGATTCGATTCGTGATTCATGATTCAATTCATGATTCATGATTCATGATTCATGATTCATGATTCAATTCATGATTTATGAATCGATTCATGATTCATGATTCAATTCATGATTCATGATTCATGATTCATGATTCAATTCATGATTCATGATTCAATTTATGATTCATGATTCATGATTTAATTCATGATTCAATTCATGATTCATGATTCATGATTCAATTCATGATTCATGATTCAATTTATGATTCATGATTCATGATTTAATTCATGATTCAATTCATGATTCATGATTCAATTCATGATTCATGATTCATGATTCGATTCATGATTCATTATTCATGATTCAATTCATGATTCATGATTAATGATTCATGATTCAATTCATGATTCATGATTCAATTCATGATTCATGATTCAATTCATGATTCAATTCATTATTCATGATTCATGATTCATGATTCAATTCATGATTGATGATTCATGATTCAATTCATGATTCAATTCATGATTCATGATTCATGATTCAATTTATGATTCATGATTCAATTCATGATTCATGATTCATGATTCAATTCATGATTCATAATTCATGATTCATGATTCAATTCATGATTCATAATTCATGATTCATGATTCAATATATGATTCATGATTTATGATACATGATTAATGTTTCAATTCATGATTCATTTCATGATTCATGATACAATTCATGATTCGATTCCTGATTCAATTCATGATTCATGATTCAATTTATTATTCATGATTCATGATTTAATTCATGATTCATGATTCATGATTCAATTCATGATTCATGATTTGATTCGTGATTCATGATTCATGATTCATGATTCGATTCATAATTCATGATTCATTATTCATGATTCATGATTCATGATTCAATTCATGATTCATGATTTGATTCGTGATTCTTGATTCATGATTCATGATTCGATTCATGATTCATGATTCAATTCATGATTCATGATTTGATTCATGATTCATGATTCAATTCATGATTCATGATTCATGATTCAATTCATGATTCTATTCCTGATTTAATTTATGATTCATGATTCGATTTATGATTCATGATTCATGATTTAATTCATGATTCATTATTCAATTCATGATTTAATTCATGATTCAATTCATGATTCATGATTCAATTCATGATTCATGATTCAATTCATGATTCATGATTCGATTCATGATTCAATATATGATTCAAATCATGATTCATGATTCATGATTCGATTCATGATTCATGATTCGATTCATGATTTATGATTCATGATTCAATTCATGATTCATGATTCATGATTCTATTCATGATTCATGATTGTATTCATGATTCATGATTCATGATTCAATTCATGATTCATGATTCATTTCATGATTCATGATTCATGATTCATGATTCAATTCATGATTCATGTATCAATTCATGACTCGATTTATGATTCAATTCATGATTCGATTCATGATTTATGATTCATGATTCGATTCATGATTCATGATTCATGATTCAATTCATGATACATAATTCAATTCATGATTAGATTCCTGATTCAATTTATAAATCATGATTCGATTTATGATTCATGATTCATTATTCAATTCATGATTTAATTCATGATTCAATTCATGATTCATGATTCAATTCATGATTCATGATTCAATTCATGATTCATGATTCGATTCATAATTCATGATTCAATATATGATTCAAATCATGATTCATGATTCATAATTCGATTCATGATTCATGATTCGATTCATGATTCATGATTCATGATTCAATTCATGATTCATGATTCATGATTCGATTCATGATTCATGATTCTATTCATGATTCATAATTCATGATTCAATTCATGATTCATGATTCATGATTCATGATTCAATTCATGATTCATGATTCATGATTCAATTCATGATTCATGAATCAATTCATGATTCGATTTATGATTCAATTCATGATTCGATTCATGATTCATGATTCGATTCATGATTCATGATTCATGATTCAATTCATGATTCATGATTCAATTCATGATTCATGATTCAATTCATGATTCGATTCCTGATTCAATTCATGATTCATGATTCAATTCATGATTCGATTCCTGATTCAATTCATGATTCATGATTTGATTTATGATTCATGATTCATGATTTAATTCATGATTCATGATTCATGATTCAATTCATGATTCGATTCCTGATTCAATTTATGATTCATGATTCAATTCATGATTCGATTCCTGATTCAATTCATGATTCATGATTCGATTTATGATTCATGATTCATGATTCATGATTTAATTCATGATTCATGATTCATGATTCAATTCATGATTCAATTCATGATTCATAATTCATAATTCAAAGTATGATTAAATTCATGATTCATGATTCATGATTAATGATTTAAATCATGATTCAATTCATGATTCGATTCATGATTCATGATTCAATTCATGATTCATGATTCATGATTCGATTCATAATTCATGATTCATGATTCAATTCATGATTCATGATTCATGATTTAATTCATGATTCATGATTCATGATTCAATTCATGATTCATGATTTGATTCGTGATTCATGATTCATGATTCATGATTCGATTCATAATTCATGATTCATTATTCATGATTCATGATTCATGATTCAATTCATGATTCATGATTTGATTCGTGATTCTTGATTCATGATTCATGATTCGATTCATGATTCATGATTCAATTCATGATTCATGATTTGATTCATGATTCATGATTCATGATTCATGATTCAATTCATGATTCTATTCCTGATTTAATTTATGATTCATGATTCGATTTATGATTCATGATTCATGATTTAATTCATGATTCATGATTCATTATTCAATTCATGATTTAATTCATGATTCAATTCATGATTCATGATTCAATTCATGATTCATGATTCAATTCATGATTCATGATTCGATTCATGATTCAATATATGATTCAAATCATGATTCATGATTCATGATTCGATTCATGATTCATGATTCGATTCATGATTTATGATTCATGATTCAATTCATGATTCATGATTCATGATTGTATTCATGATTCATGATTGTATTCATGATTCATGATTCAATTCATGATTCATGATTCATTTCATGATTCATGATTCATGATTCATGATTCAATTCATGATTCATGTATCAATTCATGACTCGATTTATGATTCAATTCATGATTCGATTCATGATTTATGATTCATGATTCGATTCATGATTCATGATTCATTATTCAATTCATGATTCATAATTCAATTCATGATTAGATTCCTGATTCAATTTATAAATCATGATTCGATTTATGATTCATGATTCATGATTTAATTCATGATTCATGATTCATTATTCAATTCATGATTTAATTCATGATTCAATTCATGATTCATGATTCAATTCATGATTCATGATTCAATTCATGATTCATGATTCGATTCATAATTCATGATTCAATATATGATTCAAATCATGATTCATGATTCATAATTTGATTCATGATTCATGATTCGATTCATGATTCATGATTCATGATTCAATTCATGATTCATGATTCATGATTCGATTCATGATTCATGATTCTATTCATGATTCATAATTCATGATTCAATTCATGATTCATGATTCATGATTCAATTCATGATTTATGATTCATGATTCAATTCATGATTCATGAATCAATTCATGATTCGATTTATGATTCAATTCATGATTCATGATTCATGATTCGATTCATGATTCATGATTCATGATTCAATTCATGATTCATGATTCAATTCATGATTCATGATTCAATTCATGATTCATGATTCAATTAATGATTCGATTCCTGATTCAATTCATGATTCATGATTCAATTCATGATTCGATTCCTGATTCAATTCATGATTCATGATTTGATTTATGATTCATGATTCATGATTTAATTCATGATTCATGATTCATGATTCAATTCATGATTCGATTCCTGATTCAATTCATGATTCATGATTCAATTCATGATTCGATTCCTGATTCAATTCATGATTCATGATTCGATTTATGATTCATGATTCATGATTCATGATTTAATTCATGATTCATGATTCAATTCATGATTCAATTCATGATTCATAATTCATAATTCAAAGTATGATTAAATTCATGATTCATGATTCATGATTAATGATTTAATTCATGATTCAATTCATGATTCGATTCATAATTCATGATTCATGATTCAATTCATGATTCATGATTCATGATTCAATTCATGATTCATGATTCGATTCATGATTCTTGATTCATGATTCATGATTCATGATTCATGATTCATGATTTAATTCATGATTCATGATTCATGATTCATGATTAAATTCATGATTCATGATTCGATTCATGATTCATGATTTAATTCATGATTCATGATTCATGATTTATGATTCGATTCATAATTCATGATTCATTATTCATGATTCATGATTTGATTCATGATTCTCGATTCATGATTCATTATTCATAATTCAATTAAAATTCATGATTCATGATTCATGATTCATGATTCAATTTATGATTCAATTCATGATTCAATTCATGATTCAATTCATTATTCATGATTGAATTTATGATTCATGATTCATGATTCATGATTCAATTCATGATTCAATTCATGATTTATAATTCAAGATTCGATTTATGATTCATGATTCAATTCATGATTCATGATTCATGATTCGATTCATGATTCATGATTCATGATTCAGTTCATGATTCGATTCCTGATTCAATTCATGATTCAAGATTCAATTCATGATTAGATTCCTGATTCAATTTATGATTCATGATTCGATTTATGATTCATGATTCATTATTCAATTCATGATTCATGATTCATGATTCAATTCATGATTCATGATTCATGATTCAATTCATGATTCAATTCATGATTCATGATTCATGATTCGATTCATAATTCATAATTCATGATTCAATTCATGATTCATGATTCAATTCATGATTCATGATTTGATTCATGATTCTTGATTCATGATTCATGATTCGATTCATGATTCATGATTCATGATTCAATTCATGATTCATGATTCGATTCATGATTCATGATTCAATTCATGATGCATGATTCATGATTTATGATTCAATTCATGATTCATGATTCATGATTCAATTAATGATTCAATTAATGATTCATGATTCATGATTCAATTCATGATTCATGATTCATGATTCAATTCATGATTCAAATTATGATTCATGATTCAAGATTCAATTCATGATTCATGATTTAATTCATGATTCATGATTCATGATTCGATTTATAATTCATGATTCATTATTCATGATTCATGATTCATGATTCAAGATTCAATTAATGATTCATTATTTAATTCATGATTCATGATTCATGATTCGATTCATAATTCATGATTCATTATTCATGATTCATGATTCATGATTCAATTCATGATTCATGATTCGATTCATGATTCATGATTCAATTCATGATGCATGATTCATGATTTATGATTTAATTCATGATTCATGATTCATGATTCAATTAATGATTCAATTAATGATTCATGATTCATGATTTAATTTATGATTCATGATTCATGATTCAATTCATGATTCAATTCATGATTCATGATTCAAGATTCAATTCATGATTCATGATTTAATTCACGATTCATGATTCATGATTCATGATTCAATTCATGATTCATAATTCATGATTCATGATTCAATTCATGATTCATGATTAATGATTCAATTCATGATTCATGATTCAATTCATGATCCGTTTCCTGATTCAATTCATGATTCATTATTCGAGATTCATTTCATGATTTAATTCATGATTCATAATTCAAGATTCGATTCATGATTCATGATTCAATTCATGATTCATTATTCATAATTCAATTAAAATTAATGATGCATGATTCATGATTCAATTCATGATTCATGATTCATGATTCTTGATTCGATTCATAATTCATGATTCATGATTCAATTCATGATTCATGATTCAATTCATGATTCATGATTTGATTCATGATTCTTGATTCATGATTCATGATTCGATTCATGATTCATGATTCAATTCATGATTCATGATTCGATTCATGATTCATGATTCAATTCATGATGCATGATTCATGATTTATGATTCAATTCATGATTCATGATTCATGATTCAATTAATGATTCAATTAATGATTCATGATTCATGATTCAATTCATGATTCATGATTCATGATTCAATTCATGATTCAATTCATGATTCATGATTCAAGATTCAATTCATGATTCATGATTTAATTCATGATTCATGATTCATGATTCATGATTCGATTCATAATTCATGATTCATTATTCATGATTCATGATTCATGATTCAATTCATGATTCATGAATCAATTCATGATTCGATTTATGATTCAATTCATGATTCGATTCATGATTCATGATTCGATTCATGATTCATGATTCATGATTCAATTCATGATTCATGATTCAATTCATGATTCATGATTCAATTCATGATTCATGATTCAATTCATGATTCGATTCCTGATTCAATTCATGATTCATGATTCAATTCATGATTCGATTCCTGATTCAATTCATGATTCATGATTTGATTTATGATTCATGATTCATGATTTAATTCATGATTCATGATTCATGATTCAATTCATGATTCGATTCCTGATTCAATTTATGATTCATGATTCAATTCATGATTCGATTCCTGATTCAATTCATGATTCATGATTCGATTTATGATTCATGATTCATGATTCATGATTTAATTCATGATTCATGATTCATGATTCAATTCATGATTCAATTCATGATTCATAATTCATAATTCAAAGTATGATTAAATTCATGATTCATGATTCATGATTAATGATTTAAATCATGATTCAATTCATGATTCGATTCATAATTCATGATTCATGATTCAATTCATGATTCATGATTCATGATTCAATTCATGATTCATGATTCGATTCATGATTCTTGATTCATGATTCATGATTCATGATTCATGATTCATGATTTAATTCATGATTCATGATTCATGATTCATGATTAAATTCATGATTCATGATTCGATTCATGATTCATGATTTAATTCATGATTCATGATTCATGATTTATGATTCGATTCATAATTCATGATTCATTATTCATGATTCATGATTTGATTCATGATTCTCGATTCATGATTCATTATTCATAATTCAATTAAAATTCATGATTCATGATTCATGATTCATGATTCAATTCATGATTCATGATTCAATTTATGATTCAATTCATGATTCAATTCATGATTCAATTCATTATTCATGATTGAATTTATGATTCATGATTCATGATTCATGATTCAATTCATGATTCAATTCATGATTCATAATTCAAGATTCGATTTATGATTCATGATTCAATTCATGATTCATGATTCATGATTCGATTCATGATTCATGATTCATGATTCAGTTCATGATTCGATTCCTGATTCAATTCATGATTCAAGATTCAATTCATGATTAGATTCCTGATTCAATTTATGATTCATGATTCGATTTATGATTCATGATTCATTATTCAATTCATGATTCATGATTCATGATTCAATTCATGATTCATGATTCATGATTCAATTCATGATTCAATTCATGATTCATGATTCGATTCATAATTCATAATTCATGATTCAATTCATGATTCATGATTCAATTCATGATTCATGATTTGATTCATGATTCTTGATTCATGATTCATGATTCGATTCATGATTCATGATTCATGATTCAATTCATGATTCATGATTCGATTCATGATTCATGATTCAATTCATGATGCATGATTCATGATTTATGATTCAATTCATGATTCATGATTCATGATTCAATTAATGATTCAATTAATGATTCATGATTCATGATTCAATTCATGATTCATGATTCATGATTCAATTCATGATTCAAATTATGATTCATGATTCAAGATTCAATTCATGATTCATGATTTAATTCATGATTCATGATTCATGATTCATGATTCGATTTATAATTCATGATTCATTATTCATGATTCATGATTCATGATTCAAGATTCAATTAATGATTCATTATTTAATTCATGATTCATGATTCGATTCATAATTCATGATTCATTATTCATGATTCATGATTCATGATTCAATTCATGATTCATGATTCGATTCATGATTCATGATTCAATTCATGATGCATGATTCATGATTTATGATTTAATTCATGATTCATGATTCATGATTCAATTAATGATTCAATTAATGATTCATGATTCATGATTTAATTTATGATTCATGATTCATGATTCAATTCATGATTCAATTCATGATTCATGATTCAAGATTCAATTCATGATTCATGATTTAATTCACGATTCATGATTCATGATTCATGATTCAATTCATGATTCATAATTCATGATTCATGATTCAATTCATGATTCATGATTAATGATTCAATTCATGATTCATGATTCAATTCATGATCCGTTTCCTGATTCAATTCATGATTCATTATTCGAGATTCATTTCATGATTTAATTCATGATTCATAATTCAAGATTCGATTCATGATTCATGATTCAATTCATGATTCATTATTCATAATTCAATTAAAATTAATGATTCATGATTCATGATTCAATTCATGATTCATGATTCATGATTCATGATTCGATTCATAATTCATGATTCATGATTCAATTCATGATTCATGATTTGATTCATGATTCTTGATTCATGATTCATGATTCGATTCATGATTCATGATTCATGATTCAATTCATGATTCATGATTCGATTCATGATTCATGATTCAATTCATGATGCATGATTCATGATTTATGATTCAATTCATGATTCATGATTCATGATTCAATTAATGATTCAATTAATGATTCATGATTCATGATTCAATTCATGATTCATGATTCATGATTCAATTCATGATTCAATTCATGATTCATGATTCAAGATTCAATTCATGATTCATGATTTAATTCATGATTCATGATTCATGATTCATGATTCGATTCATAATTCATGATTCATTATTCATGATTCATGATTCATGATTCAATTCATGATTCATGATTCGATTCATGATTCATGATTCAATTCATGATGCATGATTCATGATTTATGATTCAATTCATGATTCATGATTCATGATTCAATTAATGATTCAATTAATGATTCATGATTCATGATTTAATTTATGATTTATGATTCATGATTCAATTCATGATTCAATTCATGATTCATGATTCAAGATTCAATTCATGATTCATGATTTAATTCACGATTCATGATTCATGATTCATGATTCAATTCATGATTCATAATTCATGATTCATGATTCAATTCATGATTCATGATTAATGATTCAATTCATGATTCATGATTCAATTCATGATCCGTTTCCTGATTCAATTCATGATTCATTATTCGAGATTCATTTCATGATTTAATTCATGATTCATAATTCAAGATTCGATTCATGATTCATGATTCAATTCATGATTAATGATTCATGATTCATGATTCATGATTCATGATTCGATTCATGATTCATTATTCATAATTCAATTAAAATTCATGATTCATGATTCATGATTCATGATTCAATTCATGATTCATGATTCAATTTATGATTCAATTCATGATTCAATTCATGATTCAATTCATGATTCATGATTCAATTTATGATTCATGATTCATGATTCATGATTCAATTCATGATTCAATTCATGATTCATAATTCAAGATTCGATTTATGATTCATGATTCAATTCATGATTCATGATTCATGATTCATGATTCGATTCCTGATTCATGATTCATGATTCAGTTCATGATTCATGATTCGATTCCTGATTCAATTCATGATTCAAGATTCAATTCATGATTAGATTCCTGATTCAATTCATGATTCATGATTCGATTTATGATTCATGATTCATTATTCAATTCATGATTCATGATTCATGATTCAATTCATGATTCATGATTCATGATTCAATTCATGATTCAATTCATGATTCATAATCCATAATTCAAAGTATGATTAAATTCATGATTAATGATTCATGATTAATGATTCAATTCATGATTCATGATTCAATTCATGATTCATGATTCAATTCATGATTCGATTCCTGATTCAATTCATGATTCATGATTCAATTCATGATTCGATTCCTGATTCAATTCATGATTCATGATTTGATTTATGATTCATGATTCATGATTTAATTCATGATTCATGATTCATGATTCAATTCATGATTCGATTCCTGATTCAATTCATGCTTAATGATTCAATTCATGATTCGATTCCTGATTCAATTCATGATTCATGATTCGATTTATGATTCATGATTCATGATTCAATTCATGATTCATGATTCGATTTATGATTCATGATTCATGATTCAATTCATGATTCATGATTCATGATTCAATTCATGATTCATGATTCGATTCATGATTCATGATTCTATTCATGATTCATAATTCATGATTCAATTCATGATTCATGATTCATGATTCAATTCATGATTCATGATTCATGATTCAATTCATGATTCATGAATCAATTCATGATTCGATTTATGATTCAATTCATGATTCGATTCATGATTCATGATTCGATTCATGATTCATGATTCATGATTCAATTCATGATTCATGATTCAATTCATGATTCATGATTCAATTCATGATTCATGATTCAATTAATGATTCGATTCCTGATTCAATTCATGATTCATGATTCAATTCATGATTCGATTCCTGATTCAATTCATGATTCATGGTTTGATTTATGATTCATGATTCATGATTTAATTCATGATTCATGATTCATGATTCAATTCATGATTCGATTCCTGATTCAATTCATGATTCATGATTCAATTCATGATTCGATTCCTGATTCAATTCATGATTCATGATTCGATTTATGATTCATGATTCATGATTCATGATTTAATTCATGATTCATGATTCAATTCATGATTCAATTCATGATTCATAATTCATAATTCAAAGTATGATTAAATTCATGATTCATGATTCATGATTAATGATTTAATTCATGATTCATGATTCGATTCATGATTCATGATTTAATTCATGATTCATGATTCATGATTCGATTCATAATTCATGATTCATTATTCATGATTCATGATTCATGATTCAATTCATGATTCATGATTTGATTCATGATTCTCGATTCATGATTCATTATTCATAATTCAATTAAAATTCATGATTCATGATTCATGATTCATGATTCAATTCATGATTCATGATTCAATTTATGATTCAATTCATGATTCAATTCATGATTTAATTCATTATTCATGATTGAATTTATGATTCATGATTCATGATTCAATTCATGATTCAATTCATGATTCATAATTCAAGATTCGATTTATGATTCATGATTCAATTCATGATTCATGATTCATGATTCGATTCATGATTCATGATTCATGATTCAGTTCATGATTCATGATTTGATTCATGATTCTTGATTCATGATTCATGATTCATGATTCAATTCATGATTCGATTCCTGATTCAATTCATGATTCAAGATTCAATTCATGATTAGATTCCTGATTCAATTTATGATTCATGATTCGATTTATGATTCATGATTCATTATTCAATTCATGATTCATGATTCATGATTCAATTCATGATTCATGATTCAATTCATGATTCAATTCATGATTCATGATTCATGATTCATGATTCGATTCATAATTCATAATTCATGATTCAATTCATGATTCATGATTCAATTCATGATTCATGATTTGATTCATGATTCTTGATTCATGATTCATGATTCGATTCATGATTCATGATTCATGATTCAATTCATGATTCATGATTCGATTCATGATTCATGATTCAATTCATGATGCATGATTCATGATTTATGATTCAATTCATGATTCATGATTCATGATTCAATTAATGATTCAATTCATGATTCATGATTCATGATTCAATTAATGATTCAATTAATGATTCATGATTCATGATTCAATTCATGATTCATGATTCAATTCATGATTCGATTCATGATTCATGATTCAATTCATGATTCATGATTCATGATTCGATTCATAATTCATGATTCATGATTCAATTCATGATTCATGATTCATGATTTAATTCATGATTCATGATTCATGATTCAATTCATGATTCATGATTTGATTCGTGATTCATGATTCATGATTCATGATTCGATTCATAATTCATGATTCATTATTCATGATTCATGATTCATGATTCAATTCATGATTCATGATTTGATTCGTGATTCTTGATTCATGATTCATGATTCGATTCATGATTCATGATTCAATTCATGATTCATGATTTGATTCATGATTCATGATTCATGATTCATGATTCAATTCATGATTCTATTCCTGATTTAATTTATGATTCATGATTCGATTTATGATTCATGATTCATGATTTAATTCATGATTCATGATTCATTATTCAATTCATGATTTAATTCATGATTCAATTCATGATTCATGATTCAATTCATGATTCATGATTCAATTCATGATTCATGATTCGATTCATGATTCAATATATGATTCAAATCATGATTCATGATTCATGATTCGATTCATGATTCATGATTCGATTCATGATTTATGATTCATGATTCAATTCATGATTCATGATTCTATTCATGATTCATGATTGTATTCATGATTCATGATTCAATTCATGATTCATGATTCATTTCATGATTCATGATTCATGATTCATGATTCAATTCATGATTCATGTATCAATTCATGACTCGATTTATGATTCAATTCATGATTCGATTCATGATTTATGATTCATGATTCGATTCATGATTCATGATTCATGATTCAATTCATGATTCATAATTCAATTCATGATTAGATTCCTGATTCAATTTATAAATCATGATTCGATTTATGATTCATGATTCATGATTTAATTCATGATTCATGATTCATTATTCAATTCATGATTTAATTCATGATTCAATTCATGATTCATGATTCAATTCATGATTCATGATTCAATTCATGATTCATGATTCGATTCATAATTCATGATTCAATATATGATTCAAATCATGATTCATGATTCATAATTTGATTCATGATTCATGATTCGATTCATGATTCATGATTCATGATTCAATTCATGATTCATGATTCATGATTCGATTCATGATTCATGATTCTATTCATGATTCATAATTCATGATTCAATTCATGATTCATGATTCATGATTCAATTCATGATTTATGATTCATGATTCAATTCATGATTCATGAATCAATTCATGATTCGATTTATGATTCAATTCATGATTCATGATTCATGATTCGATTCATGATTCATGATTCATGATTCAATTCATGATTCATGATTCAATTCATGATTCATGATTCAATTCATGATTCATGATTCAATTCATGATTCGATTCCTGATTCAATTCATGATTCATGATTCAATTCATGATTCGATTCCTGATTCAATTCATGATTCATGATTTGATTTATGATTCATGATTCATGATTTAATTCATGATTCATGATTCATGATTCAATTCATGATTCGATTCCTGATTCAATTCATGATTCATGATTCAATTCATGATTCGA
Source organism: Mixophyes australis (assembly GCA_036250195.1). Taxonomy (NCBI): domain Eukaryota; kingdom Metazoa; phylum Chordata; class Amphibia; order Anura; family Limnodynastidae; genus Mixophyes; species Mixophyes australis. The sequence continues at coordinate 1,713,515 of JAVHZZ010000030.1, forward strand.
TTCCTGATTCAATTCATGATTCATGATTCGATTTATGATTCATGATTCATGATTCATGATTTAATTCATGATTCATGATTCAATTCATGATTCAATTCATGATTCATAATTCATAATTCAAAGTATGATTAAATTCATGATTCATGATTCATGATTAATGATTTAATTCATGATTCAATTCATGATTCGATTCATAATTCATGATTCATGATTCAATTCATGATTCATGATTCATGATTCAATTCATGATTCATGATTCGATTCATGATTCTTGATTCATGATTCATGATTCATGATTCATGATTCATGATTTAATTCATGATTCATGATTCATGATTCATGATTAAATTCATGATTCATGATTCGATTCATGATTCATGATTTAATTCATGATTCATGATTCATGATTTATGATTCGATTCATAATTCATGATTCATTATTCATGATTCATGATTTGATTCATGATTCTCGATTCATGATTCATTATTCATAATTCAATTAAAATTCATGATTCATGATTCATGATTCATGATTCAATTCATGATTCATGATTCAATTTATGATTCAATTCATGATTCAATTCATGATTCAATTCATTATTCATGATTGAATTTATGATTCATGATTCATGATTCATGATTCAATTCATGATTCATAATTCAAGATTCGATTTATGATTCATGATTCAATTCATGATTCATGATTCATGATTCGATTCATGATTCATGATTCATGATTCAGTTCATGATTCGATTCCTGATTCAATTCATGATTCAAGATTCAATTCATGATTAGATTCCTAATTCAATTTATGATTCATGATTCGATTTATGATTCATGATTCATTATTCAATTCATGATTCATGATTCATGATTCAATTCATGATTCATGATTCATGATTCAATTCATGATTCAATTCATGATTCATGATTCATGATTCGATTCATAATTCATAATTCATGATTCAATTCATGATTCATGATTCAATTCATGATTCATGATTTGATTCATGATTCTTGATTCATGATTCATGATTCGATTCATGATTCATGATTCATGATTCAATTCATGATTCATGATTCGATTCATGATTCATGATTCAATTCATGATGCATGATTCATGATTTATGATTCAATTCATGATTCATGATTCATGATTCAATTAATGATTCAATTAATGATTCATGATTCATGATTCAATTCATGATTCATGATTCATGATTCAATTCATGATTCAAATTATGATTCATGATTCAAGATTCAATTCATGATTCATGATTTAATTCATGATTCATGATTCATGATTCATGATTCGATTTATAATTCATGATTCATTATTCATGATTCATGATTCATGATTCAAGATTCAATTAATGATTCATTATTTAATTCATGATTCATGATTCATGATTCGATTCATAATTCATGATTCATTATTCATGATTCATGATTCATGATTCAATTCATGATTCATGATTCGATTCATGATTCATGATTCAATTCATGATGCATGATTCATGATTTATGATTTAATTCATGATTCATGATTCATGATTCAATTAATGATTCAATTAATGATTCATGATTCATGATTTAATTTATGATTCATGATTCATGATTCAATTCATGATTCAATTCATGATTCATGATTCAAGATTCAATTCATGATTCATGATTTAATTCACGATTCATGATTCATGATTCATGATTCAATTCATGATTCATAATTCATGATTCATGATTCAATTCATGATTCATGATTAATGATTCAATTCATGATTCATGATTCAATTCATGATCCGTTTCCTGATTCAATTCATGATTCATTATTCGAGATTCATTTCATGATTTAATTCATGATTCATAATTCAAGATTCGATTCATGATTCATGATTCAATTCATGATTCATTATTCATAATTCAATTAAAATTAATGATTCATGATTCATGATTCAATTCATGATTCATGATTCATGATTCATGATTCGATTCATAATTCATGATTCATGATTCAATTCATGATTCATGATTCAATTCATGATTCATGATTTGATTCATGATTCTTGATTCATGATTCATGATTCGATTCATGATTCATGATTCAATTCATGATTCATGATTCGATTCATGATTCATGATTCAATTCATGATGCATGATTCATGATTTATGATTCAATTCATGATTCATGATTCATGATTCAATTAATGATTCAATTAATGATTCATGATTCATGATTCAATTCATGATTCATGATTCATGATTCAATTCATGATTCAATTCATGATTCATGATTCAAGATTCAATTCATGATTCATGATTTAATTCATGATTCATGATTCATGATTCATGATTCGATTCATAATTCATGATTCATTATTCATGATTCATGATTCATGATTCAATTCATGATTCATGAATCAATTCATGATTCGATTTATGATTCAATTCATGATTCGATTCATGATTCATGATTCGATTCATGATTCATGATTCATGATTCAATTCATGATTCATGATTCAATTCATGATTCATGATTCAATTCATGATTCATGATTCAATTCATGATTCGATTCCTGATTCAATTCATGATTCATGATTCAATTCATGATTCGATTCCTGATTCAATTCATGATTCATGATTTGATTTATGATTCATGATTCATGATTTAATTCATGATTCATGATTCATGATTCAATTCATGATTCGATTCCTGATTCAATTTATGATTCATGATTCAATTCATGATTCGATTCCTGATTCAATTCATGATTCATGATTCGATTTATGATTCATGATTCATGATTCATGATTTAATTCATGATTCATGATTCATGATTCAATTCATGATTCAATTCATGATTCATAATTCATAATTCAAAGTATGATTAAATTCATGATTCATGATTCATGATTAATGATTTAAATCATGATTCAATTCATGATTCGATTCATAATTCATGATTCATGATTCAATTCATGATTCATGATTCATGATTCAATTCATGATTCATGATTCGATTCATGATTCTTGATTCATGATTCATGATTCATGATTCATGATTCATGATTTAATTCATGATTCATGATTCATGATTCATGATTAAATTCATGATTCATGATTCGATTCATGATTCATGATTTAATTCATGATTCATGATTCATGATTTATGATTCGATTCATAATTCATGATTCATTATTCATGATTCATGATTTGATTCATGATTCTCGATTCATGATTCATTATTCATAATTCAATTAAAATTCATGATTCATGATTCATGATTCATGATTCAATTCATGATTCATGATTCAATTTATGATTCAATTCATGATTCAATTCATGATTCAATTCATTATTCATGATTGAATTTATGATTCATGATTCATGATTCATGATTCAATTCATGATTCAATTCATGATTCATAATTCAAGATTCGATTTATGATTCATGATTCAATTCATGATTCATGATTCATGATTCGATTCATGATTCATGATTCATGATTCAGTTCATGATTCGATTCCTGATTCAATTCATGATTCAAGATTCAATTCATGATTAGATTCCTGATTCAATTTATGATTCATGATTCGATTTATGATTCATGATTCATTATTCAATTCATGATTCATGATTCATGATTCAATTCATGATTCATGATTCATGATTCAATTCATGATTCAATTCATGATTCATGATTCGATTCATAATTCATAATTCATGATTCAATTCATGATTCATGATTCAATTCATGATTCATGATTTGATTCATGATTCTTGATTCATGATTCATGATTCGATTCATGATTCATGATTCATGATTCAATTCATGATTCATGATTCGATTCATGATTCATGATTCAATTCATGATGCATGATTCATGATTTATGATTCAATTCATGATTCATGATTCATGATTCAATTAATGATTCAATTAATGATTCATGATTCAAGATTCAATTCATGATTCATGATTTAATTCATGATTCATGATTCATGATTCATGATTCGATTTATAATTCATGATTCATTATTCATGATTCATGATTCATGATTCAAGATTCAATTAATGATTCATTATTTAATTCATGATTCATGATTCGATTCATAATTCATGATTCATTATTCATGATTCATGATTCATGATTCAATTCATGATTCATGATTCGATTCATGATTCATGATTCAATTCATGATGCATGATTCATGATTTATGATTTAATTCATGATTCATGATTCATGATTCAATTAATGATTCAATTAATGATTCATGATTCATGATTTAATTTATGATTCATGATTCATGATTCAATTCATGATTCAATTCATGATTCATGATTCAAGATTCAATTCATGATTCATGATTTAATTCACGATTCATGATTCATGATTCATGATTCAATTCATGATTCATAATTCATGATTCATGATTCAATTCATGATTCATGATTAATGATTCAATTCATGATTCATGATTCAATTCATGATCCGTTTCCTGATTCAATTCATGATTCATTATTCGAGATTCATTTCATGATTTAATTCATGATTCATAATTCAAGATTCGATTCATGATTCATGATTCAATTCATGATTCATTATTCATAATTCAATTAAAATTAATGATTCATGATTCATGATTCAATTCATGATTCATGATTCATGATTCATGATTCGATTCATAATTCATGATTCATGATTCAATTCATGATTCATGATTTGATTCATGATTCTTGATTCATGATTCATGATTCGATTCATGATTCATGATTCATGATTCAATTCATGATTCATGATTCGATTCATGATTCATGATTCAATTCATGATGCATGATTCATGATTTATGATTCAATTCATGATTCATGATTCATGATTCAATTAATGATTCAATTAATGATTCATGATTCATGATTCAATTCATGATTCATGATTCATGATTCAATTCATGATTCAATTCATGATTCATGATTCAAGATTCAATTCATGATTCATGATTTAATTCATGATTCATGATTCATGATTCATGATTCGATTCATAATTCATGATTCATTATTCATGATTCATGATTCATGATTCAATTCATGATTCATGATTCGATTCATGATTCATGATTCAATTCATGATGCATGATTCATGATTTATGATTCAATTCATGATTCATGATTCATGATTCAATTAATGATTCAATTAATGATTCATGATTCATGATTTAATTTATGATTTATGATTCATGATTCAATTCATGATTCAATTCATGATTCATGATTCAAGATTCAATTCATGATTCATGATTTAATTCACGATTCATGATTCATGATTCATGATTCAATTCATGATTCATAATTCATGATTCATGATTCAATTCATGATTCATGATTAATGATTCAATTCATGATTCATGATTCAATTCATGATCCGTTTCCTGATTCAATTCATGATTCATTATTCGAGATTCATTTCATGATTTAATTCATGATTCATAATTCAAGATTCGATTCATGATTCATGATTCAATTCATGATTAATGATTCATGATTCATGATTCATGATTCATGATTCGATTCATGATTCATTATTCATAATTCAATTAAAATTCATGATTCATGATTCATGATTCATGATTCAATTCATGATTCATGATTCAATTTATGATTCAATTCATGATTCAATTCATGATTCAATTCATGATTCATGATTCAATTTATGATTCATGATTCATGATTCATGATTCAATTCATGATTCAATTCATGATTCATAATTCAAGATTCGATTTATGATTCATGATTCAATTCATGATTCATGATTCATGATTCATGATTCGATTCCTGATTCATGATTCATGATTCAGTTCATGATTCATGATTCGATTCCTGATTCAATTCATGATTCAAGATTCAATTCATGATTAGATTCCTGATTCAATTCATGATTCATGATTCGATTTATGATTCATGATTCATTATTCAATTCATGATTCATGATTCATGATTCAATTCATGATTCATGATTCATGATTCAATTCATGATTCATAATCCATAATTCAAAGTATGATTAAATTCATGATTAATGATTCATGATTAATGATTCAATTCATGATTCATGATTCAATTCATGATTCATGATTCAATTCATGATTCGATTCCTGATTCAATTCATGATTCATGATTCAATTCATGATTCGATTCCTGATTCAATTCATGATTCATGATTTGATTTATGATTCATGATTCATGATTTAATTCATGATTCATGATTCATGATTCAATTCATGATTCGATTCCTGATTCAATTCATGCTTAATGATTCAATTCATGATTCGATTCCTGATTCAATTCATGATTCATGATTCGATTTATGATTCATGATTCATGATTCAATTCATGATTCATGATTCGATTTATGATTCATGATTCATGATTCAATTCATGATTCATGATTCATGATTCAATTCATGATTCATGATTCGATTCATGATTCATGATTCTATTCATGATTCATAATTCATGATTCAATTCATGATTCATGATTCATGATTCAATTCATGATTCATGATTCATGATTCAATTCATGATTCATGAATCAATTCATGATTCGATTTATGATTCAATTCATGATTCGATTCATGATTCATGATTCGATTCATGATTCATGATTCATGATTCAATTCATGATTCATGATTCAATTCATGATTCATGATTCAATTCATGATTCATGATTCAATTAATGATTCGATTCCTGATTCAATTCATGATTCATGATTCAATTCATGATTCGATTCCTGATTCAATTCATGATTCATGGTTTGATTTATGATTCATGATTCATGATTTAATTCATGATTCATGATTCATGATTCAATTCATGATTCGATTCCTGATTCAATTCATGATTCATGATTCAATTCATGATTCGATTCCTGATTCAATTCATGATTCATGATTCGATTTATGATTCATGATTCATGATTCATGATTTAATTCATGATTCATGATTCAATTCATGATTCAATTCATGATTCATAATTCATAATTCAAAGTATGATTAAATTCATGATTCATGATTCATGATTAATGATTTAATTCATGATTCATGATTCGATTCATGATTCATGATTTAATTCATGATTCATGATTCATGATTCGATTCATAATTCATGATTCATTATTCATGATTCATGATTCATGATTCAATTCATGATTCATGATTTGATTCATGATTCTCGATTCATGATTCATTATTCATAATTCAATTAAAATTCATGATTCATGATTCATGATTCATGATTCAATTCATGATTCATGATTCAATTTATGATTCAATTCATGATTCAATTCATGATTTAATTCATTATTCATGATTGAATTTATGATTCATGATTCATGATTCAATTCATGATTCAATTCATGATTCATAATTCAAGATTCGATTTATGATTCATGATTCAATTCATGATTCATGATTCATGATTCGATTCATGATTCATGATTCATGATTCAGTTCATGATTCATGATTTGATTCATGATTCTTGATTCATGATTCATGATTCATGATTCAATTCATGATTCGATTCCTGATTCAATTCATGATTCAAGATTCAATTCATGATTAGATTCCTGATTCAATTTATGATTCATGATTCGATTTATGATTCATGATTCATTATTCAATTCATGATTCATGATTCATGATTCAATTCATGATTCATGATTCAATTCATGATTCAATTCATGATTCATGATTCATGATTCATGATTCGATTCATAATTCATAATTCATGATTCAATTCATGATTCATGATTCAATTCATGATTCATGATTTGATTCATGATTCTTGATTCATGATTCATGATTCGATTCATGATTCATGATTCATGATTCAATTCATGATTCATGATTCGATTCATGATTCATGATTCAATTCATGATGCATGATTCATGATTTATGATTCAATTCATGATTCATGATTCATGATTCAATTAATGATTCAATTAATGATTCATGATTCATGATTCAATTCATGATTCATGATTCATGATTCAATTCATGATTCAAATTATGATTCATGATTCATGATTCAATTCATGATTCAATTCATGATTCATAATCCATAATTCAAAGTATGATTAAATTCATGATTAATGATTCATGATTAATGATTCAATTCATGATTCATGATTCAATTCATGATTCATGATTCAATTCATGATTCGATTCCTGATTCAATTCATGATTCATGATTCAATTCATGATTCGATTCCTGATTCAATTCATGATTCATGATTTGATTTATGATTCATGATTCATGATTTAATTCATGATTCATGATTCATGATTCAATTCATGATTCGATTCCTGATTCAATTCATGCTTAATGATTCAATTCATGATTCGATTCCTGATTCAATTCATGATTCATGATTCGATTTATGATTCATGATTCATGATTCAATTCATGATTCATGATTCGATTTATGATTCATGATTCATGATTCAATTCATGATTCATGATTCATGATTCAATTCATGATTCATGATTCATGATTCGATTCATGATTCATGATTCTATTCATGATTCATAATTCATGATTCAATTCATGATTCATGATTCATGATTCAATTCATGATTCATGATTCATGATTCAATTCATGATTCATGAATCAATTCATGATTCGATTTATGATTCAATTCATGATTCGATTCATGATTCATGATTCGATTCATGATTCATGATTCATGATTCAATTCATGATTCATGATTCAATTCATGATTCATGATTCAATTCATGATTCATGATTCAATTAATGATTCGATTCCTGATTCAATTCATGATTCATGATTCAATTCATGATTCGATTCCTGATTCAATTCATGATTCATGATTTGATTTATGATTCATGATTCATGATTTAATTCATGATTCATGATTCATGATTCAATTCATGATTCGATTCCTGATTCAATTCATGATTCATGATTCAATTCATGATTCGATTCCTGATTCAATTCATGATTCATGATTCGATTTATGATTCATGATTCATGATTCATGATTTAATTCATGATTCATGATTCAATTCATGATTCAATTCATGATTCATAATTCATAATTCAAAGTATGATTAAATTCATGATTCATGATTCATGATTAATGATTTAATTCATGATTCAATTCATGATTCGATTCATAATTCATGATTCATGATTCAATTCATGATTCATGATTCATGATTCAATTCATGATTCATGATTCGATTCATGATTCTTGATTCATGATTCATGATTCATGATTCATGATTCATGATTTAATTCATGATTCATGATTCATGATTCATGATTTAATTCATGATTCATGATTCATGATTCATGATTAAATTCATGATTCATGATTCGATTCATGATTCATGATTTAATTCATGATTCATGATTCATGATTCATGATTCGATTCATAATTCATGATTCATTATTCATGATTCATGATTCATGATTCAATTCATGATTCATGATTTGATTCATGATTCTCGATTCATGATTCATTATTCATAATTCAATTAAAATTCATGATTCATGATTCATGATTCATGATTCAATTCATGATTCATGATTCAATTTATGATTCAATTCATGATTCAATTCATGATTCAATTCATTGTTCATGATTGAATTTATGATTCATGATTCATGATTCATGATTCAATTCATGATTCAATTCATGATTCATAATTCAAGATTCGATTTATGATTCATGATTCAATTCATGATTCATGATTCATGATTCGATTCATGATTCATGATTCATGATTCAGTTCATGATTCATGATTTGATTCATGATTCTTGATTCATGATTCATGATTCATGATTCAATTCATGATTCGATTCCTGATTCAATTCATGATTCAAGATTCAATTCATGATTAGATTCCTGATTCAATTTATGATTCATGATTCGATTTATGATACATGATTCATTATTCAATTCATGATTCATGATTCATGATTCAATTCATGATTCATGATTCATGATTCAATTCATGATTCAATTCATGATTCATGATTCATGATTCATGATTCGATTCATAATTCATAATTCATGATTCAATTCATGATTCATGATTCAATTCATGATTCATGATTTGATTCATGATTCTTGATTCATGATTCATGATTCGATTCATGATTCATGATTCATGATTCAATTCATGATTCATGATTCGATTCATGATTCATGATTCAATTCATGATGCATGATTCATGATTTATGATTCAATTCATGATTCATGATTCATGATTCAATTCATGATTCAAATTATGATTCATGATTCAAGATTCAATTCATGATTCATGATTTAATTCATGATTCATGATTCATGATTCGATTTATAATTCATGATTCATTATTCATGATTCATGATTCATGATTCAAGATTCAATTAATGATTCATTATTTAATTCATGATTCATGATTCATGATTCGATTCATAATTCATGATTCATTATTCATGATTCATGATTCATGATTCAATTCATGATTCATGATTCGATTCATGATTCATGATTCAATTCATGATGCATGATTCATGATTTATGATTTAATTCATGATTCATGATTCATGATTCAATTAATGATTCAATTAATGATTCATGATTCATGATTTAATTTATGATTCATGATTCATGATTCAATTCATGATTCAATTCATGATTCATGATTCAAGATTCAATTCATGATTCATGATTTAATTCACGATTCATGATTCATGATTCATGATTCAATTCATGATTCATAATTCATGATTCATGATTCAATTCATGATTCATGATTAATGATTCAATTCATGATTCATGATTCAATTCATGATCCGTTTCCTGATTCAATTCATGATTCATTATTCGAGATTCATTTCATGATTTAATTCATGATTCATAATTCAAGATTCGATTCATGATTCATGATTCAATTCATGATTCATTATTCATAATTCAATTAAAATTAATGATTCATGATTCATGATTCAATTCATGATTCATGATTCATGATTCATGATTCGATTCATAATTCATGATTCATGATTCAATTCATGATTCATGATTCAATTCATGATTCATGATTTGATTCATGATTCTTGATTCATGATTCATGATTCGATTCATGATTCATGATTCAATTCATGATTCATGATTCATTAATCGAATTATGAATTATGAATTGAATCATGAATTGAATCATGAATCATGAATCGAATCATGAATCATGAATCGAATCATGAATCATGAATCATGAATTGAATCATGAATCATGAATCATGAATCGAATCATGAATCATTAATCGAATCATGAATCATAAATCATGAATTGAATCATATATTGAATCATGAATCATGAATCGAATCATGGATCATGAATTGAATCATGAATCATGAATTGAATCATGAATTAAATCATGAATTGAATAATGAATCATGAATCATGAATTAAATCATGAATCATGAATCATAATTTGAATCATGAATCATGTATTGAATCATGAATTCAATCATGTATCATGAATTTAATCATGAATCATGAATTATGAATAATGAATTGAATCATGAATCATGAATTGAATCATGAATCATGAATCAAATCATGAATCATGAATCATGAATTGAATCATGAATAATAAATCATGAATTAAATCATGAATCATGAATCATATCATGAATCATGAATCATAAATTGAATCATGAATCATGAATTGAATCATGAATCATGAATCATGAATCATAAATTGAATCTTGAATCATGAATCATGAATTGAATCATGAATTGAATCATGAATCATGAAACATGAATTGTATCATGTATCATGAATCATGAATCATAAAATGAATCATGAATCATGAATTGAATCATGAATTGAATCATGAATCATGAATCATGAATTGAATCATGAATCATGAATCATGAATTGAATCATGAATCATGAATCGAATCATGAATCATGAATTGAATCATGAATCATGAATCATGAATTAAATCATGAATCATGAATTGAATCATGAATCATGAATTGAATCATGAATCATGAATCATGAATTAAATCATGAATCATGAATCGAATCATGAATCATGAATTGAATCATGAATCATGAATTAAATCATGAATCATGAATTGAATCATGAATCATGAATTAAATCATGAATCATGAGTTGAATCATGAATTGAATCATGGATTGATTCATGAATCATGAATCATGTATTAAATCAAGAATCATGAATCATGAATCATGAATCATGAATCATGAATCGAATCATGAACCATGAATCATGAATCATAAATCATGAATTGAATCATGAATCATTAATCGAATCATGAATCATGAATTGAATCATAATTTGAATCATGAATCATGAATTGAATCATGAATTGATTCATGAATCGAATCATGAATCATGAATCATGAATCGAATCATAAATTGAATCATGAATCGAATCATGAATTGAATCATAATTCATGAATCATGAATCGAATCATGAATCATGAATCATGAATTGAATCATGAATCATGAATCATGAATCGAATCATGAATCATTAATCGAATCATGAATCATAAATCATGAATTGAATCATATATTGAATCATGAATCATGAATCGAATCATGGATCATGAATTGAATCATGAATCATGAATTGAATCATGAATTAAATCATGAATTGAATAATGAATCATGAATCATGAATTAAATCATGAATCATGAATCATAATTTGAATCATGAATCATGTATTGAATCATGAATTCAATCATGTATCATGAATTTAATCATGAATCATGAATTATGAATAATGAATTGAATCATGAATCATGAATTGAATCATGAATCATGAATCAAATCATGAATCATGAATCATGAATTGAATCATGAATAATAAATCATGAATTAAATCATGAATCATGAATCATATCATGAATCATGAATCATAAATTGAATCATGAATCATGAATTGAATCATGAATCATGAATCATGAATCATAAATTGAATCTTGAATCATGAATCATGAATTGAATCATGAATTGAATCATGAATCATGAAACATGAATTGTATCATGAATCATGAATCATGAATCATAAAATGAATCATGAATCATGAATTGAATCATGAATTGAATCATGAATCATGAATCATGAATTGAATCATGAATCATGAATCATGAATTGAATCATGAATCATGAATCGAATCATGAATCAATTCATGATTCATGATTCAAGATTCAATTCATGATTCATGATTTAATTCACGATTCATGATTCATGATTCAATTCATGATTCATAATTCATGATTCATGATTCAATTCATGATTCATGATTAATGATTCAATTCATGATTCATGATTCAATTCATGATCCGTTTCCTGATTCATTTCATGATTCATTATTCGAGATTCATTTCATGATTTAATTCATGATTCATAATTCAAGATTCGATTCATGATTCATGATTCAATTCATGATTAATGATTCATGATTCATGATTCATGATTCGATTCATGATTCATTATTCATAATTCAATTAAAATTCATGATTTATGATTCATGATTCATGATTCATGATTCAATTCATGATTCATGATTCAATTTATGATTCAATTCATTATTCAATTCATGATTCAATTCATGATTCATGATTCAATTTATGATTCATGATTCAATTCATGATTAAATTCATGAATCAGTTCATGATTCATGATTCAAATTATGATTCAATTCATGATTCATGATTTATGATTAATGATTCAATTCATGATTCAATTAATGATTCATGATTCGATTAATGATTCATTATTCAATTCATGATTCAATTCATGATTCATGATTCTTGTTTCATGATTCGATTCATGATTCATGATTCAATTCATGATTCATGATTCGATTCATGATTCATGATTCAATTCATGATTCATGATTCATGATTTATGATTCAATTGATGATTCAAGATTCAATTTATGATTCATGATTCATGATTCAATTCATGATTCAATTCATGATTCATGATTCAAGATTCAATTCATGATTCATGATTCATCTCACGATTCATGATTCATGATTCATGATTCGATTCATGATTCTTGATTCATGATTCATGATTCTTGATTCATGATTCATGATTCGATTCATGATTCATGATTCATGATTTAATTCATGATTCATGATTCATGACTCATGATTCAATTCATGATTCATGATTCAATTCATGATTCATGATTCAATTCATGATTCAATTCATAATTCATAATTCGATTAATGATTAATGATTCATGATTCAATTCATGATTCATGATAATGATTCAATTCATGATTCATGATTCATGATTCAATTCATGATTCATGATTTGATTCATGATTCTTGATTCATGAATGATGATTTGATTCATTATTCATGATTCAATTTATGATTCATGATTCATGATTTCATTCATGATTCATGATTCATGAATCAATTCATGATTCATGATTCGATTTATGATTCATGATTCATGATTCAATTCACGATTCATGATTCATAATTCATGATTCATGATTCATGATTCGATTTATGATTCATGATTCATGATTCAATTCACGATTCATGATTCATGATTCAATTCATGATTCATGATTCATGATTTAATTCATGATTCATGATTCATGATTCATGATTTGATTCATGATTCATGAATTATGATTCAATTCATGATTCATGATTTAATTCATGATTCATGAATCAATTCATGATTCGATTCATGATTCAATTTATGATTCGATTCATGATTCATGAATCGATTCATGAATCAATTCATGATTCAATTCATGATTCATGATTAAATTAATCATTAATGATGCATGATTCATGATTCATGATTCATGATTCAATTCATGATTCATGATTCAATTCATGATTCGATTTCTGAATCAATTCATGATTCATGATTCGATTTATGACTTATGATTCATGATTCAATTCATGATTCATGATTCATGATTCTTGATTCAATTCATGATTCATGATTCAATTCATGATTCAATTCATGATTCAGTTCATGATTCATAATTCAAATTATGATTCAATTCATGATTCATGATTCATGATTAATGATTTAATTCATGATTCATGATTCGATTAATGATTCATGATTCAATTCATGATTTATGATTTATGATTCATGATTCATGATTCAATTCATGATTCATGATTCAATTCATGATTCATGATTCATGATTCATGATTCATGATTCAATTCATGATTCATGATTAGATTCATGATTCATGATTCAATTCATGATTCATGATTCGATTCATGATTCATGATTCAATTCATGATTCATGATTCAAGATTCAATTAATGATTCAATTCATGATTCATGATTCAATTCATGATTCATGATTCAATTCATGATTCGATTTCTGAATCAATTCATGATTCATGATTCGATTTATGACTTATGATTCATGATTCAATTCATGATTCATGATTCATGATTCTTGATTCAATTCATGATTCATGATTCAATTCATGATTCAATTCATGATTCAGTTCATGATTCATGATTCAAATTATGATTCAATTCATGATTCATGATTCATGATTAATGATTTAATGCATGATTCATGATTCGATTAATGATTCATGATTCGATTCATGATTCATGATTCAATTCATGATTCATGATTCTTGATTTATGATTCAATTCATGATTCATGATTCAAGATTCAATTAATGATTCAATTCATGATTCATGATTCAATTTATGATTCATGATTCATGATTCAATTCATGGATCAATTCATGATTCATGAATCAAGATTCAATTCATGATTCATGATTCAATTCACAATTCATGATTCATGATTCATGATTCGATTCATGATTCATGATTCAATTCATGATTCATGATTCTTGATTCAATTTATGATTCAATTCATGATTCATGATTCATGATTCATGATTCATGATTCAATTTATGATTCATAATTCATGATTCATGATTCAATTCATGATTCATAATTCATGATTCATGATTCAATTCATGATTCATGATTTATGATTCATGATTCATGATTCAATTCATGATTTATGATTCGATTTCTGATTCGATTCATGATTCAAGATTCATGATTTAATTCATGATTCATGATTCATGACTCATGATTCAATTCATTAATCATGATTCATGATTCGATTCATGATTCATGATTCATGATTCAATTCATGATTCATGATTCGATTCATGATTCTTGATTCATGATTCATGATTCGATTCATGATTCATGATTCATGATTTAATTTATGATTCATGATTCATGACTCATGATTCAATTCATTAATCATGATTCATGATTCGATTCATGATTCATGATTCAATGTATGATTCAAATCATGATTCATGATTCATGATTCAATGTATGATTCATGAATTATGATTCATTATTCATGATTCAATTCATGATTCATGAACTATGATTAAATTCATGATTCATGATTCATGATTCATGATTCATGATTCGATTCATGATTCATGAATTATGATTCAATTCATGATTCATGATTCATGATTCATGTTTCATGATTCTATAAATGATTCATGATTTAATTCATGATTCATGAATCAATTCATGACTCGATTCATGATTCATGATTAATGATTCATGATTCGATTCATGATTCATGATTCAATTCATGATTCATGATTCAATTCATGATTAATGATTCATGATTCAATTCATGATTCATGATTCAATTCATGATTCAAGATTCAATTCATGATTTGATTCCTGATTCGATTCATGATTCATGATTCATGATTCAATTCATGATTCATTATTCATGATTCATGATTCAATTCATGATTCATGATTCATGATTCAATTCATAATTCAATTCATGATTCAATTCATGATTCATGATTCAAATTATGATTAAATTCATGATTCATGAATCATGATTCAATTCATGATTCATGATTCGATTCATGATTCTTGATTCATGATTCATGATTCGATTCATGATTCATGATTCATGATTCAATTCATGATTCATGATTCGATTCATGATTCATGATTAAATTCATGATTCATGATTCATGATTCAATTAATGATTCAATTCATGATTCATGATTCAATTTATGATTCATGATTCATGATTTATGATTAAATTCATGATTCATGATTCATGATTCATGATTTAAGATTCAATTCATGATTCATGATTCAATTCACGATTCATGATTCATGATTCATGATTCGATTCATGATTCATGATTCATGATTCAATTCATGATTCATGATTCGATTCATGATTCATGACTCATGATTCAATTCATTAATTATGATTCATGATTCGATTCATGATTCATGATTCAATTCATGTTTCATAATTCATGATTCATGATTCGATTCATGATTCATGATTCATGATTCAATTCATTATTAATGATTCATGATT